>OAMR01000309.1:992989-1104910 GCA_900205405.1 Echinochloa crus-galli
GAGTAAAACCAAGCAAGCACGAGGGTTAAATAAAGTGAATCCAGATATTAGCAAACTGGATTCAAAGCCAATGGTTACTCGAGCAAATTCAACCAGGCAGAGTAGAGACAACAAACATTTAGGCAAAAGCTCACGGCTCACTTTTCAGACCATGACGCTGAACATCACTGCATACATACATACAGCCCAGATAGGTCTCTTGCCAACTTGGCATACATAGGCACTGATAGTTACTACACTCAACAGACCTGGAACATGAAACTAAACTACTATAGGTCTATAGCACATAATGAGTCTTCAGCCTTCCATCACAACACACTTCAACGGAAAGCTCACCTTATGACAAAGGGAGAAACCAAGATCAACCAGTGAAGAATTGGGACAAAGCTCTTCCCAGCCTTTCCTTCCACATTTGCCACCAGCTTCCTCTCTCCATCCCTTTCTTGTTATCAGATTCAGCGCCTATTCTCAAGACACTTTCTCTTGCAGTAGTCAATCTTGACTCTAAAGCAATGATTCTGTTCACAAGAGAGTTCTTCTCATCGTCAAGTAAGAAGGCATCTATCTCCGCGAAATCCACATTCGCATCATCAATCAAAGTTTCTTTGAAAGAATGCAATGCAGTCAAAAGGACAGGGGAAGTTTCTTCTGTGGCTGTGCCCGTAGGACCATCACCTTCAGAAATGTCTGCTATAACTCCAGTTTCTGGACCATGCTATGACATAAAGAGAATTCACATATAAGTAACAATCTAAGCTTTTGCATAGATAAATTTTTGCAGGATCAATTTGTTTAGCTTTTATAGAAGCAATGAAACTGGAAACACCCCTGTCACCATATTGGTTAGTATTATAAAGTAAGTGGGCAAAGAATTCCAGCCTCAAATATCGGCAATACAACATTGCACATCCTTATGGCATAATATAATCCGCACAAACTCTCTTGCTATCATTTAATATTGAGCTTGTCTACTACGGGTTATGAAATCAGACATGTTACTGCATATACGTAGATTTTAATGGCAATGTAATCCAACGCTCTCATGTACTGCAAACTGCGTACAATCTAGTGATGGAACATATTTATCTTACACACATAAGCACGGGCTCACCTTGTTTTGAATCAAAGAAGATGGCCAGCTGGTCTGGATGTAGGGATCAATTGGGCAGTATAAATGACTGATTCCCTTAAGGAGCAAATTCACCTCGGCTGTTTCCAAGCAGAAGGACAGGAACCACCCAGGAGGTTGCGGGGGTTGCGGTTCCCAGTAGGAAACAGATAGGTACACAAGGCCATTGATAACCATTGTAATTCCCACTTCAACATTGTCTACGTCTGAACGCTCAATGATCTCCTTGACACTTGCTTGAATTGGAAAGATCTTGTGCAGTATAAATTTCTCGACACTGTCGTGGTCGGCAGTCCAGAGCCAAAAAGAAATCTTGCATTCATGTACAGCTACGATACAGAGCTTCCCATCCTTGGTCTCGCCAAGCTTAAATTCTGAGAATGGCAATTTCAAGGACCGCGGCAGATCCATTCGAGAGAACTGAAATGTTGCGGTGTTGAGCGCTAAGATGCGGCCCTCTCGCATGTGTATCCAACAGATAAACTCACTGACAATCTTACCAGTCGTGTATGCGCCCCCCTCGCCCTCAAGCGGGAGGGTACCAGTCTCAGCTAAGCTGTTCCACTCCATGGGTGAGATTTGCCACTCCATTGTCTGAGATGAGAAGATGGCCACGCGCGCCCACGCCCATGAGCGTTCGCGGTGGACACAGACCACACGGGAGGGCCGCTGTTCCTCTCCGTCGGGACAAAGCGTGTGGAACTCAAGGCAGGTGTCATCGCCGACGTGGGACTTCTTGGGGCACATTTGCAGGGCCTGCGAGTGCGGGCTATATATAGCTGGCACATTGCTCGGTGGTTCGGTTGATGAAGTTGACGTACCCGTAGCTGTAGGGAATCGCGGATTCATTATCGGATTCCGTCCACCACTCGGAATCGGCGTCGTCTTGGATTAAATTGGCGAAGCCTGGGGACTCGAAGCTGCCATTGCCTCCAGCTGCAGGGACGAAGGCTCTCATGTACGGAGCGAGGAAGATGGCGAGGAGGGGCGGCGCGTGGAGCTCGCGGAAGTGGCGGCGGAAGGCCGGGGAGGAGCGGACGGCGCGGAGGAAGGCGCGGCAGCTGAAAGCCGCCCGGGCGAGGCTCGTGACGGCGGGAGGCGCAGGAATATCTCGCGGAGAAGGTCATCATTGAGCGAGCTTATGGTGGTGGGAGCGGGCGGCATCGCCGGCGGCGGCGGCGAGGAGGCACTCTCTGAGCCAGTGAGGATGGAACGGGCGGCACCTGGGGCTAGGGCCAAGGGAAATGGAACTTCGTCGTGTAAGGCCGGACACAGGCCGGCCCATGGCCGAAGGCCCATCATTCTCTACACGATCTTCTTTGTGTTTCTTTGGGTGTGTTTGGCCCTGCTACAACGGAATTTTAATATTTTTATTTGCAGAACAATTGCAATAACTCGTAAATAAAAAAAAACTTTGAACGCGTTGCATATATGTTCGGTAACAATAAAACATGTATCCTATGCACAATAGTTGTACACGTAGGTCTCGTGTCGTGACTGCCTATTTCTAGGTCTATTGACTAAGATTTCAAATGAAATGTGTACTGGTTAGAGAAACATAACAGCAATGAAGCTCAAATCCAGCAAAGCTTCAACTCCTCTCTTCATCTCTGATCTCTCCCTCCTCTTTCTTTTTTCAATTATTATGGTATTTAGTCTGAATTTTTACTCTTTTGTAACAAGTTGAGAAAAAAACAAAAAAAAAAGCTTGGCGGTTTCACCAATATGCATTTCTGATAGACTAGTAAATACAGTACTACATGCTACTACGCGTGGCGGTTTCACTCGTTGGTTGCGCCAAATGGTTAACACCTTGTGCCACCTATTGTGGTTTTTTTCTTTTGCAAAATATTTCGTGTTTATAAAAACGTGTGCACATAAATGGCATCATCAATTCGAGTGACATAAGGTCAAAGCCAGCCTTTCTGCACACTCCATCCCCATCTGAGGCCGTGTTTAGTTCCCAAATTTGGGAGTTGCTTTTTGGGGTTTAAGGTCTCTTCGTAATCATTGCGCCACTGTAGCATTTCGTTTGTATGTGCGAAAAATTATCCAAAAATTGATTAATTAGGCTCAAAATGTTCGTCTCGTAGAGTACAACAAAACTGTGCAATTAGTTTTTGATTTCATCTACATTTAGTACTCCATGCATGTTATGACATTTTGATGTGATGGAAAATCTTCTTTTTGCATAGTGAATTTGGGAGTCACTTTTTGGAACTAAACAAGGCCTGACACAACATACCTTGCCCAGAAGGGCCTTGTTTGTTTAGATGTTAGAATTGGGAGGGTGAATTTGGGAGTATGATGTCACTTTATAATCATTGCGCTACTGTAACATTTCGTTTGTATTTGTGAAAAATTATCTAAAAATTGATTAATTAGGCTCAAAATGTTCGTCTCGCAGAGCACAACAAAACTGTGTAATTAGTTTTTGATTTCATCTACATTTAGGACTCCATGCATATTATGACATTTTGATGTGATGGGAAATCTTCTTTTTGCATAGTAAATTTGGGAGTGAAATTTGGCATCTAAACAAGGCCCAAGAGTAGGACTCCTCCATGAAAATGGCCATGGCAGCCACCGCCACCTCCTACTTCAGCAGTGCCAGTGCCATCTTGCTCTACGCTCTCTTCTTCGCCGGCACTCACGCCGAGGCCAAGCCAACCGAGGCGGTAACCTCTGAAGAAGTTCCAAGCATACTCCCAGTATGCAAGACTGTCGGCGGTGGCAGCATCTTCTTCGACGTCCAGTTCTGCCTGGAGGCACTCGGCTCCGACGACCGGAGCGCCAACGCCGGCGTGGACTACCGCACCCACTCCCTCATCGCCGTCGACCTCCTCACCGCCAACGCCACCACCACGGCGGCCAAGATCGACGGCCTGCTGGTCCGGGAGGCCGGAGGCGGCAAGGACGACGGCGAGGCCACGGCGACGCGGTGCCTTCGGTCGTGCCGGGCGCTGTACGGCGGAGTGGTGCAGAGGCAGCCCGGCTGCGCCGCCGCCGTCAGGGGCAGGAGGGACGGCGAGGCTACGAGGTGCCTGGAGAGAGCTGCGAGCGCGGCGGCGGAGTGCGAGGAGGGGTTCCGGAAGAGCAAGGTCGCGTCGCCGGTGACCATGGAGAACGACGACGCGTTCAAGCTTGCGAAGCTCGCCATCGCGCTGCTCAGCAAAGCTTATTAATTGCTGATGAAAAAGCTTCTTCTTTCTTCATGTTGCTAGTACTAGTAGGGAGAACATGTTTCATCTGAAGAATGTGTACAAGGATGTGTGGCTGCGTACTTGTAGTCTGGAACTGCTCTTTTCGGATAAATAAAATGAGTAAAACAAAGCGAATATGGCGAATCGGATTGTGACATGCAAATCGAACATGGAGAAAGCAAATCAGTAACAGCAAACCAAACTGGTGTGATTTTTATTTAGTATCTGCATCGTGTTACACACTTACACTATACAAAGCTCTATCAAGATGCTAACAACAACTCTCCGGTTGCTGGTATTTCCATATCACACCTCGCATATTCCTCGTGTACCTCACTAGTCTTGTATGGGTGTAACCACTTCACATATCTGCTACAAGTTTGGACTGAGACAGCGCGAGATCGAATGAACTGAAGGAGTGAGGAGCCAGCGTGACCTGCATCTGCTCCGCAGCATTGCTCAGCTCGCTCTTAACCGGCGCCACCTGAACAATTGTTTACAAACATCAGGCTTTGGATTCAGTTGGGACAGAGGTCACAGGACCAAAACTGAATAACAAGAGCGCAATCATGCATTGTGGCATATGGTCATTCAGACAAAATTAAGAGAAAACAAGGCCAAATTACCTTGGTTGGGCTACTGAAAGAATTCTCATCCATCACATTGGCAGATGTGAGAACAGTGGCGGTTGATCCCAGGGCATTAACACTAGCCTGAAGTCCACTTGTGGAGATTGTGAGGCTAACAGGATCTGATCCAAAGTTTACAACCTGCACAAAAACTTCTTGAGATCCTATATTTGTAACCCTTCGGGTGCAGGCTAGGATGGGTGTGATAATTTTTACTTGCCTTTACTCTCAAGAAGCTGTTCTCAGAATCTTGCCAAGTGATGGCAGATGCCGCCAGAGAACCAGAATAGCTGGAACTGATTGTAATTGGATGAATCATAGCACCACTGGACTCACGGAAAAGTGTCTGCATCCAGTAACTTGGAGTTCCATAATGTTGCCATGAGTTAAAGACGATAGCATCTGGGTTCCACCTGATTGTTTTATTCAAACAGAATAATTGCAATGTTAGTTCAACAATGGCACAAGAAACAGATAAAGGATAAAACCATGAATACTGACGTTTGATCATGGTCGTTCACGAACAGTGGAGCATAACTTGCCATCTGAACAATGTCACTGCAAATAACCAATAATAAGTCATCTAACTCACAGTAAAATATTAGTATCTTGGTAGCTCAGCTCACAACCAAAAATTTAAATAAAGGACAGCTCAGCTCACCGTATGATGATGTAAGTAAGCAAGAAAATCAATGGAATTCTTGAGTGGGTCCAGAACATGGAAATAAAATAACACACAATAGGACTCATCACGCAGGCTCCACTAGTCAACTTATATATTCCTCATCGTCCTTAGAATCACAACACCTTGAAGAATTGTACCCTCCCCACCTACCTACCTCCCTCCCTCCCTCAAGGGTTTTGCTAGCAAAAAAAGGATCCAATTGACCATTTCATACTACACAAAGAACATCCCAAAGAGAAACGCCAGGAAGTCCAGAGTCCATGTAAATGACTGGTCATGAAAGAGGTCTGTATCACAAGAATCTTCCTTGTGAAATTGATATTTACCTTGGGTCCATTACGAGATGTTCTATCAAATGTGCTCTTCATGTTAAACAAAGTCTTCGAATCTGTGTAAACCTAGAAAAAGAAGCTACTGTAACATTTCGTTTGTATGTGCGAAAAATTATCCAAAAATTAATGAATGTTTAAACGGAACCACAGAATCATGACAGAGAAAAATAAGACAAATAGACTTTACAGAAAGAACTTTACATGGAAGTCGTATAAATCAGCAGGATGATCAAGCGGTCTAGATGAACCATCACAGTTTGAAATCATTTGAATATCTGGATATGCCTGTCTTATAGCATTGTAGAACTTGAGGTAATTACCTGTTCAACAGAAATAAAGAATATCATGACATGCAACTAAAATTAGGTTTCATCTGTATGGACAGATTGTAGCTGAAGTATTTCCCTTGGCAACTACCACTGGGAGTAATGTTCAATTTAATTTTCTTTCCTAGTAAACACACAGAAGACGGAAAGTGCCCTTGTGCACACGTTCATGTTGACCTAGATTGTAAAATGGATGCAATAAAAATGTAGTTGACAAATTTACCACGGTAAAATTTCTTCCCACAGTCTTCATTTCCAATCGCAACATATTTCACTGGGAATGGTTCAGGGTGCCCCATTGCAGCCCTAACAGAGCCCCATGTTGAATTTGCACTCCCCCTTGCAAATTCTAGACTGTCCAATACATCCTGTAGAAAGACAAACATTTCAATAACAATGAAGCTACTTTATGACTATAAAAACTACATAAATCTATAAAATATATAAGGTGTCTTATTGAGATTGCTATTATTCATATTAATGAAAGAAGTTAGTTCATGGACAACCTTGGTAAATGCAAATGTGCAACTCATCTCTGCATTTGAACTACATGAATAAAATGTAATTGAATCATGTCCACCATCATTTCTTTTGCTGCACTAGTGAAGAAGAATACCTTTACAAAAGGAGCAATAGCAGCAGTATCAACTTCATCATTGTGGCTGACTCCTGAGTTATTACAGGGAACTTTCCATCAGTTAAGAAGGCCAGCAATGATATAAGATTTAACATATCTGAAAACAATTACCATTGTTGAACACCCAGATTGGGGCAGTATCCAGGTCCTCCGCAAGCTTTGATGTAGATTTCAGAATTAATTGTTTGGGGGGCGACAATAGAAAAAGAAAGGCTAAGGGTCTGAAGCAATGTAAACTGGTACCTGAAGAAATTCATAATATCCAAGGCCATCATCAGTCCAGTAATGCCAAACATCCCCGAAGTGTCCAGGCCTCTCTTCCCATGGACCAATAGATTCTCTCCACCTGAAGGCATTCCTTAACCATTCACCTTCTACAAAGCAACCTCCTACAATAGCCCCAAAATGTATTTAACACGTAGCAATATACCATATATGCCTTAACAGCAACAACCTGATTTTCAGTAAGAAAAACAAAGCATACCAGGAAATCTCAAGAACCGCGGTTTCAAATCCAACAGCATGGATATAAGTTCTGTACGAAACCCGTGTCCCTGTATGTGCATGATAAGTATTGAGTACACTAAACAGATGAACCAACATATAAATTCAGAAAAAAAACAGGTATCCATCAGAAACAATTATTTGATTATTACATTCATCAAACAAATCAAAGCAGTGAACTGGGGTCTACAATATTCTTCTCTGGAGGTAAAGGGTTATAAGGAGGCAGTCACAAGATTTGTAGGATGAGTGGATGGCAGAGTGCATATCATAATAGAAATGTTTCAGTCAAGTGGGTGACACAAAGCATACTTGCACATTATCGAGGTACCCAGCCTCAAGACTTAGTAATGAATTAAGGAAAAGGGGATTCTTGACCTAGTGACCTAGTATTTTTTTAAAATGGTAATTTGCTGCTAGGCATAATTAATTGATCGGCACTTCATACTGGGGTTCGCTACTAATCTATATTTATAAATCATATTTTATACAGGTATTTTCTTTCTTTGCCTTATTTGTGTATATCACTACTAAGATCCATAACAATACCTTGTATGTGTCTTCAGGCATAAGTGATACTTGATCAAACCAGACAACTCCTTGCTTGTTAGTCGTTATTTGAAGCCTTGAGGTTCCATTGGTACCTTTAGCGACCAACTTCTGCTCCAGTTTTGTCCAATTTGATGTGCCGGAAACTCTACAATAGGTGAAATTGTTAGGAGAGTCAAGGGTCTAATGGGCCGGCTCGGCAGGCCCATTAAGATTAGAGATAATAGTACCAGATTGGTAGTCTATTGTTTAGGGTCAAGTAAACCTCTCTTCCGTCAGAGCTTGTTAGTGAAACTGTTAAGTCCGTTGTCTCTGGTGACTTAACATACATAACTAGATTGTAAGTCTTTCCATCTTCGATGTTCTGGAAGTTAAAAAGGAAGAATTATGGAAAAGAAAAAATAAGTAAGCAAGGTAGTAAAACAGATGCACAGAGTTTGCATAACATCATAACACGAAAACTACACTCCTTAACGTTCTGAAGAAAATGCATGGAACTCAATGATAATATTTATCACCAAACTGTACTATCATACAAATTACTGATATTAACTAAATAGCTATGATAACCTATCTATTTCGAATGCCAAATCGCAACATATTTCACTGGGAATGGTTCAGGGTGCCCCATTGCAGCCCTAACAGAGCCCCATGTTGAATTTGCACTCCCCCTTGCAAATTCTAGACTGTCCAATACATCCTGTAGAAAGACAAACATTTCAATAAAAATTCAGATGATGTTTAAGCATAGCTTCAACATTTGGCAGTAGCTTCTTTAGAGGAAAGGCCTATTATGTTCTATTTAAGCTTATGCTTGAAACAAAATTTTGTATTTATTGATTTCAGAACCTTTTCAAGATCATGCTCAAAAGAAGCACATGTGTCACTAAAAGGCACACATTAAAAGTCAAGAATAGCTGAAATACCTCTGTTACTAACGAGTTCAGCCCATATTCCACCAGCTCCAGCATGGTTGATCTCCTACAGTACAACCAAGCTGGTTATTGCAAGAACATAATGGGAAATGGAGTATATTTGGATTGTTCTGATTATATGAGGTAGAAGATCAATAAAACTGGTGTTCACCAAGAAATTACTGTCTCACCTCAAAAAAGATACCAAATAGTGTATCAGGGATCTTCCGTGCAAGCTGCGGTGAGGCATCAACCTTGATGGTTGCCGTCTGGGTGGCTTCGAATTCTGACGCTAGGCATTTGCAGCCTAAGCAGAACAGAAAGAAGAGGCAGAAGACGATTCGAGCGTGTGATTTCTTGGTCCCCATATGCTTACACCTGTAAACTCTATTTCAGCCAGTGTGTCTATTGACCAAATAAGAGAAGATATCAGAGGTCAGTAGAGTTAGGTGGAAATTGACAGGCACAAGCTACCACGAAGTGACGACACCTTCAGATTACAGAAGCATTAGAACTAACATAAGGCGAGCATATACTACATATCTAACAACTAGATAGATGTCAAAGCATTATCCATAAGCTAAATGATTTGTATCCATCTTGTTTAATAATTCAATGCATCTGCAATTTAAAATGGCCTTCATTATCTCATCAGACAAGACCTGTACAGGAACTTGCAATATGAAAAGAAGAGCGGATGCATCAATTTAAAATGACACTACAATCGTTTCATCATCAGACAAGAGCACCAGAGATTAACGAAATTATCCTGGCTTGGGCATTCTGCCGAACAACTTGTGTGCACAACCAATGCAAGAGAGACGAATTGGAATTGGAACATAATGAAGCTGGAACTAGACATCCAGTCATCCAGAGAATTGAAGAAATAGGACCAAAAAGGACGGATAAATTAATTCAGCGAGTTGCTCACCATGCGGCCAGCATCCAAGACCTCCGACTGAATTGGCGACCGAGTGGAGTAGGACAGGACAGGAAGGAGCCCCGGAGGCGTGCGGTTAAGTAGAGGAAGCAGTGGCTTTGAAGGGAAGTGTGCCTAGGGAAGCCACGGAAGCCACGCAAGCGGTGTGGGCGAGAGAGCTCCCGTCGCCGGATTCTGATCGGGTCACGCCGCGGCGACGGGGAAGGGGAGTGGAGGACCAGCCCGGTCGCGGTGCGGCCAGTTGCTTGCCGGAGCGGGGCTCCGGCGGTGGTTGTCTGCGCTCACCCACGGACACGTGGGCCCGCCCCGCGTATTTGGATATTTGCTTGTCGTTGTCGTCGACAAGGCTGGGCTTCGGATATATCTTTGTGGGCCCCTTTGGTTCTGTTGAGCTGGGATGGGACCCAGGCGTCAGTGTCGCCATGGCCACTCTCGACCGATCCGTCCACGTCCATCAGCCGCACGCCGCCCAATCATTGGTAATCTTGCCCCTAATCAGGTGATCAAAGACTGAAGCACAAGCGTCCCTTCAGTTGCAGATAAGACGGAGGAAGGGCTAGTCAAAAACAAATTAGACTAATGTACATCCCTCATGTGTTCTTCCCGTTCATGCATGCGTTCCTGTGTTGATTTATTAGAAAAACAATTACCAATAAAAAACTCATGAGATTTCCATTCATCTATGCTTATCTTTGCATTCCGTTTTTTTCCCTGAGTTTTTTTCTTCTAGATAGGACCCCGACATTTGAAATATCGGTGTGTACAACTCAGGTACATAGGTGCATTAACTAATTAATATAGGAAAGTTAGACACCCAAACAAAGCAAGAGAATGTTCAGCAAGAAAAAACATCTTTTTTATGAAGAGATTGGCACAGACAAAAACATAGTATATTATGTATGCATCGTTGCACTATGCATGTACTAATTAATCCGATATGTGTTGCACGAAATAGGTTTTGCTAGTGTGTGATAATATGTTTTCGTATGCGGTGCGTTTATTTGGTCTTGGGTATATATGTTAATGTATTGTCCACGCAAATTTGATTCAAAGTTAGAAATATGTCTTGATATAGTGCATGCGGTGTATGATTCGAAATACAGATCATTTATTTGGTATTGTTTATGTTAATAGATTTTTTTTATAGAACTGATTAAAGATATAATTTTTTTATTTACAACAAAGCTAAAACATTTTACTGGATGGATGTAATAAATTAGGAAGTACAGTTTGATCTTTGGATTGCCTTCATGGTCCGATAAGGCTTCTAGATCTGGTGACGTCATCTAACTAGCGGCTTCTAGATCTACAGAGTGTAGTGTAGTGTGTTATAGGCATGCGCATGCACTTTCATCTACTCCCTCCGTTCCAAATTATAAGTCGTTTTGGCAAATTTATATTCATAGATAATAGTATGTATCTACATATATACTTATGTCTAGATACATATTACAAACTATGAATCTTAAAATGCCAAAACGACTAATAAATTGGAACGGAGGGAGTATCCATTATATTATTACCCAGAATTCAGGAGCACGCATGGATATGATGCACTATACTCGGACTGAATGTGGACGTGGAATTGAACGTTTTGCTGTCGATCGCTTTACACATTATTATCTGATCGATCTCTAGCTAGCTAGAGGAGGTACATGATGTGTACTCCTATGTTATGCGTGAAGCGATCGCCTTGCGTGGTTCAAAACGCAAGCAACAACATGGCATATCAATCAATCAATCAATTCAACTCTGCTGGATATATAGAAATGCATGCGCGCGGGAGCGACTGAATATATGATTGATACCATCCATGATCCATCCTCATTTTCGGAGACACACACACACACCCAGCGGTCATGGTGACGATCAGTGACGGTCATGGTGTCACTGATCATGGATATGCTGGCTCCGATCGACCCCGCCGGAGCGCATGGAAAACATTCTATAATTGTAGTACATTGACGACGAAGCAACGGCGTGCTTGTGCTGTTCTACCAATGCAAAGTTTCAGTTTTGCAAACCAGATAAATGAATGATGGATCACTTTCGTTATTCCCACAGCTAGCCTTGTGCAACCTACGGAATTGAAACTACATACTGCACGCGTACGCATCGCGCGAAAGCGATCAGTACATGATGTCGACCCCAATATACCAGCAGTCCAGACTCGCTCCATAGGTCAATGCATTGGCATTAATTAATTGGCTGCATCATCGGTTAGTTTGTTGGTCTCCTGGGTTGGCTACTTGGCAATACGTTGATGTAGTAGTATGCTTTTACCATTAATTTTTCTTATGATGATTGTTCAATTTATATGAAAAAAACTAAGTCCTCTTGGAAGATATCCATTGGAATTTACTTACATATATAAACTGTATGCTGTCAATCTACCTACTACTAGTATTTTTTTTATATGTTTATGACGAAAGTTAACCAGCCATGCACACATGTTTCATTTGCTTGTAGATCGAGACGGTCCTACAAAATGACTTATGTTTACAAAATGGGATGTGGAGTATTGTTTCTTCTTACCTTTGCATTCATATGCTGCCCAAGTGGCCAAGTGCCTGTGCATACTATGATACTAAGCTGATGATAAGCATGTGTATGACTCCTACTTGCAACTGGCTGATGTGTTACACCGTCCCGGATCGATCGACGGATATGCCCCTTGTTTTTCATGCTTATTTCTCTGTAATAATGTGGTCGACGAGGACCATATAATGTCTGCCTATATATGCGATGCAAGTACTTTTTTTTTTGCGCGGTTTCTTCTCCATCATCTCTTTGCTAATTTATTCGATAGCCCGGCCCCGGCTGAACAACTACCTTGCTTATTGGATGCTTGTTATTGCTCACCTCTCCTCTCTTTTTTCCCTCTCTGTAAGAAAAACCGATCCAATCTAGGCCAAACTCAAAAAGGTTACTTAAACCAGCTGGAGGGGAAGATCGAGTCTGAAATATTCCCTAGACTTTGGTCAGATCAGATGGATAGATGATGCGGTTGTCCATTTGCAAATTAAAACTGCTCGCGTTCGCATCCATCCTCTCCCTTTGCTTTGCTAGTCGCCATTTCCACGCTTTCCCCATCTAAGCCCGGCCCAAATAGGTGAACAGGCCGAACAGCGGAACCAATCAAGGAAGCAATCAATATGCAGGCCCAACTACGTTGCTCCTCCTCTCGTCTCGTCTCCCCCGTCGTCGGCATTCCTTCTCTTTTCTTTCTTGCCAACAAGGAAAATTGCAGTTTCGCCCACCACCACCCAAGCAGAGGCAGAGGCAGAGGCAGAGGCAGAGCAGAGTTCGAGAGAAGAAGGAGAGCCATGGATCCTTCGGTGCTCAACAACCCGCGGCTCAAGGCGCTCATTGAGGTATTCCATTCCACCTAGTATAGATAGACCTAGAAAAAAGACCTTCGATTTCGGTACCCATGGGCGGCGCATCTCCGTTGATCCCCAGATGATTTTCCCCCCTCGGGCTCTCTGATCTAGTCGAAGGTATTGCTCGGCATACCTTGGGCAGGCACCTATGATGGAAACCTAGGTCTGAGCTAGTAATTTGGGATTAAACGTACTGGTTCTTGCTGTGCAAAACTCTGGTATTCACATTTACCCCTTTTCGATAATCTATCTTATTATTCGTCGGTGTGATATAATTCCTGGATAGATAGTAATAGAGCTAAGGAAATCTCTTAGCAGATGAGAGCGAGAGTGCCCCTGAATTTGGGGCTTTGAGTTGCGCTGGGATTTAGTATTGAGAAAAGATGTAACTAACTGGTGCTAAAACCCTAGGACGGTTTAGGAGCTTAATGGCTGCACTCAAGGGAACCAGTTTGTTACTTCCTGTGAATTCAACAGAAGTGCATGCCTATTTTGGATATAAGTAGTGCTGCAGCATGCCAGCATGTTATTTCAGTGAATGGCGTGACTGATTTGCAGTCCGCATCTGCGATGGTGGTTGTAGCATTTGGGGTATAAACAAGTGCGTAGAAGTTGCTTGCTTCCGAATAGCACAAAACTCAGCATGTATACTCTTATGTGATCCAATGCAAATGGGGCACCAAATTTTGTAAGAAGTATATCAGTTACATTGCATGACATTTGCAAGCTGCTTAATAACCTTACCTTTTTCTTAGGTACAATTTGTGAGCATCCATTATTTATATATATATATATATATATATAAAACTGCTAAATGCAAAGTGTTGTGGTTGGCTGGTTGCAAGGTTCTTTCTCTGTGTAGCATGCATGGAAAGATTATTAGCTTACAGAAGTGATTTGGGCTTAAACCTAGTAGTTCTTGTTGCACGAATCGTTGATTCTGTTGTTGAATTAGCTTTTACCGCTTTTTCCATTGTTTAGCTTTATTTTTCAGTGTGCTAGAATTCCTGGATAATAATAGAGATAAATATCTTATCAGCTGGGAGTGCGAGTGCCCATAAAGTTGGGGTTTAGAGGTGTCCCGGACTTAGGATGGAGATATGACCAGTGATAAAAACCTAGTAGGAGGATTCAGGAATGTATATGGCACAGGTGACATATCCAGTACCACTGTCCTGCGCAAATGCCTAGAAGTGATGTATAACATGGTTCAATTTTTTGAAAGGGTCTCAGATCCATTCTCCAACTGGAGGTAGCCAAGCTGCTGGTACCAGTTTTTGACTGAATCTTTGTGTACGAACTATACATAGCCTCGACTGTATCTCCCTGCTAATGCTGGCTAAGCCTGAGTTGCACTCACATGTTTTTTCCTGTTAAAAAAAGAAAAATGTTTCTATCTGACATAAATTAAGGGGACTTCCTAACTGATTTTCTTTTAACCTGTACCTAATACCATATTAGTTCAGAACAGAAGTTAAAGGTAACCTCATGGACCCATATAATAACTAAGTGATCTCGTGGACCCATAAAAAGAGTTTGGCCTCGTGGTAATATGGAAACAATTTACTTCGTAAACTAGTTGCTTGAATTTGAAAACTCTTAAATCCCTAGGTCCATATGTGATTAGCTGGCATGTTGTATTCCTGTAAATTTAACAGAACCAAGTGCCTGTCCAGGATCTATGTATTGTTACTGCACACTTTTATGTGAATGCCTGAATGAGATTAACTATCTTCACTTTTTTCTGTCAGCATCTTTGATGGCTCCATAGTGAGAATTGCATAGTTGTGAATAGCATCAAATTTTGTAATTTGAGCGAATAATTACAAGAGGCAATGCTGCTTTGCTTCTAGTATGCTTAACGTGGCCTTTTTCACATTGACTGGGTGGAAACTGATACCTGGTATCCTTTGTACTCAGGGAGCTGATTTCTGTCTCAATTTCATTTTGTGTCTGCATACTGAAGAGTTAATTGTATCATCTCTTGACCCTTGGAATCTTTTGAATCATTTACAGTTAGCATACCTGCCTCTTATATCTTTTTGGAGGGGGAAAAAAACTCCGCAGCTGAACTGGCATAGTGATGGTTGTTCTGACAGAAATCAAATTACTAATAAAATTTGGTGTGTTGCAGGAAGAGAGAACGAAGGCCATGACAAACGAGCTCGTGGCAAAGCTGACTCTTGTTTGCTGGGACAAATGCGTTACTGGGAGTGTCGGAAGCAGCTTCAGCAGGAGTGAGGCCTCGTGCTTGTCCAACTGCGCGAAACGCTTCGCAGAAGTGAAGATGATGACCATCCAACGCTTCAACGGCGGGAGCTGAAATCGCATAGGCGTTTCTCTGCATCTGAAAATGTATCGTATCCCCCTCTGGGGTATTGTTCTCTTTTTGTTGGAAACTTGGCATATCGTTGGTGAGATGATAGGAGGACATCTGGACATGCCCCCTGTTGGATGTTAAGTGCTACTTCTCTAAGTTACTTCTCTAAGTTTTAACCTGGAATGAAGCAGATGATATGCACTTTAAGGTGACGTTGAATTGAAATGTTTTTAATTTAATCTGCTGATGCAATTTGGCTCACAAATTTACCATCTAACATGCCCACTTCAATTACAGCTCTGAATTCGTCAGTTTAGCTACACTCTTTTCGGTTGTACTGGTTTGTTTCCAGCAAATTCCATCGAGCTCGTATCTCGAGGTTCGTCCAAGGCCGTGTTTAGTTAAAAAAAACCCAAAAATTCTCTCTCTAAACTTCACTATCCACCTATTACATCAAATCTCTCTTCATTCATGTAAAACTAAACATAGGTAAATAAAAAAACTAAGTACATAATTTTGATGTACACGATGAGACGAATCTTTTAAGCCTAGTTAGATCATGATAGGGTAATGTTTACCACAAACAAACAAAAAATACTACAGTGCGCTACAGTGTCCGATGTGATATTTTTACTAAACTTTTTCTTTCACTTTTTGGAACACACCACGAGTCCAAAGGCAGAGAGTGGGAAGTGGGAACACAGTATCTGCGTCGTGAGGTGAGAGCAGAAGATTAATGCGAGGTGACACACTGACACGACTGCCCGTCCACCGTGTCCATATACATGTATACGCTCAAGCGACTTGAACGAGGAGCAGCTACCAGCCTACAATACTGGTGCTACCACTAGTGCCTTCCATTTTCTTCCCCAGTTGCGAGCTCTCAACTCTCAGGGTTCTACACTGTTGCTCCGACGACATCCTCGAGGTCACACCACTCATCTTCTCTTTCTCAGCTAATCTGCTACTAGTTTTAGTTTCTCATCATCTTCGTGATGATCTCTTGTGATTTTGCTAGTATTACTGCAGATGGTTTACCTCGATTTAGATTTATGTGAGAAAGAATTGGATGCTTTTCGTCCTCAATGTCGCGATGCATTCTCTTTTCCCCGTCCTTTCTTTATTGATACCTGCATTTTTTATGGCTAATGTCTAAGGTAGAACGGGCAGCAGTAGTTCACTCAAACATCTGTGCTGTTTGTGAATCCATCCGCTGCAATCTGTACACTTAGATGCCACGGATTGACTTCTATGTGCTCAGCAACACATTTAGATGCACTTCTTTTTTCTGAATTTATTTGTTGTTGGAAATCACAAGGTATTATGCCCATGTTATTGTCTTCTAGAAGTTGGCATCTGCAGTTTTTTCGGCATTTCTGTTCTCTTTTGTGTTATGTTTTTTTTCTCGAATACGCAGGAGAGCTGTGGATCTTTTTATTAAAAGGTAGAAAGATCTTTTGTATTATGTTTTATATTTGTCATTTCTGTGCTCATATATTCATCTCACTTGTTCTAGTATAGAAACTTAGACATTTTCAACACTGTAATAGTAGTCTGCCAGCAATTTTCACACTGTATCATCACAAATACAGACTGTTCGCTGACTTCTGTTGACCATTGTTCAGTGCTGCTACTAGGAAGTTCTCCATGGAGAACTCGCAAGATGAATCAGAAAATGACGAGCAAGAGCAACCCTTGGAAATGAAGCCATTGCGGTCATTAGCACCAATGTTCCCAACTCCTCTGGGATATGATGTGGCAACCCAGTCAACTGATCCAGTGCTAATTTTTGTCACGCCATTCAGACCCCGCACCTCGCAAGAACAATCTCCAGCTTCATTTGGTCAACCCTTACCAAAGTCACCAATTCCTCTGAAGGCTACTCCAATCTCAGCAGCATTCCCTACGCCACAATGCAAAGATGAATCATCAGATGAAGACTACAAGCCCTTTTGTGATAAGAAAACAACAACACCAGTGAAGACAGCCAAGAGGACTCACGAAGCTGGGTGCTCCAATGCAGCTAACATGAAGCGCAGATCAACAAGGAGAAGCCTCAACATGGACCTTGCCTCCTGTCCATCCTCTTCAAACATCCCAAATGAATCAGTTGAACAAATCATGATGATGTTTGATTCACTTCGCCGCCGTATCCTGCAACTGGATGAAAAGGATGACACCAGCAGGCGGGCTGACTTGAAGGCTGGTACTCTCATGATGCAGAACGGCCTGAGGATCAATAACCTGAAGACCATAGGACCTGTACCTGGTGTTGAAATTGGAAATATTTTCTTCTTTAGGATTGAAATGTGCATTGTAGGTTTACATGCACCTGCGATGGCTGGCATTGACTACATTTCTGCTAAGCATGTCGGAAAAGATGAAACTCTGGCTATCAGCGTCATCTCGTCTGGTGGTTATGAGAATGAAGACGATGACACGGACATTTTGGTGTACACAGGTCATGGAGGCAATAGCCGGCACAAGGAGAAGCATGACCAGAAACTTGAAAGAGGTAACCTAGCTCTGGTAAACAGCATGAAAAAGAAAAACCTGATCAGGGTTGTGCGCAGCGCACAGGACCCTTTCTGTAACTCGGGAAAAATTTACATCTACGATGGACTTTATCGGATCGAAGATTCCTGGATGGACAAAGCGAAGAATGGTTTTAGTGTTTTCAAGTACAAGCTAAGAAGAGAGCCAGGACAGCCTGATGGAATTTCAGTTTGGAAGATGGCTGAGAAGTGGAAAGCAAATCCTGCAACAAGAGACAAGGCTATACTACTGGATCTATCATCAAAAGTTGAGAACCTACCTGTATGCCTTGTTAATGATGTTGATGATGAGAGAGGGCCAACCTATTTCAACTATGTAACTGGAGTGGAGTATTTGAGTCCACTTAGCAAGACAAAACCATTACAAAGCTGCAAGTGTCCTACTGTGTGTTTGCCTGGTGATCCTAATTGTTCATGTTCACAACTGAATGGTGGTGATCTTCCTTACAGCACTTCTGGATTGCTTGTGAAGCACATTCCAATGCTTTATGAGTGCTCTTCCAAGTGCCAGTGTTCTCTGAATTGCCGAAACAGGGTCTCACAGAAGGGTGTTTATCTGAACTTTGAGGTCTTCTGGACCGGGGATTGTGGATGGGGTGTCAGGTCCTGGGATCCCATCCGTGCTGGCTCATTCATCTGTGAGTATGCTGGTAAGGTTATTGATGAAACAAATATGAACATGGATGGCGAAGAAGATGAATATACTTTTCACACATCTTGGCCCAGTGACAAGGTGTTAAGATGGAACCTGGGAGCAGAATTACTTGAAGACCCAAGTGCTAATGTCACAACTGAGAGCTTAAAGAAATTACCTATTGTCATAAGTGCAAAAGGTTCAGGCAATGTGGCTCGTTTTCTGAACCATAGCTGTTCCCCAAATCTTCTTTGGCAGCCCGTACAGTATGACCATGGCGATGACAGTTACCCACATATCATGTTTTTTGCAATGAAACATATTCCTCCCATGACTGAACTGACCTATGATTATGGAACAAGAGGAGCTCCTCCTGGCATTAAGGGAAAATTTCCAAATGCTTGCAAACTCAAGCCATGCCTCTGTGGCTCTACCAATTGCCGAGGTTCTTTTTGATAAAACTAAAAGACAAGCTGAGAATGCATGAACTAATAATGTACTAAAGCAGGTAAGTAACAATATTGTCTCTAATCACTATGCAATAAAATATTCTGTGAATGTAATCGATCCATTCTACTGAACCCTTTACTATTCTGTCTATTTCTTATATGATGATTGTTTCCTTTTCAGCGAATGTATATCATATCAACATATATTGAATAAAGTCTTACATGAGTTATATTGCTTAATGTAGCGAATGATTGTTTTCCTTGGAGGCACCATTTATATTGCTTAATAATTCGGTTATGCTTGCTCTGCTTGTGCATTTGTCAATGTATGGAATTGCGACAGAATTGAACAGTTAATTTTGTCAAGCTCATTTTAGCGTTGGTTGCCTAATGCTGCTATCTTGGCTTTTCACTTTTCAGGTTGCAGTGTTCCTTTGGGCTTATAAGCAGTGGCGTGTTTTGTAAGGGATTTTGGATTCTACTGGCAAGTGGCAACGGGGATGACAGGCAGTACTAGATTGAAATGCTGCGTTAGGAGTCAGTGAGGCGCTCAGCTTTTGTGCCAGTGGGTGTTTTGTGTGATGCATGGCTGTAATGCTCTTGTTTAGGAACAATGTCTTCTCCCAGACTCTGGAACGCTAGTATGTGGTGGCATGTAATATAAGTACTGGAACAATGCTCTTGCGCTACCAACTTTTGAACTTCTCTGCTATATAAGTACTGTAATATAGCAAAAAGATCACCAGATATCTGCTCACGAGCAGGATGATGTTCTGATAAAATATGAGCAAAGCCGCATAGTTGCCAGAGTAATGTCAGGGACAGACGGCAAAACAAATAAAATCATTTGTCTGAGCCCAGGTTCGAACTGGGGACCTTTAGTGTGTGAGACTAACGTGATAACCAACTACACCACCCAGACAATTTGATAGGCAATTTAAAGATTTAGATATTATCGTATAGCATAACTTATGAGAACAAAAACATGCACGTGATATGAAAGTCTTATATAAACTGTGATCCAAATCACCTTCTATATCAGAAAAGATGCATTAACAAGTTCACAACTCCCTCTCAGAACAGCTATCTAAAGGTAAACCGGGTGGATCTTTTCTGACAAATCAATTCTCAGGTGGCTTGTCAATTCGCATGGCATATTTATCTGGCTCGAGTTCCATCAGCTCTCGCCAAGTTCTTCTGGCTTGCTATGAATCCCACACTACCGGAAAATCCATCATCCGCTCCTTCTATATGCCTCGGTGCATTTAAAAACCGATGCTAATACAACATTAGCACCGGGCGTAAAATTGAGGTGCCCCTGAAGACCCTTAAAAGTCCCCTTTAGCACCGGGTGGTGTTACGACCCGGGGCTAAAGGGTCCCCCTCCTTTAGCACCGAGTGGTGTTACGACCCTTTAGCACCGGGTGATGTTACGACTCGGTACACTTAAGAACCGGTGCTAATGCAACATTAGCACCGGGCGTAAAATTGAGGTGCCCCTGAAGACCCTAGCACCGGGTGGTGTTACGACCCGGTGCTAAAGGGTGACCCTTTATCACCGGGTGATGTTACGACCCGGTGCTAAAGGCCCTTTAACACCGGTTCGTAAATACGACCCGGTGCTAATGGAGGTGACACATGCTACATTAAAAGAAGCGCATCTTCTATCCTATCACGTGTGCTGCGTAGATGAGATGGTTAGATGGGTGCGCGCGAGCCAAGAGGTCTCGAGTTCGAATCCCGCAATACGCAAATATTTTTAGCTAGTGCCTCTACCTTTGGTGGGCACTTTTAGCCTCGGAACAATAGTGCTAAAAGGTTCCCAACCGGTGCCAATGTCTATCTTTCTTGTAGGGCCACAGGCCTGGTCGCCTGGATATCCATGCTCTGCATCACCTTTTTTTTTTGAGAGAAACCGGGAATTTCATTCAAAGATAAACTGATAGTTTACATCCAAACTTACAAGGACAACCCTCAAAGAAAATAGAAATTACATCCAGACCCTTGCAAGCATCCCCGGTCTTCCTCATCGCCGACGATCGAAATCCGTGAAGCCGACCACCCCATCGACGAGGAAAATGAGTTGGAAACGGCACCTTGAGCAGCACGTCGGAGAACCATCGCGCCTTGAAGACAATGAACGCACAGGCCAGGAAAGATGGCGGAACGCCATCCCATCGTCGGAACCAGAGGGTCTAACGCCTCAAACGACCCCAGCTCGTCGGAGAAGAAGAACCCCGAAGGGGAAGTAAACCACCAGAGACGGTGGGACAAATAACCAACCCGATTCCACAGATTGGTAAGATAACGTACTCCATCTTGGCCGCAGGAAACAGGTTATCGTCGGATGTCCCCGTCGCCGGAGACGAAACTGAAACCGACGCCGTCACCGCGGAAGAAGGGCACGGACAAAAGAACTCACCAAGACCTAGCAATCTAGATCCGGCGAGGAAGGAACTCACCAGCCTGTCGCCGCTGCACACTCCGGCGAAGTGGAGAAAGAGCTGGAGAAGCTTATTCCCAAACCCTAAACGAAGAACTAAGGCTAGGGATATGTACACCGGCCGTCGATCCCGCAGCTCCTCGCCACCTCCGGCACCGGAACGGCCACCGGACGCGAGGAGGAGCCGACGAGATCGACGCCAGAATCGAAATCGCCTCCGCTCCGCCCTTCTGAACTGTAGCGAGAAGATAAGGACGGAAGGAACAAGGTGGATTCACGGCCCCTGCATCACCTTCTCAGCATCATCAAGCACAAGCAGCCCATCAGCGCGCCGCGTCGGGACACGGGCGGGCTGCGCTGCTGGATCTGCTGCACGTGGGTTCATTTTTTTTTTCGACTCACGTGGGCTCATTTGTGTTTGGAATTCCTTTGTGTTTGGACTAGCTGCAGCGCGCTTGTGATCATACGGGCTGAAGAATAGTTCCTGTCTGGGCTTCTAATTTCCCATGTTGAAATGGGCCGCACACATTGCAGGGGCTCCGGCCAGTACAGTGCAGTGAAAAACGCCACACACACACACGCACAAAAGGAAAAAAAAACGCAAAAGGAGAAGGATGATTGATGCTTCACTCTTCTGCCGTTCTTTTTTTTTGTGCTTCCCGAGTCATGTGCCATTAACTTGTAAGCAAGCAAACATCAACTCAAGGTACGTACCTGCACCGACAAACTAAAATAACTTTTTTCCTAATATAATTAACGAAGATCTCAAGAAGATTCTCTGGTGATATAAATTTTATTAAGCATCGATGTATTGGTGTTAGAGCTAATTTAAGACAACGGGTCAATATCAGAAGTGAGCAATTCAGCTGTCTAATTGTTAATTCCACAAGAACTCAGACGCAACGTTGTTAGAAGGCCGCAAGCTAAAAATGTGTGAAGTGATTGATTGGCCTAGCTCAGGGTCGTCCTCAGAAGTACAGGCAACAAATTTACTCTGAACTGGAGTATTATACAAAAAGAGAATATTCATGGGTGACTCTCGGATTTCAGTGTGGGGGTGTCGAGTGCTTTGCTTCATCCACATGCTAAATGAAAACGCTTTGCTTAATTATTATCTCACCAACAGATTGGGATTAATCTTTCAGAAAGTAGCATGGCACTAGAATGTATTTGTATACATAATTAAAGTTGGTCAACTTGTTAGCTCCTTTTGAGCCAAAAGTACAGTCAGACGCGAGCGTTTTACTACTACGGTAGTGTATAACATACGGCGGCAATGTAGACTTCACAATCGTTTAGACAAAAAGACAAGCCATCTCATCGTTTCTCTCGCTGCATATACAATAAAATATATGCAATGCAATCTTGATTAATCACCTTAATAGCTTGCATGTCATGTTCATTTGATTGAGACGGGGTAGCTTACTTGTGATCTGGGAAAAGGTTGCATGCATCAAGATCATATTATTGTTGCCTTGTTGGTAGGAGGACCATGCCAATATGGGGCTGGCATCAACTTGGAGTGGGTTCTCAAGTTTGATCCCATTTCCCATTTTTTCCAATTTACCGAGGATGTTTCTTAACCGATCGATTGATCGATCCTATGGTTGCACTCTACTGTTTTCAATTGATTTTTAGGGTCCACTACTCCACTGTACTATATTTAAACTTATTTTTAGGATGTGCATACGCTTTACCTTTTAGGAGGTACACTAAAGATTAGGCAACCTGATTGCTAGTACTAGAACTAATGGATTAAAGCTGGACCTTGCGTCCTTGCCGATGCCAAGAATTTGGAACAAAAAGTGGCATGGAACTAAACAGATATGACAAACGATAAGCTAGGGGCTTTCAATTTCCAGAATGAGGTTCCCTTAAAAGACAATAATTCTCATGAATTTTGTTGTGGAAAATATTAAACGTACTGTAGTAAAAATGGCATTTCGAGGTGTTGGCATTGCCAAGCCAAGCATTTGGACGGGCAGATATGATGGCATTTCGTTTTATTGTCGCTTTACTTGAGAACGAAATCATGGCGAATTAACCGAGGAATTTGTCGGCTTGAATCGAATTTAACTATAAAAAGAGATGAAATAAAACAAAGCGGAGTGACCCGTCCGGTTCCTAGGCAGAGATCTGGGAGTTGCAAGAAATGCAAGCATCCCCGGTCTTCCTCATCGCCGACGATCGGAATCCATGAAGCCGACCACCCCATCGACGAGGAGAATGAGTTGGAAACGGCACCTTGAGCAGCACGTCGGAGAACCATCGCGCCTTGAAGACGATGAACGCACAGGCCAGGAAAGATGGCGGAACGCCATCCCATCGCCGGAACCAGAGGGTCTGACGCCTCAGACGACCCCAGCTCGTCGGAGAAGAAGAACCCCGAAGGGGAAGTAAACCACCAGAGACGGTGGGACAAATAACCAACCCGATTCCACAGATTGGTAAGATAACGTACCCTATCTTGGCCGCAGGAAACGGGTTCTCGCCAGATGTCCCCGTCGCCGGAGACGAAACTGAAGCCGACGCCGTCACCGTGGAAGAAGGGCACGGACAAAAGAACTCACCAAGACCTAGCAACCTAGATCCGGCGAGGAAGGAACTCACCAGCCTGTCGCCGCTACGCACACCGGCGAAGTGGAGGAAGAGCTGGAGAAGCTTATTCCCAAACCCTAAACTAAGAACTAAGGCTAGGGATATATACACCGGCCGTCGATCCCGCAGCTCCTCTCCACCTCTGGCACCGGAACGGCCGCCGGACGCGAGGAGGAGCCGACGAGATCGACGCCGGGCTATACAGAATAATACCTAGCACGCATTGAAACTGTGAAAGTGGAGATGACTTCTCTGAAGAAATCCGACAAGAAGGCTACCCTCGACTTTGCAGCATGGAGTTTCAATGTATCTACATCGGTTGGGATCATCATGGTCAACAAAGCTTTAATGGCTACATATGGATTCAGTTTTGGTATGTCTATGCTTAGCTGAGGATTTATTTTTAATATATCTGACTATCACCTTGGGTCTCTAGTCCTTGTATTTCTGGCTATTATGTTGTGCTCGAGTACTTTGTTATGCGTTTATCAGATTTTGAACAGAATGTTCGACGCATATTTTCTGTTTCTTCTGGATATTTCTTTTCCCCTGAACAAAGTGATAGTATTTATTTTTTTAATGTGGACATTTTCATTAGGCAGTGCACATTTCGAGGACTGACATCTTATAAACTCTTTTAGTAGTTTTACAGTGCTAATGAAAATTTGGTACCTAAATTTTATTTAAAGGAAAAGGATCCATACTTCCATTCCAATTATGTATGATCTTCTGTCAATAAAAATTTGATTGCAAATGCCAATGTAGACCAAAGTATGAACCTGAACCTGAAATCTACACTCTTCTAAACTTCTACACTCTTCTAAACTTCCTTGGTGTAAATTGGTAATGTGTTTGTTGAGCCTATCGAAGTAATAGGAACATGCTAACATTACGTAATTTCTTACATATTACGCAGTTGCAGGTTCTACCATATTTCTACAAACTTACATGGGCACTTGGATATTTCTCCTGCCATGTCATTAATTCTTTTTTCCCCTTTTTGCAGCCACAACACTAACCGGGCTTCATTTTGTGACTACCACCTTGATGACAATAGTATTTCGGTGGTTAGGCCTGAGCCAGCCTGATACCTGCATCGTGTCTTCTGGAGGTTGCCTTCGATCATGTACATTATTCCCGGGACACAAAGCTGAGCATTATGGTTGTGCTTATAGGAGTTGCAGTCTGCACGGTTACTGATGTCAGTGTGAATGCAAGAGGTCTAATTGCGGCTGTTATAGCTGTTTGGAGCACAGCTTTGCAACAATACGTAAGTTTGATCACCTCCTTATGCTGATTTCTTATATGTCAGCTCACCAGTGAGATTTCTTGCTATAACTGTATCTGCTTCTGGTTGGAATTAGCTGCAAGTTTAGTGACAGTGGTGCTCCTTAGTTCTACAAAGTCATGAATGATTAGCAGTTTCTGATATAGCTCCTTTTTTCTAGACTTTAGGATATAGCTGCTCACCATGCCAGTATTGTTATTTTCTGTTAGAATTGATACCATGTCCTCATGATACCACTGCTTATCATTACACAAGTTATAATTCCATTTCCCAAATGTGAAAACATGATTTCATTTAATTTTACAACTTTGGTATTCTTATAATATTTGAGTGTGCTGCCCAACATTTTCAGTAATTGTTCTATTTGCACCACATATGGACTTCATTCCTGCATTGCACCAGATTAAAACGGGCACTGTTTCAATTGCTTTGTAATTTCTGCTCATTTTACAGTATGTTCATTTTCTCCAACGGAAGTACTCTCTGAATTCATTCAACCTCCTGGGACACACTGCTCCAGCCCAAGCAGGGTCCCTCCTGCTAGTGGGACCATTTGTGGATTACTTGTTGACAGGCAAAAGGGTGGATCACTTCGGTTTCTCATCTCTTTCTCTGGTAAGGGGGGTCTCATAAGAATGTTTCTATCTCTGATCATATGGCAATTTGCGCTGCTGCTTCTTGTCTACAGTATCTGTTTGCTTAGAGATAAACTGGTGATTACCTTCATTAAGCTGGTTGACTTGTTGAGAATTCAAAACTCTGCATATGCCATGGTTTATAAGTTTATGGAGCACATATATCGTGGACTTGTGGATGTTATGAAGAAATTTTCACACTAGTAAAATGATGTCATTAGTTCTGGTGGCTGAAATTCCACCATTTCTTGGTCTGGTAGCACTAACTTCTAGCAACTATGGTTTCCTTCAAGTGTCATTGTTTTACTGGATTAGAATTATTTGACTGTCATTTTTACCATAGTGTTTCCTTGATTCTGCAGTTTTTCCTCACACTCTCATGCTTCATCGCCATTGGCGTTAATCTGAGCCAATTCATCTGCATTGGGCGATTCTCTGCTGTATCCTTCCAAGTCCTGGGCCACATGAAGACCGTGCTTGTTCTGTCCCTTGGGTTTCTCTTCTTTGGCAAGGAGGGCCTGAACCTTCAGGTAGTCCTCGGGATGGTCCTCGCTGTTCTTGGAATGATCTGGTACGGTAACGCATCATCTAAGCCAGGTGGCAAAGAACGTCGGAGTGTTCTGCCGGTGAGGTCTGCAAGTCCCAAGGGAAGTTCAGAAGAAACGGATGGTGCCGAGAAATAGTCTTGCTATCCGACTCCAACTGAGATTGGGAAATTTTCTGTGAGATTAAATTTCTGGTCAAGAAATGGAAACTCTGGCCTTACATTTGCCGCAGAAGATGAACTCTTCTTCCCATCTAGAAATTAAACTCATGATTGCTATAGTTACAGGTATACAATAGTAATACTTCATTTTTTGGCGCTCTGAATCATTTGTAGCGAGGGGAATGACACCTGTGTTACGAGGCTTCAAGACAATTTTACCCGATATAGTGTAATTGTTTGGAAAACATAGCCTTCTGTATGTCGTGTGAATTTGTTCAGGTTACTGAACGAGGCTGTTGAATTGCAGTGAATTTGTTGCTTCAGTATTTAGAGGAAATGAAGAGTTTTTTATTTGGTTTGAGAAATCACTTTATTATCCTATATAAGGTAGTGGTATCGTGAGTCCATTCAGTATGTAATCGAGGGATGATATGGATCGCGGGAGTATCTACACTATACAATCTGTGATCAACCATGAAACACAAGGAGAGATATATAGATGCATATATATGGAGCCAGATCGAGACCCTGCCGCCGGCCGGAAAGCAAGCAACACTTTCTGCTGGTATGCAAAAGTTCATCAATAATCTGCTCCCGACGACGATCCATTGGTCTCTAGTATGTGTTGTTTACATATCTCATCGATTCTTTTGGTTCCTGTGTATGCCTTTGTGCCAGCAATCTAGGACGATGACCAAAATCCGTCTTTTTCGTGTCCACCTCAAACCTAGCTAAAATAATTGACCTGATGGTGCTTAATTTTCACCCTGCCATCAATAGTGCTGAACGCTCGCTGATGGTGCTTAATTTTCACCGTGCCAGCTGATGCAGCGAGATGGGGCTGCAGATGATCATCATCGTCGTGTCGGATGACCATGACCAGTCGGCGACGAGGGCGTCGACGGCCACCGTGGGGCTGTAGAGATCCCACCGCAGGTGGCGCTCCGGCGCGGCGCAGGCCATCTCCTTGCTCAGGCAACCCACCGTCGCCTTGAATGGGCCCAGCCCGCAGCACGCCTCCCTCGTCTCTTCCAATCCTATTCATTTGTGTTTAGAGTATGCAACTCAGTGATCTAGAACGATTTAGATCCCGTTGGTTGGTTTTCTTTTGAGGAAAATCGATCAAGAAACCGCACTAATTTTTCCAGTATCAACTCGACCATTGTTCAATGAAGTAATAAGCGCTGAAAATCAAGAACCACACTGATTTTTCCAGTATCAACTCGACCATTGTTCACTGAACTAATAAGCACCGAAAGTATAGGTAAAAGTTGACGCTTACCATATCTGGCAGGATTGGAGATGATCTCCATCATCCCCTTGTACACGTCGCAGAAGACGACGTCGGCGCCAGGCAGCTGCGGCCGCAGCTCCTCCAGCCTCGCCGCGACCCTGGCGTTGTACCCCTCGATCAGCTCGTTCGCCTCCTCCACGCAGCCATGGCCGCCGCCGCCGCCGCCGCGGGCGATGCGGTCGGCGAGGAGGCGCGCGAGGCCGCGACGGCCGTGCTTGGGCGCGGCGGCGGCGGCCTCGGTGGGCCCGCGTGCGAGGAGTCGCGCGTAGGCGTCGGTGCCGAAGGAGAGGACGAACACCGCTCCGGCCGCGGCGGCGGCGGAGGCTTCCTGCGGCGTACCGGCCTCGAGCTGCAGCAGCTGCAGCGTCTCGGTGGCCAGGCGGAGCTGCTGCCCGATGGCGCCCATGCGGAAGATCCCGCGGTCACCGTACTGGCCGCCGAAGTTGACGCCCCTGGCAGCGGCGGCCGCCGTGCCGTTTAGGGTGGATATGGGGGCAGGTGAAGGGAGGCCCATCTTGGAGGCGAGGAGGTCAGAGAGGAGGCGGCGGGAGGAGAGTGAGAGGCACGGGCCGGTGGTGGAGAGGGAGGGCGCGGTGAGGTTGAGCGGGAGGATGGTGTTGCTGGCTGCGCAGCTGACGGTGGAGTCGCCGAGGACGAAGAGCGCGGTGGCCGGAGAATGACGAGCCGCATCGGCGGCGGTGAAGAAGCAGAGCAGGATGGAGAGGAGGAGGAGCGCCATGCCTGGGGCGTTGTGGCGCGAACCGGTTGCTGGCGTTCGCGGCGAGGTTGAAGTTGAAATGTCAAATGGGTGCTGCCCACTTACGGGTGGCCTCATCAACTGATCCAACGTACGAGACCTGGGCTTCAAGCATGGCCTTGGAAGGAGACCCAACAATTATGTCTATTATGATAATGCTCATCGCTCCAGTCATGCATTATGGTTTGAGTACGATGACATGGGTTACTATTAGGGATGGCAGGCAGCAATGTTATTGCCAGTTTATTTTCACACTCAAACCTGAATATTCAGCTAGTTTTCATTCTGGACATATTCACCAAAAGACAGACATGTGGACTGGATCATACAGAGTATGACGACCTGCTATATCAGCAAGACCCCTTGAAGTAGTAGCCTTGTACACAAGTAGAACTACCACCATTGAACACGAATTGATATCCATTGATTTAAGTCATGAAAGGATTGAGAAGGACAGTAGTGGTTAGCAACTCCTGATAGCATACCCAATTACCAAAGAGAGCTCCTCCGTCAGTCAAACGTTCAATTCTTAACCGGCCACGCTGGCGTTCATCACGCTCCGTCGCAGGCCGGGAGCTTCCGTCACTATCATCCCTGCCTACAGCTCGCCGGCGACGAGCGCCGGACCGGAGCAACCAGGACGACAGCTGTGGAGGCAACGCTGCTGCAAGGCAAAGCTACGGGCCTCAACGAGGTGATGGGCCTGCACTTGGCGCGGCCCAAACCAACGCTCCCGCCCCGGCCCGCCGGGTCCGATCCCAGCCGCACAGACACCATCCTACGGCTGAAATTGACTCCAGCCCGGACGGTAAATGAGATACCGTCCACCCCCTTGGTCGCGGCCGGCGCCGTGGCGAGGCGAGGAACCGCGCGGCCGGTGAGGAGAGAGCGCCGCCGCCTTCGATATGACCACCTTCATCACCATCAGCTGCCCTGCCCGTGATCAGGTCGGCAGCCCACGTAATTCGGAAGCTACCAGCGGATCGGAAGTTCGGAACGGAGGAGCTCCGGCGGGCGAGGTCTGCAATCTGCTACGTTTCGGTTCTACACACACATGCTGATCGATCACCAATCTCCTTGTATCTCCTGGCATTGTTTCTCATACAATGGTCTCCGCTGTTCAGCTTCAGAATTATTCAGACTTGGTGCAGAGGCCGGGCAAGTTTCTGAACAAGGGATGCCGCTCATTCCCTCTCACAACTAGGCAATAGGGAAGATGCCAGACACTGCATCAATTTCGCAGGTTCAGTGATGACGTAAGATTGATTGAAGTTACTACAGTACACTCGCAATACGAGAAATCGATCGGGTCGTGTATTGTATGTAACTCCATCTGTTTACTGTTATCCGTACCAAAGTAGTCTGATTCCTTTTCCCTTTTTGCGAAAAAAAGTAGTCTGAGTTTGCACGTACTCGCCCTGAATAGTCTGAAATCTTATTAGCTGAATATTGTCCCTGTTATTCCATTGAATTGGTGAAATAGAACAAGGCAGTGCTATCCAAGAGCTGATTAGTGGTTAGAGACCAGAAACCTCTGCTGTGTGGGCACTCAATCATCAAGTGTACGTTGTTTCCAAGTTTCTTTCAGATAGTGGGCACAAATATTCATTTGGCCAGCCCCTCTGCAACAATCTGTTGGCTGTTCATACTCTATTTTGCAATATTAGCCAGAGGTAGTAGAACTTACATCGAGATGGTGCCCAGGATTTCCAAGTTCATCAGCACATGCTGATTTTGGTGGATTGATCCCCAAATTGAAGCTCGTAGGCACCACCTTGAGCCCAATCTCCTTGGCTCGCTCGAGCAACTTGCATTGTCACCACCTGTGTGCTGAGATTCTTGGCATGAGACTCTCTGCTGCACGCACCGGTTGGCTGCGTAAACTAGATAATCCATCCACACGTCGAGAATGGAAGCAGATTCAACACGAGCTTGTTCCCTCTCTCCTTGGCTCCCTCGAGCAACTTGCATTGTCAGCAACTAACTAGAAAGGCGAAATGGAGGCGAGGAACACCAAGGCTGGGTTGTGCGTGAGCGTTCCTCGTACAGGACGTTACTGCCGAGGGTCTTCATTCTTCCTCGATCGGCCTTCCAATCTGCATTTCTGATCATCTAAAATTCACCTTTATCTACATTATCCAAGTTTGATATTTACGACGGCTACGCATAGTTCTAAGTCTCACACTCACAGTACTATTTTTAGTAAGTTCGTACTACATACATGGGTTGCAAACAACCAATTAATAGCTTGACCATGACTCGCTAATTTTTTTTAAAAAAAACAATACTCACTGAAAATAATTATCCCAGATAGCAGGCATATACATTGCAGATGTCACCGTCGAGATTACACAACAACAGGCCAATTCAACATCAAGTGCACAGAAGACACCACGCCACAGGATAGAAATTCTGGAGTCTGTTGGCTAATGATGTTCCATAACCATAGGCCATGCCAACAGCGAACAGCGGCAGGAACAGTGTACGAATCACAATAAGCTAATAATTCTTTGCTGCACCCACATATACAGGGACTACGGAAAAACAATCATCTTTAGAATTAGAGACACCCTTTGTGAGCCAAATTTGAAGGCAAAACGTATCATATTTTAAGGCAGCACACTGAAGTTTTTGCAAAAATAAGCACCGATAGACTTAAACCACATCAATAAGGCAAAAGAAAGGGAGAATAAAGAAAATGCCAATTTGTTATAAAAAGGAATGAAAATGAAGCAAATGGTAAGTTCGAGCAATCAACAATTTAATCATCCCTCAGAATGCCAGATCTCAACAGTCCACACGGAGATATTGGTTCCTTCAACCTCCCAGCAGAGTGCGGAGGGAGCACCAACTGAATGAGCGCTCAGATTACTAAAATGCTCATCATGGGGATATATATGAAAATTGCATGGGCAACATGCGGGAAAAGAAAAGGAAACAAAGTGACATTCTGACAACATGTTGCCATGCAATTGCTGATTTGATCAGCTGGGCAAAACATTCTGAAGGAAACACAATGCATCTCAAATTCTCAATGTATCAGTTTCTTTAACTTTTCAGGTTTGAAAATGGAGAATTTAGAATATGGTAGACCATGGATAGAGCACAGCCATCCTTATAGCATCAAACCATTTAAGAGTTTGTTAGGTCAACTACTACCATTAAAAAAGGTAAATGTATAAGACCAAATGAGTTTCTTGTTTGCCATATCAATGTCAAGCATGCAACTATTATTTTTTATGATGAAATTTGGCTGATGCCAAACAATAATACCTAGTCGGCCAGTCCAACTAATAACTGATACTACCACTGACCTGCTGCTCTATCTTGAAGCAACCTCTCTCTCTCCTCTTTCATCTTATTCGCAATCTCAATTATCTTTGGGTTATACAAACGATCCATAACAAACTTCTTTTCCTCTGCTTGTATTTCTTTGATGGCACTTGGGTATGGGTCTGGAGGTGGTTCCTTTCCTTCACTGCGGGCGATTTCTTTCAGTTCCTTGTATGCTTTCTTCTTTGCTTTCTTTTCTTTGCGATACTCCATCTGGAAAAAGGATGATAGTCATCAAATAAAACCGACAGTGTTTATAAAACTTTGAATTTAAATATAGTGGGCTCATAATAGGACTTTGCTTAAGGGTATTTGATAAAAATTAAAATTAACAAAAGGATATCTTCAGAAGACAAGTATTACATCTGCTACAGCCATAGCATAGTCTTCACTAACTCCTTGTTCTTTCAACTCCAAGACACGCCAAGCAAAAACTCGTGCTGGTGGCGGATCAAATCCACTTATCCTGAAAAGATTGGACATGTAATAAGATTCATGTTCGAAAAGATACAAATTTAAAGAAGATCAGTAGATCACCACTTCTCTCAGGAAAGAAATGCGCAAAGAAAATAGACACAATCAAACTTTTGTCTTTTCCTTCAGAAATTTGGAGTCTTAAGTGCATGTATACTATTTTACAGTGACAAATTTTTACACAGAAATCACATGACACATGAGAAGGAACTTACTTGATTGCATCGTGGTAGAGCGAATCTGGATGCTTTTTGAAGAACTTGTTTACATACACATCCTCTGGCAGCTCAATCTTCTTGATCTTTCCATCCACACGAGGAAATGTCACTGGAGGTGCCCTAATGAACAAGTCCCGTGTTTCAATTGATCAGAAAGCAATATGACGAACAAAAGAAAGGTATGATTATAACAGAAAATTAAAACAACAGTTTCAAGACGCAATTGTGAAGCATGCATAGACTCACTGCATCTTAAGTTTACAAATTTCTAGCCTGGCAAAGTAGACAATAGAACTGCATAAAAGAATGATGCAAACCCCTTGACAGCAGCAACGATACTAAAGCAGCAGGAACTACACAAATCACAGTTACAGGCAATACCATGGTGTTCAGGGTGATTGATGAGAAACTAACTAGAAATCAATAGTGTTTCATCACAGAATCATGTCATTTAACGACATTTCGTTTTATAGATCCACGGATGAGCAGTGAAATGAACCGTATATGATGTATCGTGGTGTTTGTGCGGATCTGATCCTAACAGTGGCGAGAATGGTAGAGCAAATGAGAAATGGAGGCGTAAATGCACAGGCACAGCACAGCTAGGGAAATGGAGATGCGGGGGTAGGGTAGGAGTGCACTGACTCTTCCATGGCCTTGAGCCATGTTGGCGCGGGCTTGGCGAGGCCCTTCACCAGCTTCCGCGTCTTGGTCAGCAGGTCACCGCGCATGTACGACATCTCCCTCCTCTCGTGGTGTCCGAGGACCTCACCGAGTGCTGCTGGAGTGCTGGGTGCTGGCCGCCGCCGCGCCGCCCCCTGCCCTGCCTGCGCTGCGCCCTTGCTGCCTTGCTGGCAGCCGCGGCCGCGCGCCGCCCCCCCTGCCTGCGCCTGCTGGCCGCCGCTAGGGTTAGGTGCCTGCCGCCGCCGGCCGTGAGACCGTGACGCGACGAGGAGGAGCGAGCCGCGAGCAGGGGCCAGGGGGAATCGATTTTGGGCCCAAATAAGCCCACTAACTTCTACTACGGTTACGCCTAGGTATATTCCTTTCCGCTTTTTGTTCAAGGAAAACGTAAAATGGCTGGTAGTGTGCTTCTTAAACCTAGCGAGGAAACGCCTGGCAAAAACCCCAGCGAAGCATCCCATCCTTCATTGCAGTTGCAGCTGCCGGGCCATCCTCCCATCCCATCCATGGCTATGGCGTCCGCCCTTCCGCTCCTCCTCGCGCGCCGTCTCGTCTCCGCGACCGCGAGGCCCACCTCGCCTCTCCACTCCCGCCGCCTCGCTCTTCCTCGGCCTGCCACCCTCTCCGTCCCAGCCACTGCCCAGCAGCGCAAGGCCGGGAGCCTCCAGCAGCTCACCGCCGCCTCCTGCTGTAGCAACTCAGCTCCGGCCGCAGGAACCACAGGAGGAGGCGCTACTGGCGCCAAGGACTGGCGGTTCTTCTTGGCATGGTAATTCGATTCTGCGTTCAGTGCTTCTTATGCTCTGCCTGTCGCTGCTGGCTCCAAATGTACCAATCTTCAGACTGTGTTTGTGCATTGCAACAGGTATTTGATATCTCTTGATAAGAATCCAATCACAACTAATGCAGTCACTTCTTCTGTCCTAACTTTGGCTGGGGACCTCATCTGCCAGGTACTTTTGCAGCATTTGGCTTCAATCTGATGCAATGCAGCATGGACTCTGTAGTGACTTTCAGGCAGCCTTTGATGGGTCTCTGAATTATGTGAAGTTATTTTGGTCGCTACAGTATTATATGTTTACCACTGGCCTTTGATGGAGTAGGTTCACCTATGGAACTTGAAAGACCAAAATCTCAGACAAGCAAACTGTTAGACTCTATTCTACTATATATGTCATACCACTGATATTGTTAACCCTTTTGAAATAACCTTAAATGTAGGCACACCAAAAATGAAAATTAATGAACAAGCAAGCAATCAAATGAAACCTAAGAAGTTCAACCCGTTGACGGCATAGGGGATTGCAGCAAGAAGTGTATAGCAGAAGTGATTAGGAAATATGCTTAACATTTCCAATCTTATGACATTGTTAAGGTTGAAAACTTGCCTTGATGGCCCATTGAAGTGTCTTAATTTTATATTACGGCTGTTGCTATTGTTTGCTACTTAACACCAACATGTATGGTCCTAAATCCACTTTTCTTTCTGTTCCAGCTTGTGATTGATCGATTTCCAGAGCTTGATTTAAGGAGAACATTTGTATTCACTTTTTTGGGACTTGCCCTCGTGGGGCCAACTTTACATATCTGGTAATCATTTCTGAGCTGCAGAAGTAATTATAAGAACTTAGTGCAGCCAACATTCTCGGCCACTGCTGTTTGTTTGATAGTTAGTCCTTATATGCAGGTACCTTTATTTGAGTAAATTAGTGACAATTAGCGGAGCATCAGGTGCCATTGCTCGCCTTATACTTGATCAGGTTTGTTCATGTTTTTTCCCTCTCTTCCTTGCAACCCCCTTTGACAACAGAAATGATAATAAAGCAGCACGCAATACCATGGTGTTTAGGGTGACTGATGAGAAAGTAATTAGATGTCAATCGTGCTTCAGCACAAAATCATGTCATTTAACAACATTTCAATTTATACATCCATGGATGAGCAGTGAAATGAACCGTATGTGATGTATCGTAATGTTTGTTGGCATATGGCTATCACAGCACAGTTTACGTGCGGATCTGATCCTAATTGCGGCTAGGATGATAAAGTAAATGAGAAATGCAGGCGTAAATGCACGGGCACAGCACAGACAGGGAAATGGAGATGCGGGGTTAGGGTAGAGGAGTGCACTGACTCTTCCATGGCCTTGAGCCATGTGGGCGCGGGCTTGGCGAGGCCCTTCACCAGCTTCCGCGTCTTGGTCAGCAGGTCGCCGCGCATGTACGACATCTCCCTCCTATCGTGGTGTCCGAGGACCTCCCCGTCGGAGAGATTTGCGGCGCCGCCGCAACGGGTGAAGGCTGGAGATCTCTCTTCCTCCTTCCTCACCGCTAGGTCTAGCACAGCCGGGTGTTCGATGCGGCGGCGCGGCGAGCGGAGAGGGATGCGATGCAGCGATTGCTGGGAGAGAGAGGAACGGTGTGCTAAGTGGGATAGATGGGCTTTGCAAGGCCCAAATAAGCCCAGTAACTTGTAGTACGGTTACAACCTAGGTACATTTCCGCTTTCTGTGGAAGGGAAACGTAAAATGGCTGCCGGAGTGTGCTTGCCTTCTTAAACCTAGCGAGCGAGCAAACGCTTCCCTGGCAAAAACCCCAGGAAAAGCAGCATCCCATCCCATCCATGGCTATGGCGTCCGCCCTTCCGCTCCTCCTCGCGCGCCGTCTCGTCTCCGCGACCGCGAGGCCCACCTCGCCTCTCCACTCCCGCCACCTCGCTCTTCCCCGACCCGCCAACCTCTCCGCCCCAGCCGCCGCCCGCCCGCGCAAGGTCGGGCGCCTCCAGCAGCTCAACGCCGCCGCCTGCTGCAGCAATTCCGCTCCGGCCGCAGGCGCCACAGGGGGAGGAGGCCCAAAGGATTGGCGCTTCTTCTTGGCATGGTAATTCGATTCTGCGTTCCTGTAGCTGCTGGCTCCAAATGTACCAATCTTCAAACTGTATTTATGCATTGCAACAGGTATTTGATGTCTCTTGATAAGAATCCAATTGCAACTAAGGCGGTCACTTCTGCTGTGCTAACTTTGGCTGGAGACCTCATCTGCCAGGTACTTCTGCAGCACTTGGCTTCAATCTGATGCAATGCAGCATGGATTTCGTACGGAGCCCCTACTTTCAGGCAGACTAGTAGTGATATGTTCATGTCAAATTTGTATGGTGTGTATCATTGATGGAGCACTGGAATGTCTGACATAATCCCAATACCTTATAATAACACCGATATTGTTAACCCTTTTGAAATAACCGTAAATGTGGGCACACCAAAAATGAAAATTAATGAACAAGCAAGGAAGCAAATGAAACCTAAGAAGTTCAGCCTGTTGACGGCATAGGGGGTTGCAGCAAGAAGTGTATAGGAGAAGTGATTAGGAAACATGCTTAACATTTCCAATTGTATGCCATCGTTAAGGTTGAAAACTTGCCTTGATGGCACATGGAAGTGTTTTTATCCTATATTACGACTGTTACTATTGTTTGCTACTTAAACACCAAAATGTATAGTTCTAAATCCACTTTTCTTTCTGTTCCAGCTTGTGATTGATCGATCTCCAGAGCTCGATTTAAGGAGAACATTTGTATTCACTTTTTTGGGACTTGCCCTTGTAGGGCCAACTTTACATGTCTGGTAATCATTTCTTAGCTGCAGAAGCAATTATAAGAACTTAGTGTAGCCAGCATTCCCGGACACTGCTATTTGTTTGATAGTCAGTCCTTATATGCAGGTACCTTTATTTGAGTAAATTAGTGACAATTAGCGGAGCATCAGGTGCCGTTGCTCGCCTTATACTTGATCAGGTTTGTTCATGTTTTTTCCCTCTCTTCCTTGCAATCCCAAGGAAATATATTGTAGTCATGAAATTTCCTTGTCTGTCCTTCAGTTTATTTTCTTATAAAATTATTGTATTTTCTTTTGATTCTTTTATCTTCTCCTTCGCAGTTCATTTTCGCTCCCATTTTCATCGGCATTTTTATGAGCTTAGTAGTCACCTTGGAGGGAAAGCCTTCTCTTGTAGTTCCAAAGCTTAAGCAGGTGAGCTGAACTTTTCAATACTCTTTCACCTCCTGGTACAACATGCATAAACTCTTTTCTGGCGATCTAATTTTCATTTCTTACATCTACAGGAATGGTTATCGTCAGTGTTGGCAAATTGGCAATTATGGATACCGTTTCAGTTTCTGAATTTTTACTTTGTTCCTCAGAAGTTTCAGGTCTTGGAATATGTTCAGTTTCACAAGTTATTATATTAGCATGCTTTGTGTGTTACCCTCGCCAACCTACTGCCATTTTTTTCAGGTGCTTGCTGCTAATTTTGTAGCCCTTGCATGGAACGTCATTTTGTCATTTAAGGCTCACAAGGAAGTTATTGCAAAATAGGTACTATTAGCTTGTCTATCTTACCCTGGCATTAGGCTCTCAGATTAATTTGCTGAAGTTATAATTACATTCTTTACTGACTCCACACCGTTGTTTTGTTTGTTATAACAAAAAAGTAGTAAACATGAAAATTGGTATGACGTGTCTTTCCCCACTGATGCTTGCATGTGGTTATTCATCGTTTCCTGCTGATGGCTCTCGTGCGAGCATTTTTCCTAGAACAGTATATCTGTGATAGTGGATGCCCATATTTCTGTTTCTGTTACTTTGTGGTACGTGCTGCATCTCAATTTCATCTTCCATTCAAGAGCAAATAATAATGAAATCTTCTGTACTTCGATTTGCACTAACGATGTCATGTGTTCACTATTAGGAACTTATGGTTTCTGATATTTGATTTGTTTATGATGAGGCATATATGTAGCGTGTGACTTTCACAGATGTATTGAAACTGATGTGCATTATATAGCGTAGCTGAAATACTGGGACCAGCATCCAGCAAAGTGTTTTGTAGGTTTTCACTGTCCTTCCATACTGGACTCAACTAAGACACGTTTGAACTGCGACTGTGTATCAAATTTCTTCTTGCTTTTTTGTTCCTACCAAATCAAATAGGGAGATAAGGTTCTCATAGTAACCCCCATGTCCAATAGCTATTGTTACTGGGCTTATCTTTTCTACCACGCGAAAGCAACCTTGTGGACTTGTTCTGAAGTTATTGTTACTTGACATCCCAAAAGTCAGATCATGATAACTTCCAATGCCTTTTGCAATTCAACATGATGTTGATTGATGCTAAAGATGTTTTTTGTTGTTTTGCATCATGTGGCTAGAATCTGGACAGAAGCAGCTGCATATGTGGTCAAAATGGTGTTTGTTTAGTTTTCTATGGTCTGACTTGATTGCCAGCATCACAAATTTTATTGCAATTATGTTAACCAGAGGAGGTGGCAGTAGGTGATGTGTATGCCTCTGAGCTTATCTTTCTTTTCTTTTTGGCCAACCCATCTCTTTTTCTCTGTGCTTTACTCCATGACAATGAGCTTTCATCCCTGGACCTATTTCTCTGCCGCCCCAGAAGCAATGCTGTGTGTGGATGAATCGTGACTGCTGGTTGTAATTTGTTGACCTCCAAAGTCAGATCTGTGATCTGTCAGCTTCCACCTTTTGCAATTTAATATGATCCTGACTGATGCCAAAGACACTTTTTATTCTTTTGCAAAGGTCTTTAAAATCAAAGGGATGAAGTATAAAAATAGGGATGGACCTGGTCAATTTGATGTTCTGGATTATATTCTTGCATGGCTGCTAGCACTATAATTGCATTTTGCTATCATTAGAATAAGTTGATTTTCTTGCGGTATTCAATATTTTCAGCTGTAACTCGTTTTATGTACTACGAATTATGTTGCCACTCACTTATTGCTTGATCGTTCACTGATCTCCATCTCCTTGTTAATAATCTTGGGTTTCAGTATATTTAGCTGGTGATGAGGAGTGTAGCGGCCAACCCGAGCAATTAGTCCCTGGGAGCCTGAACTCCAGGCGAGGTTGTGGTGGCCGATGCTTGCATGTTAGTGGTGTGTAGAAATTGTTAGATTGTAAATTATTATCGTTGAGGAGTGCGACGTTCTGATCAAAGGTTGAAAGGGATTGCATCATGGTTATGACATGTTTGTATAATATATGCTGGAGGAGTGTTCCATGAACGATCTCCTCCTAGGTTTACCGATGTGCCTGTGCCTCGTTTTTTTTTCTTTTGGCATGAACATGTGTGTTTTTCTGTTCTGACGATGGATTAATGGAGCCATAATGGTACTCCATTCGTTGAAGATTATGTACGTGCATACATGTTTTTCTCATACGTACTTACGTGCAATGCAATACCATAATGGTACTCCATCCGTTCAAGATTACAATTCATGTCAACTTTGCCCGACTATTCTTACTTTGATCAGGTTTTTATAAAAGAAAATATATCGACATCTATGGTACCAAAATCAATATACTATCAAAGTATATATTTAATGGTGGATTTAATTAAAACTAATTAGATGTTGTGAATGTTGGCATTAGTATTACACGATGATGACATGAGCATGGCGCGATGATGGCGTCTGCCTGTGGACCTGGGAGTGGTTATGGGGTGGGTTGGCCGCGAGGAAGCAGCAGCAAGCGTGTGCGGTGACCGGGGGGAGTCCAGTCGGGTGGTCCGGCCGGCCGGACAAAAGCGTCGCCGTCGTCTTCTCCTTCCCCCCGTGGACTGACTGTAGATCGAGCTGGACCCGACCCGACCCGACGGAGGCCAGAATGGCTATTGGAGCAGAGCATGCAGCAGTCAACAGAGCAGATTCCATTGTCTGTCCTTGCATCGCATCGCATCGGGCCGCTATTCTTGACTCTCCTGCAATCAGCAGCTAGCATCGCTCCAAGCAGATTCCATTGTCTTCGCTCTCTGTCACTATACCATATACTGCAGGTAGCAGCATCAGGTTTTACCATTACCGCTAGCAGTAAACGTCGACATATGGTTTCATTAATTTGTCACGATCACGATGCCAACCCAACCAATGGTTATTTCAGTCGGCCTCTAATTGAGGCCAAGTATTCTCTACGTACTCGGTAACGGTGATTAGTACATGGATGGATAGTTACATGAGCCAAAATAAGACCTCAGCTCTCCTCACAAAGAAGAAAGATGTTTGGACTTTGAACCTACAGACTGAATGATGGCATGGGTTCAGTTCAACCCATCGCACACAAGAAGCCAGGGCCAGTCCTAGCTGGCCGTCCTGCATTTCATTTCGTTTGATGATGACAACCAAGTTGACTCATCAGCTCCAGCGGCGATGATGACATTGCCCGGCAGCCATCCTTTCTGAGCTGCTTTAGCACTGACGAGATTTCTTCCATTGTTTGCAAAAACAGAGGGCGCCGGCCCCAAACATGATGCATCATTGTCGACTGGGATTCAGCTTCAAATTCCTGAATCGCATGACATACATGTGCTTCCGATTGGGTTAGTTGTAGGATCAGAATCCAAACATGGATCCATCTCGATCGTATTTAATTCTCGAGGACGTGGTGACTCTTGCTCTGTCGCTGTCCAATTCCATCAGGTTGGCTTCATCTCGACGTATCGTATGGTCTAAGCACAGCCTGCTTTGTTTTTTTTTGCTTTGTTTAACATGCTATTAATAACAACAACAATTAACATGTCTCTAATTAAATCATTAGTACAAACATCAAGTTTTGTCTCCTGGAGAGCGACTAAAGAAAGACGCTCATGATCGACCAGATCCCGGACTACACAACGGCGTGCTCTCGCATTGAGGCCACGCACATTCCAGAACAGCATGTTTTGTGATTCCATGGAAACACAAAATTAGGCGACCAGACTCTAAACAACCTTCTACGGGTCCACTGCTGACTCAGCGCCAGATGCCATCATGCACCAGCTCCTCAAGCGCCTCACAGGTGGAGTCGGCCAGCGTTGCTTCAAAGATCTCCACGTACTGTTTGAAGGCATCACTGTCAGGGGGTGCATTGGCGCTACCAATTCCCAGTTTTCTCATCATCACATTTTGCGCCTGCACAACGGGTTTGGAGGCACGGTGCCTGGACTTGGCCGCCAGTCGCACACTTCTTCGCGGAGGGGTTCCCCTCGGTGGTTTGGCCCGACGCAGCAGCGGCCGGGAAGCCAAAGCTGCAGGGGATCTGCGCCTGGTAAACTCAGCCACCTTGGTTTGAACCGGCGTGCAAGGCCGGTGACGACAGAAAGGGAGGGGCATCTCTGGATCCCCACGACAGTGTGATGTTGGCGAACTGCGGGTTGCAGCTTATCATGTCCTCATGATCTTCAACCGGGAAGGTCACCGCTTCAAGGGAGGCGATGGTGTCGACCGGGAAGTTACGTACTTCGTCTTCATCATCAGCGGGTTCGCGAGCAGTAGGCCCAACAAGGAGCCTGGACCGAGGGAGAGGCCCAAAGGCCTCCCACCGCATGGGGTCATCACCGTGCAATATGGCAGCAAATCTTCAGTCTTGTCTTGTAGCGGTTGGCTTGCTTCAGATTCTCCGACGTGCTTCCTTGCGACTAGACCGGCCTCGATCACCATGGGGTCCCAAAAGTCAAACGAGGCGGGTGGGGCGCGCGGCGTCGTCATCCCATCGGCATACGGGCCCCCATACCGCAAGGGGCAACCAGTCGTAGCTCGACAGCGGGGGAGGGCACAGCAGCATGCCCATGCATCCAGCGCCCAAACCGAAGCGGAGTTGGATCCCATCATGTGAGCCTGTCGACCGGAGCTGCCGCCACCACCGTCAGCAGCATCGCCGCCGGCCACACCACCACCACGACCGGAGTTTTCTTCATTGGAGCAGAGCACCGCCGGGCGCGCCCCCACCGCTCCCACCACCATGCCCGGTGTTGTCATCTTCATCATCGAACCTTGTGCGACGCGGCCATGGCCCCGGACGACAGCTCTGCCGCGCTATCCCAGGGTAGTCATCTTCAGAGTCACTGCACCAGCGATCTGGAGCATGTCCGTGATCATCATCCGAAGAGTCGGAAAGACGCCGCCAGTCTTGAACCTCGATGATCTTGATTGCCACCTTGTAGGTGAGCGTAGGTAAGCTGCTGTGCATGATCTCTTCCGGCCGAAGAAATAGGTTGATTCCCCCAGGTTCCTGGCGAGGCTCCGGGACAAGCATGACGACCTCATTGGGGACCAAATTTGGGTCAGCACACCAAGCGGCCAAATGGAATAAGCGGCGATCTCCACCAGCAATCGTGGTTGGAGTCGGATGGACATCAGCACATACATCGCCAATGATGGCCTGAATTGAGCTCACCGAGCGAGCATGAGATGGCACGCCAGTAAGCTCCAGCAACACTCTGTAGAGCAGCATTAGCCCCAAGCTGTCGGCGCCATGGCCGGAATCTGAGAATCAGATCAGCCACCGGGAGGGGGGGAGCTCTCAACACACGCTCGGCATCTTCACGCTGACGGAAGATGATGAGGTAGTCTTCAGGCTGGAAGCGATGCAAAGTGAAACTGTTGGGGGGAAGCTGGTAGTTCTGCTGCAAGAAGCGACGGATCTGAGGCAGCGTTGCTTCAGGCCTGGTGCCTACGACCAAAGCAACAAGGGCGTTGGTGGAGAGCCGGTCATCCTCCGCTTGCAACTCCGCGGATCGCGGAACGACCCGAAAAACCGATGCTGGACGACGAGAGGGATGCCCTCTTGGAGGCGACGGCGGGCGTGGCGGCGAGGGCGAAGGCGACCGTGCCACCGGGCTTTGGAATCCCGGGGAGGGAGCGCAAGCAGACGGCGGCCCCGAGTAATCGCGACCAGTCGACTCAGAGCCCGAGGTCGCCGTGGAGGCAGACGCACGGGAGTGCGCCGGCCGCCTGGAGGTCGCCGCATCAGCCTGGGCAAGCCTTCGCGACGGCCTGCCTCTTCCCTGAGGAAAATCAACGACCGGCCTACGACGTTTGCAGTTACGAGCGGCATGCCCAACTTGCTCACATCGCAGGCATCTGGAAGGGAGATTGCAACGAGCAGCAATATGGTTGTAGGAAAGGCAGTTGAAGCACCTACCAACCAAGTCAGCCGGGACGGGGCACCGACGCGGCGGAGAGCGTGATCTTCGGGGACGCTGGCGCGGGCGCCGCCGGCCCATCACCAGTGTGAAGCCATCCTCGTCGACGAAGGGGTAAACCCTTTCGTGAGGTGGAGCCGGCGCCGGCGGCGAACGACGCGGGGCGTCAGGCGGGCGACGTTGAGCCTCCACCCAGCGAGCGACCATCGGACGCGAGGGGGGTGGCTGCTGCATTGGCCGGCGGGCATCTGCCATGAAACCCCCGGCCGGCGGACCACCCCTCCCCCGCGAGGCAGAGTTAGCGCTCTTCCCGGGCACCAAGACCCTCTTCCCTTTGTCAGAGGGCGGACAAGAGGGTGGCAGCTCTTCGTCGTCGTCGGAGTCGGAGAAGTCGTCGAAGCACAGGCCCTCTGGGTAAGCCGGAACACCTGCGCCGGAGGGGCCAGCCGCCGGAGACGGAAAGAAAGGGGTAGCGTTGGGGTTAAGCGACCTGGATCCAGATCCGGCCGGATGCGACGACGGACGCGACGGCGCAGCATTGCCGCCGGCAAGAGGGACGGTGTTGGCGGAGCTAGGGGTAGGCGCCCTAGCAGGGGTAACAGACGGCGTGGGGCTGGAGGGAGATGGGGGTGGCGACGGACCACCATTGTCGCGAGCAGGGTCACCAGGAGGGGCGCTCATCCTGGTGTCCGCAACAGCTCTCTGCTCTCTCGGTTGGGTGGCAAGTGACAACCCAGTTTGGAAATATGACCTTGCTCGAAAACCTTGCTCTTCGTTCTCTGTCACTATACCATATACCGCTCTGTCACACTATACCACTGCAGGTAGCAGCATCTGGTTTTACCATTACCGCTAGCGGTAAACGTCGACATATGGTTTCATTAATTTGTGACGATCACGATGCCAATCAGTCGGTCTCTAATTGAAGACAAGAATACTCTACGAGATTAGTACATTGTTGATAGTTACATGAGCCAAAATAACACCGGCCTCCTGCGTTTCATTTCGTTTGATGATGACAACCAAGTTGACTCATCAGCTCCAGCGGCGATGATGACATTGCCGGGCAGCCAGCCTTTCTCAGATGCTTAGCACTGAAGACATTTCTTCCATTTTTTTGCAAACAGAGGTCGCCCAAACACATGAATCATTGTCGACTGGGATTCAGCTTCAAATTCCTGAATCGCATGGTATAAATGTGCTTCCGATCGGGTTTGTTGTAGGATCAGAATCCAAACATGGATCCATCTCGATCGTATTTAATTCTCCTCGAGGACGTGGTGACTCCTACTCTGTCGCTGTCCAATTCCATCGATCAGGTTGGCTTCATCTCGACGTATCGTATGGTCTAAGCACAGCCTGTTTTGTTTAACACATGCTATTAATAACAACAATTCACACTTTAATTAATTCGTCTTGGTGCTTTTCACTCACTAGCCATTTAGGCTGAATAATGCAGCGATCGAGAAAACATGACAGTACAATCCGAACGACCGAAACAAAACATGACGACATATATCTTTTGCTCTCTCTTATTGCTAGCAACAGCAAGTAACGATGGCAGGAAACCAAACCAGAGCACTCTTACCTCGTTTTGATTTCTTTTTTTTTTTCCTTTTCCTCTTGAGTCTAGAGAGACGAGAGAGAAAGAAACCGGAGAACGTGACAAGTACTCCATACGTAGCAAGCAATATATTGAAGCTGTAGTCGAAGAGAATCGATGACCAAATATATCAATCAGCAATTAATTACACCCACACACTGATGCTTACAGCAGCAAATCACATGGATTCATACGAGCAACAAGCCACCAAAGAAATGAAAAGATGTTTGTGGATGGATGTTGTCATAATCATCTCACCATGCCTGCAGTGCAGAGATTTAATTTGATGGATGCTAATTACTACTGTAATTAGAAGAGAGCATCCCAGGAATCCAAGGTGGGGAAGCCACCACAGCTGCTGCTACCGCTGTTGCTGCCGTAGCTGCAAGCAGCCACTCCTGCGCCGCCGGCCTCCGCCTGATCCAGCGCGGCCGCCGCCGCCGACACGGCGCAGGGCGCTGTGGGCGCGGCGAGCAGGAACGCCGACGTGTCGAGCGTGGGCAGCATGAGCGCGCCGGGCGGGCCGGCGGCGCGGGAGGGCGCCGGGCGGCAGATGAGGGCCTCTGGAGGAGGGGTGGGCAGGTCGTCGGCGCCGGTGACCTGGTGCACCATGCGGCGGAAGCTGGCGGGGTCGGCGGTGATGTAGGTGGTGGGCAGCTTCCGCGACGGGCGCGGGCGGCGCTTGGAGATTCGGCGTGTAGAGGGAGCGGCGGGCCGGAGGTGGTGGTTTGATGGCGGCGCGGCTGCGGCGGGCGTCGGTGAGGACGTGAAGTCGCCGAGGAGGTGATGGTCACGAAGCCATGGCGGCGGCGCGGTGGAGGCGGAGGGTGAGGGGCCGTGGGCGTGGGCGGAGTCCATGTGCAAGTGCAAGGCGGCGGTCATGAGCATCGTGGTGATTTGTTTGGTTGCTGCGTCGCGTCGCCGTGGAGGGGAGGGGATGAGCGAATTCACGATGAGCAGAGGAGGCTGCCTGCGCTAGCTCGGTTTATATGGTGGCGGGTATATGCGCGCTTGTACAAAAAGTCAGCAGGATCGTCGCCACGCCACCCACATGACTGACACATCAGCTTCTTGCGCGGTTGGGTGGGTCCCACGATTACAGCGACCTCGAGAGAGATAGAGAGCTTAATTAAGCTTCCTCGGCAGCGGATGCACGCGCGCTTCTAGGTGAAATTTGAATTGAATTTCCGAGTTTCAAACAGAAAAAAGGGTCTCACTCTCACATTTACAAACTGTGATAGTATGGAATTTGTGTACACTTGTGCTATTTTCGTTCGAGGAAGGTAATGCACGTTTAAGAAAAAAAAAGCATTTTTAGAGACGGCGGAGGCTTGTTATACCGTACTACGTGGGGAAGCACCCAAACCGACCACACAAGAAGTAATCTGTGGCATCCTACCCATAACCGCTTGCTTGTTTTAGCTCATGATCGATGAGCATGCAAACTCATTGCATTGCATATTTGCATTGACTATATATCTAGGCACGCACGCTGAATGCATGCATGAATGTACGACCGAGCGTATAGCAAGACGGTACTATTATACTTTATACGTACTTAGACTTAAAAAATGCATACCATTACCAGGACCATATATACGATGGATGCATGACCAGTGCTTAATTAGCTTAGACCGGTCACGACTGTGTAGCTCGATCAAACAAGTGTGAGCGCGGAGACCACATGCATGCATGGTTCAACTACTTATTCTCGCGCATACATGACCTGCAAAACCATGTACTACGGGTACACGCCAAACCATGCATACCGGCCATGCATATATATCTAGTGGCCACACAAATTTCGAATATATAGTACTACTACTAGTTTACCCCCAAATAATATCAAATATATACCACAATGGCCCGGACAGAGACACACAACTTGTATAGTACACAGCTGAACCTACGCATGCGTTCCGACGGCCCCGATAACATCTTACCACGTACTAATTAATGAAGGAGCCAACAGGATTATTGGCATCGTGTGCCGAGTTGTTCGACGCAAAGATTAGTACTCATCAATCAATTAATGCATTATATATATGCATCCAAGCCTTTGACTATAGATCGACGATTCAAATTAAGGAGCGCTACCAGCATATTGTACATGAACGATGACACGCCACATCATAATATATTGCTTCACAAAATATATATTTATTTGTACCCGTAGACATTGACTTTGAGGATGGACATGCATAAACTCTTTTCTGGCAATCTAATTTTCATTTCTTACATCTACAGGAATGGTTATCATCAGTGTTGGCAAATTGGCAATTATGGATACCGTTTCAGTTTCTGAATTTTTACTTTGTTCCTCAGAAGTTTCAGGTCTTGGAATATGTTCAGTTTCACAAGTTATTATATTAGCATGCTTTGTGTGTTACCCTCGCCAACCTACTGCCATTTTTTTCAGGTGCTTGCTGCTAATTTTGTAGCCCTTGCATGGAACGTGATTTTGTCATTTAAGGCTCACAAGGAAGTTATTGCGAAATAGGTACTATTAGCTTGTCTATCTTGCGCTGGCTTTAGGCTCTCAGATTAATTTGCTGATCGACGGGCGCGGGCGGCGCTTGGACACGCGGCGGCTCGCGGGGCGGAGGTGGTTTGGCGGCGCGGTGGTGGTGTGCATGGGCGTCGGGGAGGGAGCGGAGGTCGTGAAGTCGCCGAGGAGGTGATGGTCACGAAGCCATGGCGGCGGCGCGGTGGAGGCGGAGGGTGAGGGCCCGTGGCCGTGGGTGGAGTCCATGTGCAAGGCGGCGGTCATGAGCATCGTGGTCGTTTGTTGGCTTGCTGCGGGATTGGATTTGGCTGATCTCGCCGTGGAGGGGGATGAGCGAAGTCACGAGCAGAGGAGGCTGCCTGCCTGCGCTCGGTTTATATGGTGGCGTGGCGGGTATGCGCGCGCTTGTACGTACAAAAAGTCAGCAGGATCGTCGCCACGCCACCCACATGACTGACACATCAGCATCTTGGCGCGGGTGGGTGGGTCCCACGATGACAGTGACCGCGAGAGAGATAGCGGATGCATGCGCGCTTCTAGGTGAAATTTGAATTGAATTTCCGAGTTTCAAGCAGAGAAAAAATGTCTCCCATTTACAAACATGGACTGGGGGACCTAGCATTTATACTGCCGATATATGGCTATACTATGGAATTTGTGTGTACTCTTGTGCTATTTTCGTTCGAGGAAGGTAATACACGTTTAATAAGAAAAAAAACATTTAGTGGGCAAGCACCCAAACCGATCGACCACACAAGAAGTAATAATCTGTGGCATCCTACCCATAACCGCTTGCTTGGTTTAGCTCGTTCATGATGAGCATGCAAACTCTCATTGCATTGCGTTGACTAGCTAGGCACGCACGCTGAATGCATGCATGCATGTACGACCGAGCGTATACCAGGACCACCATATATACGATGGATGCATGGCCAGCGCTAGTTAATTAGCTTAGACGAGTCACGTACGCGCACGCGCACAGCACACTAGCTACGACTGTACGTACGTGATCAATAGCTCCATCAAACAAGTGTGAGCACCGAGACCACTACTTGTTCTAGCGCATGACTTGCAAAACCATGTGTACGGGTGCACGCCAAACCATGCATGCATACCGACAAATTTCGAATATATAGTACTACTAGTTTTTTACCCCCAAATAATATCAAATACTCCCTCCGTCCCAATATATTAGCATTTATAGGGTTCAAATTTTATGCCACAATAATGTAAACATTTGTAGGGACAGGACAAAACTAAATGGGCTGGCCGGTGAGGTGGGTGGAGAGTTGGTGGGTAGTGTAAAAAAGAAGTATAGATGTATTTTAGTAGTTCTGTTATTTTTTGTATTTAAATGCTTTAAATACTTATATTATGGGCTCGAGGGAGGGAGACCCGGACAGAGACACACGACCTGTATATATAAGTACAGTTGAACGTACGCATGCGTTCTGACCGGCCCCGATAATAAGATCTTATTACTACGTACTTATGAATGAGCCAACAGGATTATTTGCATTGTGTGCCAAGTTGTTCGATGCAAATATTACTCGTCAATCAATTTTTGCATTATATATATGGATCCAAGCTTTTGACTATACAAGATTCAAATTAATTAAAGAGCGCTAAGCCAGGCTGTTGACGCCTTTTCTGGCCAACACACACGAGCGCCGAATCGCGCAAACGAAGGAACGATGAACTTGCCGCAGCTCCACCCAAACCGGTCAGACCGGTTTAGGGATCCGGTCAGACCGGTTTCCCCCGGGAGCTTCGGGAAGACCTAGAATCACCACCTCGGGAGGGACCCCGTCGGAGATGGCGCGCCTAGGGTTGCTCTGAGATCGGTCAGGCCACTCAGAACCTCCTTGAACGCCGTAGAGACAAACAAGGAAAGCAAAGGGGTTGGAAAAGCTAGAGTTTGGACGCTTCCTGAGGTCGGTCTGACCGGTTTGCGTGGCTTGCCAATTTTGGGTGCGAACACAGGCATTCCATATTGTTCATGAACGATGACACGCTACATCATATTATATATTGCTTCACAAAATATATATTTATTTGTACCCGTAGACATTGACTTTGAGTCAAACTGTCAAAGTACGCGCGCCAATAATGTAACTGGCGCTTTCAGTGACTCTAGAAAAACAAACAAGGCACCATCAACTCGATCGTCAGCGCTAAAGTAATAAACTGCTTCCACTTACATGTATACTTAATCTGCTCGGGGATTTGATAGATCTTGCGTTACACCCTCTCTTCCCATTCCTAAATGCAAGCATGTATGACATTTTTTACATCACCACTATCTATAATATATATATGGAAGTGATAATAAAAATTATCCAAAATTTCGTCAGAAAACATGTAGTATATATACAAGAAAATACTTTTTTTTACAGCAAATGAACAAATCTATTTATAATTATGCCCATATGATCAAAAAGTTTAAAAGAACTTTAAATCAATCATCAAAGTTAGCCAACATTTATTTAGCTGGCAGTAGTATACACGCATGTCCCTTGCATCATGGTCCAACACGTTAGCTGCTACTAGTACATTTGATTGATCCAGTTCTTACCAAGTAGTGTGTGTGAAAATGGTTTGGTATAACTTGACACTTTAGGCCGGGGTCGATTGCTTTTGCGGCTCAATGCTTGACCGTGTCAGAGAGAGTACGTACGCACTGGGGGATGGGGATTGACTTCTCCATTGACTAGTACTAATACTAACCTGCTAGTGGCTATCAATCTGCCATCTTCAAGCGCAAGGCCTAGCTCACTCTTCATCAAAATCCTTTTGGACTTCATGCATTTTGCATCGTTCTTTTTCCCTTTCTCACTCGTTACCTTTCCATTTTTTATTGACTGAGCATGCATGCTTCATTATTATTATTTATTTTCAACTGATTTATTTTTATGCTGAAAATAAGCTTGTATGTTTGATTAATTGTGGTCATAGATAGGTGATCGTAACTTTTGAGGGTCAAGTTACTAGATGACGACAGGCATTTATTTGGCCTCCTTTTGATTTCGCCATTTTTTCCCTACTATGTGCCTTTTCGAAACATACAAATGATCAGACATCCTAAAATCCTATGAAATTTCTATGGAACGGCTAATCCACACGAACCTTTTTTTTGAACCGAATCCACACGAACCTTAGAAGACAGATGAGACTAATTAATATGATTCTTACACATGCCGGCCCCTTAATTACCTTACTAAAAGTTGTTAACAGTTCGCTAAGCTGAGATGATATGGCATGCAGGCATTCTATCTTGCTTTCATATAAAAAAATAAGACTTGTGCTGGACCTGGACGGAACCATATGTCGAAAGCTCTAAATTGATCGTTGAAAAGAGAAAAGAAGAGAAATGTCAAGATGCTTTGGTTCTTTGTCGAGTGGGATGGGATGGAACCCGCTTTTGGACTTGAAGTATGAGTCTTGTTCGTCTGTGCTGTACCAGTCAGCATATATAGTGATCGAAGCATTGCCACACACACACAGGTTAACTCATTCTAACCACACAGGTGTGCTAGTGTTGTTGAGGGAGGCCGGCCGGTTCCGGAACACACACATAGGTGATAGCTCTACCTGAATATTCGACAAGCCCCGATGTCAGTCAAACAAGGAGAGTACCAGGTATATGCCCTTTTCATCCTTAGAGCATTGTGTTAGTAAAAGTGTTATTATCTTTATCATGCTGGCTTGTTTGATCGTGAACAAATATTAGCAATGATTTTCCCGTCGTCGTCAGTGTCTGAAACGCAAAACACAACCATAACGCTAAAGCGGCCCAACCCAAGATAAGGCAAATCCTCCGGCCCAAAGTAGAAAATGGGCCCTAGGCCTGCTTGCTATGAGATGGACCCCACATCGCCTTCCTCCTCCCCCAGGCCCCAACAAACAAACCGAAAGCCGTCGCCGGCTCGCCGGAGAAGAAGAACCCACCCGCGAAAAAGCATCTCCTGCCCTGCCCTGCTCCTCCCCCAAGCCCCCACACCACCCACCCATGCCGTGCTCGCCCTACCACCCGAACCCCCACCCCGCGCCCAAGGTCATCCACTGGGAGGACCTGCAGCAGGAGCTCGCGCGCCTCTGGAGCCTCTCCGCCGCGTTCCAATCCGCCAGGGACCGCAAGGCGAACCTCGCCGCGCGCCTCGAGTCCGCACTGGAGGTAACCACTAAGTTTGGGAGTCAATTCGGGTGCCACTCCTTGCTCTCGATCCCTAGTGGAGCGGTCGGATCCTGTGCGCTCTGCCATTTGATTCTGCACGGGTACCCGGATCTGGGGTGCTTTCCTTTTCAGCCCTGAATTGTTCCTTGCAAAAGTTGGATTCGTATCCGTACCTTTGACTGTGCTCGGAATGTCAAAACGAGGGAAACCCACATTCCCCTGCTCTCGACGACTCATGTCCGGGAACTAATACAACAGCATTCACGGAGTCGGGGTCATTCTCTGTGTTTGATTTTGTTTATTACCAAGAATATTACCGATTTGTAACAGTAGTGTGTCTGTGGACAGGCTAGACGGGCGTTTCTCCAGCAGGATAATGAGTTGGCTGAAATGAGGCAGAGCCTGCAAGAGCATAATGACCATCTAGGCAATTTGAAGATGCGCACGAAGAAATTGTCAGAAGATGTTGAGGATCAAAGGGCACAGCTTTGCATCAGCATCAGAACATTGTCTGTGGCAAGCAAAACTGTTGGCACGGCATGCGGTAATCTGGAGGTATTTAGTCTTTACAGTTTGTTTTCCCTTTGGACTCTGAAGCTAGAATACTGTCAGCACTCAGCAGCAAAACCAAAACGCTACAGAAATACGCAGGGTACTCTAGTAAGTAGCTTCCTTGATAAACTTCCAAAAGGTGATTATGCAAGAAATCATTATTTCGTTGACATGTGTCTAAACCTGTGTAAGATGTACTTCCCTCAAATGTGTTGCTTGGGTTTTGTAAAATGTTGATTTTAGCTTTCTAGGACAGAATGATTTTCCCTATTTCAAACGCTCGATAGCGGAGCTGTTATATTGCACCAATCTTAACAGAATATTTTTTTTTCTGGTTTGTAGGAGGCTAATAAATTGCTGTCAGGGAAAAAGTTTCCACTAATCTTAACGGAATGTTTTATTTTTCTGGTTTGTAGGAAGCTAATAAATTGCTGTCAGGGGAAAATGGTCATGGTAGCCTTAAAAATATTCAACAGAAGTTACGGATGAGACTGCAATATATGGTTACGCAAGTTGCTCAGATCTATCCTGTTAGGCCTTTGGATGAACAAGCTGCGGATCACAAGTTTGGATTTTCCACCAGCACCATCAGAAAATGTATGTCTTTTTCTGCATTGCAACTTTTGTGGGTTTTCCGTTCTGTGTTTGTTCTATAAAATTATATGGATATTTTTTTCCAAAATAAATTTATTGTACTAGAAGTGTTCTGTGGCAGTCCTTATAATTGAACAATATAAGGGAGGACCAGATGACAGCCAAATGATAACTGAGTTACGGTAATATATTAGCACATGATTTACAGTTGCAAATAAAGAAGTTCATGAAGTGTTTACTGTAGAAAGTATGATCATGCATGAAGCTTAACTTTGTGAACTAATTCTCTGTCCTTAGATTCTTTATTCTGAAATGGTTCTTTTGCCAAAAACTTAAATGCTACAGAAATATTTTCAGGTAATGCTGAATCAATGTTGCCAAATGGCTCTCAAAAAAGACCTCTGGCCATATTGGGCCTACAGTTATCAAAGCCTGCTGCAAAAACGACCGGCTACTTCAGTGACAAGACTGATTTTCAGAAATCTTCTACTGTTCTGGGATATGCTGCCCATGTATGTACAATCTAAATTCTAGTTTCTTCTTTGCTAGAGCATTTTGAAATATTATCAATTAATGGTTTTATTCTGTTCTAGAATGAAGATATATTCAGATTGTGTGGACATGTAACTGAACGTTTGTTCAGCATGTACTATTTTACTGAGATAGACCTAACTGTTTTTCTTTTGGTGGTTATGAATCATAGGCAGTCTCCCTCATTGCATCATATCTCAATGTTCCTCTTCGATATTCTTTGCGCTTTGGAGGTTCACAGTCCTTTGTTCTTGATCATTCGCCTTCAGTTGAGCCGTCATATGCTTTAAATACTTATATTATGGGCTCGAGGGAGGGAGACCCGGACAGAGACACACGACCTGTATATATAAGTACAGTTGAACGTACGCATGCGTTCTGACCGGCCCCGATAATAAGATCTTATTACTACGTACTTATGAATGAGCCAACAGGATTATTTGCATTGTGTGCCAAGTTCTCTTTCCTCGTTTTGATTTCTTTTTTTTTTTCCTTTGATTTCGCCATTTTTTCCCTACTATGTGCCTTTTCGAAACATACAAATGATCAGACATCCTAAAATCCTATGAAATTTCTATGGAACGGCTAATCCACACGAACCTTTTTTTTGAACCGAATCCACACGAACCTTAGAAGACAGATGAGACTAATTAATATGATTCTTACACATGCCGGCCCTTAATTACCTTACTAAAAGTTGTTAACAGTTCGCTAAGCTGAGATGATATGGCATGCAGGCATTCTATCTTGCTTTCATATAAAAAATAAGACTTGTGCTGGACCTGGACGGAACATATGTCGAAAGCTCTAAATTGATCGTTGAAAAGAGAAAAGAAGAGAAATGTCAAGATGCTTTGGTTCTTTGTCGAGTGGGATGGGATGGAACCCGCTTTTGGACTTGAAGTATGAGTCTTGTTCGTCTGTGCTGTACCAGTCAGCATATATAGTGATCGAAGCATTGCCACACACACACAGGTTAACTCATTCTAACCACACAGGTGTGCTAGTGTTGTTGAGGGAGGCCGGCCGGTTCCGGAACACACACATAGGTGATAGCTCTACCTGAATATTCGACAAGCCCGATGTCAGTCAAACAAGGAGAGTACCAGGTATATGCCCTTTTCATCCTTAGAGCATTGTGTTAGTAAAAGTGTTATTATCTTTATCATGCTGGCTTGTTTGATCGTGAACAAATATTAGCAATGATTTTCCCGTCGTCGTCAGTGTCTGAAACGCAAAACACAACCATAACGCTAAAGCGGCCCAACCCAAGATAAGGCAAATCCTCCGGCCCAAAGTAGAAAATGGGCCTAGGCCTGCTTGCTATGAGATGGACCCCACATCGCCTTCCTCCTCCCCCAGGCCCCAACAAACAAACCGAAAGCCGTCGCCGGCTCGCCGGAGAAGAAGAACCCACCCGCGAAAAAGCATCTCCTGCCCTGCCTGCTCCTCCCCAAGCCCCCACACCACCCACCCATGCCGTGCTCGCCCTACCACCCGAACCCCCACCCGCGGCATGATCGCCGCCGATGGAGGATCCGGGCCCCTCGTCCGCCGCACCTGAGCCTTCCCCCGCCCCCACCGGAGGAGGGGGACGGCTGGGTGCTCCTGCCGCCTAGCGAGGTTGAGGGCGTCGACGCGCCCAAGGTCATCCACTGGGAGGACCTGCAGCAGGAGCTCGCGCGCCTCTGGAGCCTCTCCGCCGCGTTCCAATCCGCCAGGGACCGCAAGGCGAACCTCGCCGCGCGCCTCGAGTCCGCACTGGAGGTAACCACTAAGTTTGGGAGTCAATTCGGGTGCCACTCCTTGCTCTCGATCCCTAGTGGAGCGGTCGGATCCTGTGCGCTCTGCCATTTGATTCTGCACGGGTACCCGGATCTGGGGTGCTTTCCTTTTCAGCCCTGAATTGTTCCTTGCAAAAGTTGGATTCGTATCCGTACCTTTGACTGTGCTCGGAATGTCAAAACGAGGGAAACCCACATTCCCCTGCTCTCGACGACTCATGTCCGGGAACTAATACAACAGCATTCACGGAGTCGGGGTCATTCTCTGTGTTTGATTTTGTTTATTACCAAGAATATTACCGATTTGTAACAGTAGTGTGTCTGTGGACAGGCTAGACGGGCGTTTCCTCCAGCAGGATAATGAGTTGGCTGAAATGAGGCAGAGCCTGCAAGAGCATAATGACCATCTAGGCAATTTGAAGATGCGCACGAAGAAATTGTCAGAAGATGTTGAGGATCAAAGGGCACAGCTTTGCATCAGCATCAGAACATTGTCTGTGGCAAGCAAAACTGTTGGCACGGCATGCGGTAATCTGGAGGTATTTAGTCTTTACAGTTTGTTTTCCCTTTGGACTCTGAAGCTAGAATACTGTCAGCACTCAGCAGCAAAACCAAAACGCTACAGAAATACGCAGGGTACTCTAGTAAGTAGCTTCCTTGATAAACTTCCAAAAGGTGATTATGCAAGAAATCATTATTTCGTTGACATGTGTCTAAACCTGTGTAAGATGTACTTCCCTCAAATGTGTTGCTTGGGTTTTGTAAAATGTTGATTTTAGCTTTCTAGGACAGAATGATTTTCCCTATTTCAAACGCTCGATAGCGGAGCTGTTATATTGCACCAATCTTAACAGAATATTTTTTTTTCTGGTTTGTAGGAGGCTAATAAATTGCTGTCAGGGAAAAAGTTTCCACTAATCTTAACGGAATGTTTTATTTTTCTGGTTTGTAGGAAGCTAATAAATTGCTGTCAGGGGAAAATGGTCATGGTAGCCTTAAAAATATTCAACAGAAGTTACGGATGAGACTGCAATATATGGTTACGCAAGTTGCTCAGATCTATCCTGTTAGGCCTTTGGATGAACAAGCTGCGGATCACAAGTTTGGATTTTCCACCAGCACCATCAGAAAATGTATGTCTTTTTCTGCATTGCAACTTTTGTGGGTTTTCCGTTCTGTGTTTGTTCTATAAAATTATATGGATATTTTTTTCCAAAATAAATTTATTGTACTAGAAGTGTTCTGTGGCAGTCTTATAATTGAACAATATAAGGGAGGACCAGATGACAGCCAAATGATAACTGAGTTACGGTAATATATTAGCACATGATTTACAGTTGCAAATAAAGAAGTTCATGAAGTGTTTACTGTAGAAAGTATGATCATGCATGAAGCTTAACTTTGTGAACTAATTCTCTGTCCTTAGATTCTTTATTCTGAAATGGTTCTTTTGCCAAAAACTTAAATGCTACAGAAATATTTTCAGGTAATGCTGAATCAATGTTGCCAAATGGCTCTCAAAAAAGACCTCTGGCCATATTGGGCCTACAGTTATCAAAGCCTGCTGCAAAACGACCGGCTACTTCAGTGACAAGACTGATTTTCAGAAATCTTCTACTGTTCTGGGATATGCTGCCCATGTATGTACAATCTAAATTCTAGTTTCTTCTTTGCTAGAGCATTTTGAAATATTATCAATTAATGGTTTTATTCTGTTCTAGAATGAAGATATATTCAGATTGTGTGGACATGTAACTGAACGTTTGTTCAGCATGTACTATTTTACTGAGATAGACCTAACTGTTTTTCTTTTGGTGGTTATGAATCATAGGCAGTCTCCCTCATTGCATCATATCTCAATGTTCCTCTTCGATATTCTTTGCGCTTTGGAGGTTCACAGTCCTATGTTCTTGATCATTCGCCTTCAGTTGAGCCGTCATCTGTGACCTCAGTTAGCTCAAACATGAGGACAACGGAATTCCCTCTGTTTTTTGATGGCCAGGAGACAACAAGATCAGCATATGCAATATTCTTGTTGAACAAGGTTGGTCTCCTTGCTATTGGGGTATTTATTTTATGCAAATTGCATGGTTAACATCAATGGCTCTTACCTTTCAGCACTGTTGGTGACAGTAGAATCAGGATGATGTAAAGAAGAGTATACATGTTTTAACTTCTTGCCTTGTTTGCTAAATCTGGAAATTTGTTCCCATGTAAATAGAAAGTAGAAACTATTTGAATGCAAACAAAGATAGTTGGAAAGAAAGGCTTGCTTATGTCTAAAGCTTGGTTCAGCTTCAGAATATAATTGTGTTTGGTACTTGAGTGGGTGAATGATTAAAAGTAGCTCAGTTGTATGATAAGATATAAATTTTAACTGAATTTGACAGAACATTGTGGGTATTAATAGCTGGTGAAGATGTTAGCATGTTTATGAACTTTTATGAATTGTGAAGAACAAAATAATCCAACAAAAAATATAGTGACATGTGATTCCTGAAATTGCAACCAACAAACTGGGTGTCCATTTTCTAGTGTTGCTCTATATTTTGAAGCCAAAATTTTCATATGATATCATAACCACCTGGAATCTTGGTTATTGCGTCTCCGACATGTATACTTGGCATTGCTTTCATTTTAGGCTTTAATAACCTCCCACATGCTTCTTGGCAGGATATTGAACAACTTCTGAATTACATTGGTGCTGAAAGCCTCGGGCCGAGACATGTATTAGCTAACCTGAAGCAGCTGACAACAATCATCCAGTCACAACAATACATTTGTGTTGATTAGTTTAACCCAGATACAGTTTTGGAGTTTTGAGTGAGTTTAGTCCAGATGCAGTTGGTGCCACTTTTAACAGGCACCTTCTTGTTAACCCGCCTCCATTTGAGTTTCCACACAGATGAGTCTGTCAATGAGTCTCCTTTTGTGCTGATACGTCCGTTGTAAATGAGTAAATCAACGTGCTGGTGTAAAACGTTGTCACTTCCAGGTGTACCGGAAAAGATGTGGATAATAAACGAGTTAGAGGTGCATGTTCCTGTTTTTGCCTGTTTTGTATTAGTACTGTGAAATACATCCCTGATTTATCTATACATACATGTTGGATGCAAGGGCGAGTGATCTTTCTTGTACCTTGCGGTCTTGCACGACATGTCAGTAAAAGGAGGAGCTGCATGTTAAATTCTTTCCTTCGACTTCTTGTAACTCTGTTTATTCAGTGTAGTTACGCAATGGGTTCAACCTGTCCCACAACGAAAGGATCCTCCCTGGTGCGGTTGAAGATTTACGCAGTGGGTTCAACCTGTCCCGGACAGCCATGAATCCATACAGCTGAACTGGGCCATCAATGGCAACACTAGTATGAGCCAACTTGAGCGAGAAGATCTGCATCATGGCGCAACCGCGGTGAGCTTTGCAAGCCCACATGTTTGGCCGGCAGTCAGTTGGAGTTGACAGCATCATTGGCTCCAGAATGGCTGAGTGGCAATAGACATCATACATCATGATATGAAAAATAATTAAAATTTTAAACCCGACTTTGAATCAAAAGGAAACTAAACAAAAAGGAAATCCAGGAGGATAAGCAGGGTTTGAATTAGCACATAATTCGTTGTCATGGCAGAAAGCACTAGTTATTCTTTACTTTTGAAAGTGTTGAGCATTTTTCTGAAAGTATGAAGATGCTATCATTGCCATAACATACTAAGCATAGATTAGGACAATCTGATATGAAAAGGTTAAATTCTGATATCAAAACCATAATAACATAATAAGCATGGAGCAGTACAATTAGATATAAAAAGATTAAATTTTGATATCAAAATCATAACGTACAATGCAGAGTAGAACAACGCACTGGAGTAGAACAATTTGATATAAAAAAGGGTTGAATTCAGTATCACTACCATAATGTACTAAGGATAGAGTTGATCAATTGATGTTAAATAGTTAAATTTGATAGTGAACTAAGCATTGTACTGAACAAAAATTTCTGGGTGATACACGGAAGTCTAAGTTTTTGAGCTGAAAACCAAGGCGGCATCGGACGGCATGGCTGATGGAGGAAACAAGAGGAAGAGAGCTAGGTATACAGAGGATGAGGGATCGAGGCGTACTCTCTCTGGTATCAGCGACTTGATAAAATCTGTGCCAAAAGTAGGTGCCACTATAGATGGATCCATCACCATGCTTGCTGCACGTACTCAAGCACTGAGTGGACTACCCTGTCACCACCAGATTCCTCTTCCTCGTCGTCCGACGACTCGTATGGCCGCCGGCAGTCGGCGGCGTCGCTCTCCATCCCCTCCCCTCGATTCGATTAGACCTTCGGTGAGGTTTTGTTAGGGTTCTCTCCCCTCCCTCTGGTTTGTTTGCCTGGCACCTTCTCCCTCGTCCGCTTTTTATCAATTTTGATTTGAGATCCGACTCCGAGTCGGCTCCGCTGCCGTCTTCTTCTCTTCGCTTCACCAACAATGTAACAGCAACAGTAAGAGTTACGGGCTCTTACTGAAAATGTACATCTAGAACAAATTAGATATTACATATGCAAATAAGCTCAAACATGAGGACAACGGAATTCCCTCTGTTTTTTGATGGCCAGGAGACAACAAGATCAGCATATGCAATATTCTTGTTGAACAAGGTTGGTCTCCTTGCTATTGGGGTATTTATTTTATGCAAATTGCATGGTTAACATCAATGGCTCTTACCTTTCAGCACTGTTGGTGACAGTAGAATCAGGATGATGTAAAGAAGAGTATACATGTTTTAACTTCTTGCCTTGTTTGCTAAATCTGGAAATTTGTTCCCATGTAAATAGAAAGTAGAAACTATTTGAATGCAAACAAAGATAGTTGGAAAGAAAGGCTTGCTTATGTCTAAAGCTTGGTTCAGCTTCAGAATATAATTGTGTTTGGTACTTGAGTGGGTGAATGATTAAAAGTAGCTCAGTTGTATGATAAGATATAAATTTTAACTGAATTTGACAGAACATTGTGGGTATTAATAGCTGGTGAAGATGTTAGCATGTTTATGAACTTTTATGAATTGTGAAGAACAAAATAATCCAACAAAAAATATAGTGACATGTGATTCCTGAAATTGCAACCAACAAACTGGGTGTCCATTTTCTAGTGTTGCTCTATATTTTGAAGCCAAAATTTTCATATGATATCATAACCACCTGGAATCTTGGTTATTGCGTCTCCGACATGTATACTTGGCATTGCTTTCATTTTAGGCTTTAATAACCTCCCACATGCTTCTTGGCAGGATATTGAACAACTTCTGAATTACATTGGTGCTGAAAGCCTCGGGCTGAGACATGTATTAGCTAACCTGAAGCAGCTGACAACAATCATCCAGTCACAACAATACATTTGTGTTGATTAGTTTAACCCAGATACAGTTTTGGAGTTTTGAGTGAGTTTAGTCCAGATGCAGTTGGTGCCACTTTTAACAGGCACCTTCTTGTTAACCCGCCACAGCCAGGTCAGACTGGTTGGGCGGTCCTACGGCTACTCGATCTACTTTTAAAGGAAGAAATGAGGTGAGGCAAGCACGACAGCTATGGATCAAGGGTAGGTGCTACTATCATGGCCTTGCACTTTCCCTTTCCCTTTCCCCACTGCAGGCTTGCCGGACAGACATTGCCGTCAGGTCATGGTCGCCTTTCCGTGCCGGCTAAACCATTCTTGCTGCTGCTTAAGCTTGTGTTGCTTCGAAAAATGGTTGTGTGACCCGTCACTTGCAGGTGACTCAATCGTGGCTGCTGATTCTATTCGAGATCCGAGCCTTTTTGTCCTGTGCATCTGTATTCCTAAAGTATATGATTTATTTCTTTCTTTGTATCTGATCAGTACTCAGGGAATCTCTCAGTCCTGGGGGGACATAAAGTTAGACCGGACACAGTGTGGCATCGTGTACCGTGAAAGGCTGTACTGTTAGGTGATTCCAGACCGCAAGTTGTGGGCAACGTAAGCGAAGTATTATTTTTATATTATTTTTATTTTTCAATGCTACCGTTGTGCAGCTCGACTGTGCAAACAAAGCTAGTTTAGAAGCGGTACCTGCTCCATCATATTACACATATCAGTACATATTAGTACAACCAACTCTAATAGTATCCGTGTCAAAAAAAAACTCTAATAGCATCACTCCTTGCATTTATCCACATAGTTACACTACAATATTTAATTCCCTCCTCTCTTATTGCCAATATTCCTAAAGTATAATGAACAAAGAATGCGGTGAATATTTCAAGAACATCCCCTTCAACATATATTTCTGTCTGGTTTCTTACAAAATAAATCACCCAAGAGATCACAGAACAACTTTATACTACAAAATGAAGTATCACCACGTCATCGCCATTAACATAAATACTTACATTAAATACCAAAAACATCTAACAAAAGCTAGCTGATTCCAAACACAACTAAATCATGCTAACTCCTCTTAAACGGACTAGTTCTAGAATGTACAACCTCCTGGACTTTGTTACAGGTACAAGATCTGGACATTCGCCGAAACATGTATCAACACTCGTCCATTTCCATTGCAAGAAATTAGTAAAACTTGACTTGTGGGATCTGAACGTTGAGATCAGACATGAAAACTTGACTTGTGGGAGTGGCAAGCTACACCAAGAGCTGTACAAAGGAATGAATTAAATTAGTAAAACATCCAGTATAGACAATTATATTGCAAATTCAAACATCTGCACTTTCTATGATCAGGCATTATCAAAAGAAGAGGACAATTTTCTGCTCGAGTCAGATGGAGGTAGACACCAAGAAACACTACAGAGTAGAGAACAATACTGATTTTCAGCTCGTGCAGTTCTAATAAAATCTGAACCATATGATTCAGCTCGAGCTGTTCCTACAAGCAAGCCGGAAAAAAAGAAATAGGATTTGTAGAAGAATTCAGTCATAGCCCCTGCCATGTGGCATTCTATATTGAGATGCCACATTATTCTTGTCAGCAAATGTTTATTCTTAGAATCCAGTGAACTTTTGATCAAGTGGTCCTAAGGTTAAATGCATGCATCTCAACTATAGTAGGATGTCAGGGAAAAAATTATGTGACCAACAGTAGATACTGCTAGCATAAGAGGAGAACATAAAGTGGTAAACCTTGTCTATTGCAAGAGAAGCCAACTGCATAAATGAGAAATTAAACTACTGCCATAGTCCAACAACTAGAGAGAGATGTGCTGAACTTGTATGGACAAGCCAGTTTTGGCGTTTATAATATAAATCATATGCCGATGCAAACAATAGACCTTTATACCAACCTACAGCAAAATCTCATGTAAAAAAAAACTCGGCCGGGTGGGGAAAGACCGCCCCACCAGTATTATCTTAAGAAGAAGCCTCGGCTTCCCCGACCGAGAAAATCCCCGAACCCCGGCCCCGCCCTGACACTAGGATCCGTAACCCCTGGGAATTGCCTGGGCCATACACGGTCCTCAGGCCGACCTGGGCCGGTTCTTAACTAGTGCTTTGGCACACGGGACTGACGAGGGAATTTTTTTAACCACAGCCTGAAATTCGCTCCCACGGGGATTCGAACTCAGGACCTGTGGAGTGCCGCTCGAGTGTCTTAACCGCTAGGCTAAGCACCCTTTGGCAAAAATCAAATGTACAATGCAGTCAGAGTCCTCTTTCTTGAAGATTTACAAAGGTAAAGGGAAGATGTGAAATGCAGACTTTCAGTGCCCAGTAATTGAGATGATCAATTATACCATACATGCAGAGGAATTATTTTCTTTGAATAGATGCAGAATATTATTTCTGACGAAACCTAGATACAGTAAAACAAGATAAAGGCACTGACCTACATTTGTGGTATCAGCGACTATGATTGCATAGTTCCAGGCATATTTGCCATCTAAAATGCAAAAACAAACCAGGCAAGATTAGCCAATCATTGGATCGTGTACAAAAAATAATCTACAGATGAGACTAGCAACGGAACAAAAAGAAACTTTTTTCATTAGTTCACTTTCATGAGCTCGTAAATGAATAACAATAAAGTCCAGCTATCCATTTACGAAACAAAAAGAAACTTTTTTCATTAGTTCACTTTCATGACGCCTGTGCAGCAGTGAACATTGCACTATTTGCAGCTCCAGCAAACTAGCCCAAGTGACTTCGTAACTGACTTCCTCGGTTCAACTGACTCTGAGCCATGCCTGGTTGCATACGTCCAGGCTGCATCCCCACTAAATTCCTTCTTAATTTGGAATGAATGAATGATCATGCAAACATGATATACAAATTGTGAAAACATATAAATTAAAGACAAATTGCAGATTTTTGCAGTATTCTAAATATCCATAAGATTTCTTTCAAAAAAGCAATCGTAACCACCCAGCCAGCCATCTTCGGAACGAGGTACATCTTCGGAACGAGTACCACCTGTTCGGGGCGGGTACTGAAGCTAGCCTCACTCGTTGATACGTATCCGTACCTCTTCAGAATAAGTACTAGTACCTGTTTGAGTCGGGTACCAAAACTAGTCTCACTCGATACGGGACATGTAATGACTGAAAAGATAAAGCAAAAAAAACGATGGCCTGTGACAAACTGAAAGCCCATTTCTTTATACTGAGAACAAGTATAATAATGCATCAATGCAATGCTTCAAAGTTACTCCACATTAAGATTGAGAAATGCAGAAGGGATGAATAAATAACTGAGATACACTTTCACAAATGATACTCCATTTTTCCTGAACAATATACTGACGGAAACACAGAAGGGTAGGAAAATTAAGGATATGACAGAAGATCAACCATAAGGCCTACCATGAATGAAGCTGGAGGGTATAGAATAATCCATCGACTTCGTAGTCATAGATATTTGACTACCTTAACTAAATGTAAGGCAAATGATCCTGTCTAGGAAATAATCCTGAAAGATTTAAGCAACTACAAAAGGATATCCACCACTCAATGCATATTTTTATAAATGGAACTTGCATTGGTGAAGCCGTGAAGGTGAGCGGGAGCTTACAATGAGGAGAGAGTGGTGGTTGTGCGAATGTGAGGAGCACAGGGATGCCGGGGTGGAGGCGGGCACAGTGGCAGATGACGGCGAGCACGGCCATACCTTCCCCCAGGGTCCAGGGACACGGCGTGGAACCACACAAGCGGGAATCCCGGCCGAGGCCGCGCCGCCGACGGCCGGCCCAGCCGCTCCGGCCACCGCGCGCGGGGGCAGGTTCAAGTTTGACTCGGAGGCGGTGGGATGGCTTCAAGCTGCCGGCATTGCGGGCGGCGGAGAGGGTCCGGGGCTTGGGCTGGAGACAGAAAAAGAAAGAAAAAGATGGTACCTTTTTTGCGCCGCAGCCGGTGCCGCGGTACCTCGCCGCTGGTGCCGTGTTACCTTGCCAGGGCGCCTCTTCGCCGCGCGAGGGTGGAGTAGCAGGAGGAGGAGAGGATCCGACCGAACGACTAGTTCCTCCTCCTGCTCGGGCTCCTCGCCCACCGGATCCGGGCCCGGCGGCCGCACGCGAAGTACAGGCGCCGCTGGATCGGGTGTCGTTGTCGATGGATGAAGCGCTGTCGTCGATGCATCGCCGGAGCTCCGTCCCCGCCCCCGCCACCGCCAGATCCGGCCGGTGCACAGCTGGATCTAGTCCTTGCGCCACTGGATCGGACGCCATCGTCGGTGGATGGCTGGAGCGCCGCCCCCGCTGGAGCCGAAGCTGGGCAGCGCCCCCGTCGGAGATCGAGAGGGAGAGGCAAGCCGCCGGCGCACAGAGGCTCGCCGCCGCCAGCCCCAAGCACCCCACCACGCCCGTCGCCGCAGCTGGATCCGCCGCCCTTGCTCCCGCGATGCGCCGACCGCGAGGAGTCTTCGCCGTCTGCGCGGAGCGACGCCGCGAGCCACGACCCGGCTCCATCCACCGCCCCTGCTCTATCCACCACCGCGCCCGCGAGTAGCCACCTCTATCCACAGCCGAGCCTGCCGCGCCGGCGTGCGACCTCCCATCGTCGCCCGCGAGAGAGCGAGGAGAGATTGGTGGGAGAGAGAGAAAGATTTCAAATGATTTTGAAATTGGTCCGGGCGCTCCCCTCTTTTATAATCGAACCGTTGTTTAGGTACAGAATTCGGGTATGCTGCAAAGTATCCATACCGTATCTGAAATATGACGTGACTTAATACGCTCTATACGCTGCTGCAGCACGGATCTCGAAAAAGACTACATTACAGGAATGAACGTACAGGATAGAGGCTATCCTAGTACTCTAGTACTATAGATCCTTGTTCGTGTTGCTTCTCCATTCTCCAGAGCAAGGAAGGAATCCTAGACGAAAAGTGAGACACTGCACTGCAGCTTCGTGCCTTCCCTCCTCTGCACTTTTTCCTGGCTCCCTCCCGGCACTTTTTCCTGTTACTCCATCATCCCATTGCTTTCCCCATCCTCACCACCCCGTCACCTGTTACTGCATTTGTGCGAAGCAACTCCGTGAGGGATTCTTCTTGGCTCTCGCCGCTGCCTGTCCTCTCTTCGAGGCAGGTGAGTTACCCAATTCTTGTGCGATGAATTTCTTGCGCCGTGCATACTGCATACTGCTCCTTTTCTCTCTGGAGCCATTGTTGGGTTCTTCGTCAGTGTTAACCACATGCTTCATGTCTCCATACTTCATTCTGCACAATTTCATACAGTTTAGTTGATCTGCAAATTTTCTCAGCTTTTCCTTCTCCTAACTCAATTTTTAGCATCTTGTTCTTAGTTTTCCCTCTTCTGGGCTGCTCTTGCTGTACGCATGCATATAACTCTATAGTGCTAGTAGATTCAGAAACCAGCTGTTTGGTGAAGGGTAGGTTTTCTGATAAAATTAGTTTAATTTGTTTGATGTCAGTGTTATGATCATTTTACTGAAGGTTCCTTTCCTCGTTCATGTACAATGTTAGACCCTAGAGATCGTATTTCGCAACCTAATGTCAATGTTATTAGACATCAGAGCTGCAAAGATGAAATATTCTCTGGCTAGAAAGATCAGATAGCTGCCACTTCTCCTATTTCTATGATGCTGACTTGACCACCTCATATCAAGAGGTTGTCTTTCCTTCACAAGTTTAGATGCTTACTAAAGGACTACATCTTTCTTTTCTTTCAACTGTTACTATACTGATCTGCTTCCTCCTTTCTGTTTCCAGGCTATATTTGTATCTCAGGGCTGAGTTCAAGGAGACCAAAATGCCATTTGATATGGAAAATATCATGTTGCACATCAAGAGAATAGTATATCCTTATATCAGACTTGGCTATCAATCTGCTTGTGACTATCCTATTGTACTGGGCATTGGACTTTTCTTGCTGTTCCTACACAAACTTTGTCCTTCTCTGTTTACTTTCCTTCTGTCTTCATCTCCGGTGTTCCTGTTAACTGCACTTCTTCTTGGAGCACTATTGAGTTATGGGGAACCAAGTGCTCCACTGATTGGAGAGGAAACATTGGAGAACCAGAAAATATCGTCCCCTGAATCCAAAGTCTCCGTTACTGAATGCTCAGTTGAGGAGGTTAAGAATGTTGCTTTCACCAGTGAAGCTAAGAGTTTTAAAAGTCCAGTTGTATGCATTGAGGAGAAATCTTCTGACATCCTTGTGCATGACACTAACCGTGATGAGGAAAATGTGATATCCGTCTCTGCCGATACTGTTATTTGTGCAGAAACTTCTGAACTTACCAAGAATGAAGTTATTGTGGAAAGAGAAGAGCATGTCAAGGAAATCCGCGAGAAGGTTGAGCAGCAACAATTTGAAAGCACCACTACTGAAAGACATCACTTTGAAGTGAACAATCAGTATCAGTTTGGTGAACTCATGAGCTCATGTTGGCAACCTGTTATGAGGCAGGAACCTTGTTCTGATTCTGAATCTGATATTACCGAGAGTTCTTCTGATGCATCAATAACTGACATTATTCCAATGCTTGATGAGTTAAACCCTTCTGCAAACTTGGGGGGTGATCACCCTTCCTCAACAATCAGAGATGTGAGCTCCTCGTCAGATGACGATGAAGATGGCTCCGAGGAGGATGGTAACCTCAGCTCCAATGAAGATGGAGCAGAAGAGAAGAAAGATGGTGGAAATAAATGGATGGACTTTGTGGATTCAAACTCTTTGGATACAGAAAATAATGGCAACTCGGATAGTTTAATGGAGCGAAGAAAAGTAAAGAATATTCTGAAGTTTGAACTTGACAGAAGCTTAATGGACTTGCAAGCCGCTGATGAAATTCAGAAAATGGAGGAAGCATCACGCTTCCGTGTTAAGGTTCCCTCTATTTCTACACCAAGGCCTAACACGTTTGATCCTCCAAATGGTTCAGAGGACATAGTAGAGTTACCTCAGGTTCCTGATTCAGCACCATCTGTTCTCCTTCCCTGGAGAAAACCATTTGATATTCCATTTGACCATATTGGGGACCGTGACAATCGTTTGCAGGAAACTTGGACTCCTCGCACATGCTTTCCATCAACACACTGTAGGAAACATGAGAACTTGCATTTAAGGCAGTCTACTTATCTACGACATCACAACGCATGAGTAAAATCAAGTTGTTTTTTTTAATACTTTCTTTTCTTTATCTTTACCACAGCGTGGCATGGCATTGTTTATCAGCTGGCGCGGTCGTTGATCTAGGGCTAGCAGAGCAGAGCAAAAACATATCGTTGAAGCAGACTCCATCAGTGAAGTTAATTCATTATTTAGGTGCCGCATGGAGGAAGTACTAGTGCAGTCAATTTCAGAGTCTGGTATCGATCAACCCTTGACAGGGAAACTGGAACATGAATTGAGTGACACTTTATCCACAGAATCCGCGACGCCTGTAATTGAATCAGGATCAGTAGAAGAGTTGAATTCACAATTTGCTTGGCTCAATGGAGAAGCAGTAGCATATGCTACTTTTGATTCCAGTTGTCATAATGAGTTGATCCAAGACAGATCAAGTGAAGCATTGCCTGTGGAAAATGGGCATACTTCAGAACTGCCAACCACAGATGGCCATTCATACTCAACTCTTGACAGTCCAGTAGCTGTGAAGGTTGAATGTGAATCAAAGGACCTGTTAACTGAAGATGTTGAGCGTCCTGTTCTAGAAGCAAGCTCGGTTGAAGAGATGAACTCAATGTTCATGCAACTGGATGATGGAGAGCCGCAACAGATGCCTCATAGATCAGGGCTTATGCCTGGTGAACACAATGGAGAGGCTAATTCAGTTATGCTAGTTCCTGATGCAAATTCTACTGAAGATACCAGTTCTGCTTTTGCGCACTTGAACAACGATGATGGTAAGTTAGAGATTCCTGGAGATGGTGAAGTAATACAGGATTGTGCTGAGCTAAACTCGGGACTGCATGTCGTTGAGACTGATGCTTTGAGAGGCGATGACACCATCCAGATCGAATAGTACCAAAGCAATTGAGGTCAAAGCATCACTTAAAAGGGCTTAACCTTCTGTTTTTACTGAAGGGAAGCTAGCTGAAGATATGTGGGAGTAATATTTGGTCACAGGGTGCAGCTATGTCTGGAGGGTCCCCATACCACATCATCTCCTCATAAATTTTTTTGGCCTTTGGAGAGCAAGTGATCAGCATGTCCATGTTCATAATATTTTCTCTTTTGGTTACTCTATTCATACTGCTTTGTTTTTTTTTGACAAAATATAATGATGTTCGGATACGAGTTGCATGCAGTTTTCTAGTAGCATGGATCACTAGTTTACTATTATATCATTATCATTATCGGATAAAAGAACTAGCACGTGAACTCAACTAATCCCAAACTTTTTTTTTGACAAAAGACCGCATTCCAATCTTAATCAAACCAGAATTATTTCTTTTGCTCATGTAGTATATCCCACCAACCTCCTAAGGCATAACTGCATGGCAGACTTTGCATCGGAGCTCCAAAAATTAAAAGTAGTGCACGGCCTGTGGCGGCGGCTGGTGGTTTGATGATCATCGTTCGTCGGTCGATCAGTCATTGGCTGATCGATAAAACATGCATGATGTCAATATATGCAGCAGACTAACCCTTGAACTGATACTGGGGCTGTCGTCTGTATATGGAATTTCCGTGTTGTGGCTGCTGGTGGTTTGATCATCGATCGTTTGGTCAATTATATTGGCCTACAGTACGTATAGATGCATGAATTGTAGACCGCGTACGTGTACGCGTGCGTGCGTTGCTCGGTCTCCTCTTGTTTGTCTCGCTAGACATACCTTTTGTGCCGGTGAAGTTTTTGACCATTTCGTGCGGTACAAATTAAACTTAATTAGTTCTGCATGGTTTAGCTATCGCAGATGACAACCAAGAGAATATGATGTCAGTGTACAGACTAACCTTTGATTATATTATTGGGGCTCTAGCGTATGGAATTTCCTAAAACTTGAAACTGAGATACATATCCTTTATTGTGTTCTAGGCAAATATAGTCAGTACAGTCATAATCTTGGGAAACTCTTATCGATTGTGAGTTGGAGTAAGCATTTGAACGCGGATGGGAAAAAAAATACAGAGGCCGGACATGGCCTCGCTCCAAGGCTAGAAAGCACACACAAATAAATACTATTGACTCAAACTGTCTCAAGGAGAAGTTGCTTCCAAATGCACTCAACACAAACATAGACGCGAAAGCAAAATGATGGATAACACCCTACCACAGGCTGGCACTGCAAAATTGGACAAGTATAAAAAGACAAGGGAGAGATAGGATACACGGAATTGAAGCAGAGTTGCGTATATAGGCCTTGTTTAGACGTTGAAATTGGGGGTGTGAATTTGGGAGTATGATGTCACATCGTAATCATTGCGCCACTGTAGCATTTCGTTTGTATGTGTGAAAAATTGTTTAAAAATTGATTAATTAGGCTCAAAATGTTCGTCTCGCATAGAACAACAAAACTATGCAATTAGTTTTTGATTTCATCTACATTTAGTACTCCATGCATGTTATGATATTTTGATGTGACGGGGAATCTTCTTTTTGCAAGTTCCTTTTTGGAACTAAACAAGGCCATAGGTAATCACAAGTGAATTTTTTCTCCACGTTGCCAACTTAATCAACCTAGATTCTTTTTTACCCTTCATGAATCCCGTCAACTACTTCTGAATTACTGATACCTTTGATCTTCTCTGAATAGCACCCTAATGAATAGTTTTTGAATGATATGTCGAGTGGAAAGGTATACATCGATTCTAGCATGCTTCCGTTTTCTTTTATTCAGCAGAGGTCGTGTTTGAAAATTTACTTACGTTTTGCTGAGTTGAAATTGGAACAACAATATGGAAATCGTTTATATATATGGATGTCTCTTGCTGAAATGGTGCTACTATATTGTTCTTAATGACACACATCAACTTTGGATGCCTGGATTGAGGAATGAACTGATACACTAGTAAATTCTTGAAGGCTACAGGAGGGCAGCAGTGTCTGTCATCTCATATGTGTGAACAGAAAAGATGCCTCCCAAATTGAAATGGGATAGCTACATATGTTGACGAGCAAAAATACCACAATCACACACTGGTATATATTATGAGATACAATTAAGGTAGAGCAAATAAATACTGCTAATCTATTTTTTTTAAAAAAAATGGAATGCTAGAGCACAGCATACTGCAGTGTGAAACAGATAGATATTAGATAAAGGTAACATTCAGCCTGTGGCTCGCATTACAAAAAAAAAAGATGAAAACGAGCATTACGAGACAAGAGGAGGCGTGTTTCACAACAGCCAAACAAGCTCTAGCAGAATTCTTTCTTTTCTAAAAAAAAAAGAAGAGGAGGAGGAGGAGGAGGAAGGGCAGTGTTGAACAAATCTTCTCTTCTCTGACCGTGGCTACCTTCATCCTCGAGCTCCAAACTTCATTGTATATCACGCATGATCAAATATATCACAACAACAAAAATATATATCTCAACAACTCCTGCATAAAATATATATTCTTTTTATATATAGGAGTAAAAATAAAGTAGAGAAAGAAGGGCAGTGTGGAACCTTCCCTTTTCTCTCTGACTATGCGTGCTTTTCTTCATCCTCGAGCTCCAAACTTCATTATCAAGCTGCATGATCAGATCACAACAACTCCTGCATTAAAAAATTAAATAGAAAATAATAGCATAGCACCTTGTCTCAACTCTCAACAAGTACTTTAACTTTATACTAGCAGCGAAGCATGAACAGCGTGAGATGACCGTTTCCCTCGTGTCTCCTTTCTTTCTTCTTCGTCGGCTTCGTCTCTCTCACGCGCTGGAGTGCGCTATCTCCCTCCACGCGTCTCCATCAACAACCAATACCAACGCGGCTTCATTTCAATTCGTCGCCCTCACGACGGACGCATACATAAACGGCCGCAGCCAACGTTCACTCCCACGCTCGCGTGCTCTGTTTTCCATTTCGTCGCCGTGCTTCCGGCGGCTCAGTCAGCGAGCCAGAGCTCACCACAACCACCCCTGCTTGCTTCACCATCGCCATGGCCGACCGCGTCCACCCCGTGCCGGCGCCACCGTCTCGACGACCCGATCAACCACCCGCCGACGCCGCCGTTGCCGTTGCTGGCGCGGCGCCCACGGAGACGACGCCGCTGCAGCTGCACCCGTCCTTGAACCAGCGCCCGCTCTCGCCGCCGCCGGGCACCTACATCATCCATGTGCCCAAGGACCAGGTCCTCCGCGTCCCGCCGCCGGACCGCGCGCGCCGCTACAAGAAGCTCGCCGGCCGCCCGGCCCGGCGCCGCCTCCTCCGCCGCGCGTGCTGCTGCGCCTGCGCCGCCGCCCTCCTCCTCGTCCTCCTCGCCGCCGCCTTCGCCGGCGCCGTGTACCTCATCTTCCGCCCACGCGCTCCCACCTTCTCCGTCGCATCCCTCTCCATCCGCGGCCTCGCCGACGGCGGCGGCAACAACCTCACCGCCGCCCTCTCCCCCGAGCTCGACGCCGCCGTGCGCGCCGACAACGGCCGGAACAAGAAGGTCGGCGTCGACTACCGCGGCGGCGGCACCGTCACGGTCTCCTACTCCGGGCAGCGGCTCGCCGCGGGGGAGTGGCCGGCGTTCCGGCAGCCGGCGCGGAACGTGACGGTCTTCACGGCGGCGATGAGGGGGCAGGGCGTGAGGTCCACGGAGGAGCAGGCGAAGCAGCTCGCGGCGGAGCGGGCGGCGGGCGCCGTGCCGATGGCGGTGGAGGTGAGGGTGCCCGTGCGGCTGCTGCTCGGGAAGGTGCTGCGGACGTGGACGGTGGACGTCAAGGCGCGGTGCGACGTCGCCGTCGACAGGCTCGCCGGGAACGCGACGGCGGTGAACAGGGGGTGCAGCGTCAAGGTCAAGCCGCTCTGGTGGTGGTGGTGATGAGCTGGTGATCGTCGCCGGCGACCGGCGTCGCTCCGCGTACATCATCCACATGCATGGTTAATGCCGCCCTAAACAACAAACGGCTAGTAATTATTTACAACTAGGAGGCAGCAATGGTGCATTGAACACAGAGATTACTGACAGGTTTCCCTTTTTTATTTCTAGACTAGAGAACAATTTTTGGTTTGTATTTGGAGTTGATGAGAAGGAAGGCTGTCAGTAATTCAGTATACAGAATGCTCGATCGGTTACAGAGTTGCTGATGTAAATGGTGAAATTATTATTACAGCTAAATTTAGCTACTGTACAGAAGGAAAGTAAATAATGATCGGATCATTTTACTTTGCGCCCCCATGACTAATGAACGAGGGCTACCTACTGTGAATGTGACGGTGGTGATATTTTAAGTTGAGTCGCCGTTGATGTAACATGTAGTAAACCGTACTGTGTAGCTGAGTCAGTCGTCCCGTACGGCAGTGCCTGTGTATAATCGACCCGTTTTCTTGCCCGTTTTCTGAACGATATAAATCTTTTTAAAAAAATAAGAACGATATAAATCTATAATCGACCTTTTACGGTTGCACTGGGGATGGCGATTGCATATGTAGGGAAGCCTATATGATCTTGTTCTTAAGAAAAAAATACAAATGCTAATTTTCATTTATTCCAAAGCACTAGATATGCATATGTGCAGAAACCCCATTAGTATTATCTAAAAAAATTGTATATGTGCAAAGTAGTATATGCTCATGAAAGGCATAGTGGTGGAGCGGCTGTTTGTCCATGTCTCCCTGATCGCGTGCACTAATTACCAGTTAATATAGCTAGCATCATCGGCCTTGTCCTGTTGCTTTGTTTTCTCGTGTCAGGTCAGGCCGGCATCATCGTATAGTTTTTATATATACACGGACCCACTCGATCGGAGTCTCAGATGGAATTAGCGCATTAGAGAACTCTTATTAAGCCTGTTATTACTAGTCCTAAAAGTCTCAGCTCAGCTGCTGGCTCGACGGGCGATGAACAATTCAACGAGAAATGGTGCGCTGCAAGAAAACTGTATTTCGCTACCCAAAAAAAGGAGAGAAAATGATGCAAGAAATGCCATATAGAATTATGCTGTGTTCTCATTCATATTTTGCTTGTAACCAGTTGTATCTATCTATCAAGTTGCATCAGCAATTAGAGTACAAGCAAGTAGCTCCGTTCCGTTTCCGTCCAGGGATGGGAATGGGCCGGATCAACAGCCAACAGGGCAGGGCAGGGCAGTGGAGGGCAGCTCTTCTGATCTCTTCTGTTATGTTCTGCACTCCATCCATCATAGCCAAGCAAGAATAATGGTCAGGCTCAGGCCAAGCAGCGCCCTGGAGAGATACAATACATGCATGCGTTTCTGCATCTTCATATGATATCAACCTGGATGAATGGGAGCTCCATTTTTTGAAATATACTACAACATAGGCAGAGGTCTAATTTCTTGAAATCTCGTTCATTCCAAAGCAGCACAAATTCGTGCGTGCGGATGAGCTGATACTAGCCCTCCTATGCAGTACTATGCTGCGATAGTCTGTCTTAATTATTAAGGCTCAACTCGGCTGGCCCGGGCGATGAACAATTGTTTTCTTTATCTTTTCTTCTTGGAAGGGAGCGGTGAACAATTCAACGAACGAAAGCAACGTTTTCATTCACCCAATCACCCTCAAGTAAGTCGCCTACCGATTTGGTCTAAACTGAACCTTTTTGCAACCGTCCTGCAATGCAGCTGTTTATGTAGTCATGTCTGTCTGTCACAGCATAGGTGTATGAAATGCAATGCAACATCTGAATGATGTTAGAAAACTCAGCATATATAATTTAAGGTCGATCGATCGGTATCAACTTTGTGTTTCTCCCGGCTAAATAGTTGCATCAGCAAAGCAGAGTGCGTCAAGCAAGCAACTGCAGTGGGAGGCAGAGGATCAGATAGGTCAGGCTCAGGCTCAGGCTCAGGCTCAGGCAGGAGACTACAGACTCAAGCAGGGATGCACAGAGACAGTTACAGACCCTTTTTTTTTGAACGGAACGGCAAGAGAATTGCCGTAATTTTTATTAGAAGAGAAAAAAAAAGAGAAACACAACCGACACACCATCGCAAACGACTAGGACAAAAGAAGAGAAAGAAAGACAAAGGAAAAAAACAACTAGGCCGGGGTGTCAACCACCGCTAAAACCCCGCCGCCCCGGGAGGCGACCAGAGCCGAGGCTCTACGGTATTGCTGAAAATCTTCCTTGATCAGATAAGCCACCTCCTCATCCGTTTTCTCAAGTCGATCAAAGGTACGTCGGTTTCTCTCCTTCCAAATATTCTACCAAAAGTAGATCACCAAACCATTGAAATCCCTTCTGTTTTCCTTTGCAATACACCTCCTTGCCTTTTTCCACCAGGTGTTGATCGATGGTACAGAAGCTAAAGGTGGGAGGTGATTCAGTTGTAGCCAGCTTGAGAGCTTATCCCATACCCCACTTGTAAATGAACACTTTTTACAGAGATGGACAGGAGTTTCCGGCTCTAGATTACATAGCCGGCAGAGTGGGTCATGAGGCCACCCCCTTTTGTCTAGGTTATCATCTGTAAGAATTTTTCTATGTAAAAGGATCCATGCAAAGAACCGGCATTTAGGCTCCGCTCTAGCTGTCCAGATTGGCGTGAACGAGGGTTTTGATAGCCTGCCCATGAATTGGATGTTGTAGGCGCTTTTGGTCGAATATTCCCCGTCTTGTGTCCATCTCCATTTTATTTCGTCTTCGGCCTCGGGGTCACGCTGCAGGAGGTGTATTTGCTCCCACAAGTCCATATATTCCACCACTTCTTCCGCACTGTTTAAATGATTTAGTTGGCGGATCCAGTAATGATCCCGTAGCACCCTTTGGACCGTGAAATTCTTCCATCTGGACTTGCTGAAAACGTGTGGGGCTAGGTTTTTGGGTGCCTGTCCATTCAACCAACTATCGTGCCAAAATTTGGCTTTGTTTCCTTTCCCAATCGTGACCACTGTGGAAGCGTAGAAGAGCTCCTTGTCTGTCTTGTCACAGGGAATATCCATCTCAACCCATGGACTGTCTTCGTGTTTCCATCGGAACCAACACCAGCGTAAGCGAAGTGCCCTTGCGAGCCGTTCCAGATCGAGAATGCCTAGCCCCCCCAAGCCCTTTGGTGTACAGACTGTGGGCCAGTTAATAAGGCAGTGACCCCCATTGACCTTCTCAGGCTCCTCACCTTTCCAAAGAAAACCTCGCCGTAATCTGTCGATTTGCTTAACCAACCATTCAGTTACAGACCCTTAACCGATGATTTCTCCCAGCTTTACAAAGAAACAGCCAGTGTCTTCTATGAGAACATAAGGAGACTTGATCACGATGACATGATCAGGCATAGCTCGATTGATGTGATTTGGTCAGCTTCACCAAGATCGGTGCTGACTTGATCAGGAAGTTCAGAAATCAGAAACCAGCAGCTGCTGAAACCCTGAGTTGCCAATTAAGAACGATAGTACCATTCAGGCATCCAGAGTTGATGTTGGCCCACGACAGCCGCTGTAGCCTTTTGGGCTGGGAATCTGGGAATGGGTGGGCTTTACTTCGATCTTTCGGTCAATTCGATTAACTGCGGCCCAAAACTGAATTACCTGTAATATTCTGAATGATGTTAGAAAACTCAGCATATATAATTTAAGGTCGATTAACTGCTTTACCAATTTGTGACCGAAATATTCAGTTTTTGTCATTTCAGTCTCGGTTAGCGATCCAAAGTATGCATGCATTTGTGCATGGCACCAGTACTGGTCCTGTACCCATGTATGTTGGATCGTGGCATTATTGCGCTCATCAATGTACGGAGTATCATGCATGCATCCTCACACTGGATCTCATATTGTCAACAATTAAATCAGTTTGAAATTAAAGGTTGTACATCAAAATGAAGTAGAGGTTCATCTAAAAATTATTTAAACGCAAACGAAGAAGAGATAGATCGAACTGAGATGCTGCTGATGGAATCTTGACTTGAACACCACTGCCACTATTTATGTGGAGTTGCCTCTTAAGCATGCATGATTAGATTCTTTGTAGACACGACACATGACAAAAGTAACCCTTTAGTGGGGTGCAAGTGCAAAGTGCTATACTTACACAACACCGCTATCTGGGGGCTTGGGGCTGGAATGGTAGCTGGAATCTGGAAACATCATCCAAAGGCTGGCCCTTTTTGTAGTTGCAAGTGAACATGTGAAGCCTGCTTCGCTACCAGCGCAGGGAGACCCAGCTACTCTACAGAGAAGAGCAACTGATATGTAAAACCGAGATATATATACAGTCCACGCCGCGAGGACGGAGCAACCTCCATCCAGATGATTAATTATTAGGAACACCCGCCCTGTTCGTTTGGCTGGTGGCTGGTGGCTGGCGCTGGTTTTTGCTGAGAGAAAAACACTGCTAGCTGGTTGGTGGCTGGTGGCTGGCGCTGGTTTTCGCTGAGAGAAAAACACTGTTGGCTCGCTAGAAACAATCCAAACGAACGGAGCGGTCGGATACCGATTACAACAACGACTGTAAGTGTGGAGAAAAATGATTAGTCACGTACTTGTCCTTGTTAGCTCTTAGCCAAGGCTCCATTATCCTGGCCAACAAGTCTGACGGTCTGTGGTGAATATACACGACATTATGTATTTCTGACATAAGTAAGGGACCACAATTCACAACAAACCTAAAGATTATTTCCTTTTAAATCAAATCCTAGGTCAAATTATTCTTCCCTTAAGCCTGTGAATTAATTAAGTACGTGTGTGGTAAACCACTTGTACTTCCATTTGGATCGCTAGTGCTATTCATTGATTGCCTTTAGGCCTCCATATCCATATGTACTGTACCATTTTTCTTTACAGGATCTTAATAACCCATCAACAATTAGATATTGAATCCTATATGGAGGGATGTTTCGGATTGCGGTTGTAAGATATGATAACCACAACATGTGTGTTTTGTTTGTGTTTTTTATTTTTGCTGAAGAGGGAAGGTAGCTTGCTGTGCACATACATGTAGGAGATGGCAATACTCCTCCTTTTCATCATGACGTGACGATGTTTTGGCCATGACGCACGCAATACTAGTTGGCCATACTACTTCATAGGCTTTGTTTCAGAGCATATGTTTTTGTGCATAGCCTTTTTTTAGTATCATTATCACTCTCTTAGTGTTCAAGGGATAAAAAGACATAGCACTACATATATAGCTATCTGCTAGAAGAAATGGAAGGGGCATATATGCACGCTCCATTTGGCTTCCAACTTCCAATCCATGAACGAGGAATCATGACACCGCGCTCAGAGAAAATGCTTATGCTCGATTAAAATGGATGTTGGATGATGATAGATGGTCAAATGGATGTACAAGTGGCTTACCGGCCACACACAACAAAAAGGAACCTTAAGTGAAACTTTAATGTCCACAAGTCCTATCACAATCAACATATATATGCATGATATTTTGTATAACCTATTAGTGCACCTCTTTTGAATCCACAATTTTTCCCCAGTATGTATCCACCAATAATGTAGTTTGGCAACTAATACTCTATCTGATATGGTCCTTCACCTGGTCAACTATTTCTACTTAATCTTTTTTTTTGAAAAAAAAAATAAAGGAGTGATCAAAAAAATGATTGTACTAAATGATCAAAAAAAATCATTGTACTAAACATGAAGAATCATAGTGATAGTGACAGTCTAATAAATAAAATTAAAGGAGTGGTCATACATGCATACATGCCACATAAAGGAAAAGATCAGGTGCTACTTTTGCCGACTCTGCTGAATCGTATACATGATATACAAATAACAAAAAGGATCATGCATATAGATGCATGGAGATAGTATATATGTATTTTTGTGATAGGGTACATAATAATGTTAAGCACAGGCTGAAAATCAATGATTTTTTTAAACGCATTACACGGAAAATTACTGTCCTGATTAAAGTTTATTATAATAATGTGAAATTGAATCTGAATGCAGACGGGTAGAAAGCGATGCATGCATGATGCGTGGTCCTTGGGTTGAGCAGAAGGGTTGATGGAGGCATAATTTCGCCCATCAATGTGTCATCCCCATTGGATATGCGATCATTTGTATGTTATGCTTGTATTCTTGGTCCAAGGGATTGCTCGGAGGACCATGGCCGGTGAGAGCAAGAAAAAAGGGAAATTCGGAGAGCATTTCTGGTCTGATAGTCCAGCTAGCAGAGCCATACGTACCTGTTGTGAAAAAACACGCAAAAGCTTTGTGCGCCATTTTTATTTAAAAGAAGGGCTCAAAAATCGAAATGAGCCGGGTAAGATTACAGCAGTCCAGCACACGTATGGACCTAGCGCGATCGATCGAAACAAGCAGTAGCCTACTGGTTTCTTTTGTCTGGAGTGTCGCTTGTTAGCTAATGATGCATTACTCCATTATTATATACTCTAGTCCAGAAGCAGCAGCTTCTTGGTGCTAGAAAACATATCCGGCCGTATGTACTATCTTAATGCTCCCGAGTCAGCAGAGATGCACACTTAATCAGCAGAAAACAAACTGCATAGTATAACAACACTTAATTAACCCTTCAGTACTTGGTCAAAAAAAAAACCCTTCAGTACACAAAGTATGGGGATTAGTGTACAGCGTTCCCATTACAAAACAAAAACACATACATTCCAGACGGAGGAAGCAAATGGGGCGGCCAGCTGCCAGCGCACATGACCTGGCACGCTCCGTGCATACTGACAGCAAAGATTCCGCTACAATGCTGCCAGCAATCTCAAAAGCCCCTACCTGTGTCTTGCTGACACACAAGACAACCAAAAGTTTTTACACCATTTCCCCAGCATGGCTCATTGAACAACCTGTTGTGTGATGGCAAGAAAGAAACAAAGGCAAAGCCAGAAGCACCGCCAGCTGCTGTTTTCTGCAGCCAAACAACCAAAACACACTTGTATTGGTTTCCCCATGTCCACAAGCAGCAGCATTCCAGTGTGAGCTTGCTTCTGCCATGTTACCTTAAACAACTTAATTTTTGAGACATCATAGCATGTGTACCGTGTACCTAATTAGAAGTGTGCCTAATTTGAAGTGGCAGTCATACTCCAGCTCTAATTCCCAAACTTTAATCTACAAGTACAGACCATATCTCAGTTTCCTTATACTCCCATGATTTCTAACATGGACCTGAACATGCAACAACAAAAGTGAACCCCCTAAAGAACAGTGCATGCTTCAAAAGTGAGCACCTTAAAAGAGTTTGGCCAGATCACATATCACAGATTGTCCATGCCCTCTCCCTATTCAAGATTTTGATTCTGTAACACAGTTCAAAATGAGTCAATGTATAAATGAATGCATCTACTTTTCTTCGTTAATAGTCTAGGTCCCCACTGACACTTATAATATTTCTAACCAACTTGACAATTGACAACCATGCTAGAATACTACCAGAGAAAAAGATAAGCTTTGGAACTTTTCAAACAGAGCATTCTTGAATCCTTCTGTTCAGCTCATATTTATTTTGCACACCCCTCATACCCACATCTTTTCTTCATGAATCGATAGGTCTTCAATGGCATCTCTTCATGAAACTTACAATACTCATAACTAACTTGATAATTGATAGCCAAGCCAGAAGAAAAAGGAGGAACTTATGAATTTTTCTAACAGAGCATTCTTAAATCCCTCTGTTTTCCAATTTGTTTTGTGGATTGGTCATGCTTACATTAAACGTACCTTCTAGTTCCTACATTGCAAGCACTAAAAAGTGGAACTTGGAAAATTTGGGATTGACAAGAGCGATTTCAGATCATGAAAAAATTTACAATTAGAAATTAATTTGTTTCCCAAACAACAATTGAAAGTTTCCTGAAAACATACACAAACATACACAGCGGGCTAAGAAACAAATGGACATGAAATCCAAACTGACAAGATCAGACTAATTACCACAAATTAGATAAGTAAACATGTACAAGACTACATCATCTTAGCAGCTGTCTAAAGTCTAAACATTAAGGAGAAGAAAAACAAATGAAGTCGATTGAAAATGGATGAACGAATTTCTCCGACTCGGCATGACGCAATGTGCAATGAATGTTACCTCAGCTTTATTGCCAAGCCCATTTTCTTTTGAATACATCAACCCCAAAAAATAACTGAGGATTTCGAATCTGATATGATAAACATTCCCCCCTCCATTGCTTGCTTTGCTTGGAGATGAAAGGAACTCCCATCATATGAACATGGCAACTATGCACATGAAGAATAGCCATTGCTTGCAGTACAAAATGCAACCTTCTGAACAAACCCACCAAAAGAATGTGCTGAACCCTCATGGAGCAGAACCTGAGCTCTGAAATTAGCAGTTAGCATCGCCCTCACTGATATGGAAAAACTGCTGCCTCAAGTCCTCAACCAACCGATGGACAACCCGGTCGCTAGCCATCACCATCAAATCCTTTAGTTACTAGACTAGAACTCTGCAAAAAGCTCAAAGGAATACTATGCAGCATAATCATTCTCAATCACCGGTTGCGTTCGTGTCCCCAAGGCCACAGGTGCCTGCGTCCTCCCAACCTGCGCCATCCGCAGTGTCTCCCCAACCTCCGCATTCCGTTCCATAACCTCCAACTTCCTATCCCTTTTGTACCTCACCAAACACAGCACAAGTGCAGCCAACAGACCTAATGCTATGGCAGCTCCAACCACGCTAACGGCAATCTTCCACGTATTTGAGTTTCCCTTCTTATGGCCTCCCTCAGTCGGAATCGGCGGGGAAATTGTGCCAGGTGGAGCAGGAGCTGGAGCAATCTCACTGGAGTTCACCACAATTGAGATGTGCCCTTGTCGAAACGTCGAGCACACATTGCTTCCCTCCAGGTCCCGGAACTGCGGCGTGCCGTTCAAATCGAACACCACACACCGCGGCTCCGCGCTGCCCGCCGGCACCGCCCTGACATCGCCGAAAGTGACAGAAATCGGACTACCTGACGCGACGATGTCGAGCTCCTGCAATCCCACGGCCGACAGGTTGGCCGCGTCGTAGGCCAGCAGCCCGAGCACCGGCGCGAGGTAGGTGTACCCGGGGAGCGGGTAGTAGCGGTCCGACGAGCCGCCGCCGAGGTTGTGGTACACGAGCACGACGCGCTCGACGTACGGCTGCACGGCGACGCCGGTGGGGACGGCGAACTCGAAGTAGCCGCGGAGGCCCTTGCGGCGGAGGCTGCCGCTGCGCAGGCGGACCGCGGAGGCCGCAATGCCGGTGAGGTTGGCGGGGAGGGTGGCGTTGTAGACAATGCCGGTGTGCGGGCGCACGAAGGCCCGGTACGCGTAGCCCTGCAGCGCGGCGTCGAGGATCCTGGCGGGCGAGAGCGGCTGCGACTGCGCCGCCGCCCCGGCAGAGTAGGTAGCCAAGAGCAGCAGCTGGAGGAGGCCGGAGCGGACGAAGAAGCCCATAGCAGTGGTGCGGCGGCGCTCAGAGTCAGAGCTGAGCAGCCTCCGGCCGGAGAGCCTGCCCAGGCAGGCAGAGCCGAGTCAGGACGCGTTCCTGCCCCTGCTCTGCTGCGGCCCGCTCGAGTGCGTCCTCCGCTCGGCCGTGGACTCCTCGAGTTCGGCCGCAGCTCGCCCCAGGCAGCCGCGCCGCCGCCGCCGCAGCTGGAACTCTTTGACAGGCCGCAAGGTTTCCCGATCTACTAGGGTGATGTGATGCAGCGGTGGCGCTAAGAAATTGCTGCAGCGGAGCCCGATCTCATTTGGCCGCGTGCTCTATTTGGGTGGAGAGAGATTAGCGGCGGCATCTGATTGAGCTACAGAGAGAGAAGAGAGGAGAGAGAGAGGAGGGGGATAAATCGTGGGAGGCTGGGGGAGCGGAGCGGAGAAGACGAGCTGCCAGCTGTGCGCCTGTGCTGTGCTGGGGGCATCATCCGGCCGAAGGAGGCAGGGAGCATGCGGCCCATTATTCAATGATGGCCCGACCGGCCCAGTCACGGGGAAGAGGGCTGGTTTGGTCTGTTTTTTTAGGATTTTTTTATTTGTTTTTTTTCAATTATAATTTCTTTTCTCGGGGAAGAACGGTCAGGCTCAGGCAGGCTGTCTCCCGGAGTGATGGATGCATGCGTTCACGATCTTCGTACGGATGCCATAGCTCCATTTTAAGGCCTTGTTTAGATGTTGAAATTGGGTCGTTGAATTTGGGAGTTTGATGTCACTTCGTAATCATTGCGTCACTGTAGCATTTCGTCTGTATTTGTGAAAAATTGTCCAAAAATTGATTAATTAGGTTCAAAATGTTCGTCTCGCAAAGCACAACAAAACTGTGTAATTCGTTTTTGATTTCATCTACATTTAGTACTCCATACATGTTATGACATTTTGATGTGATGGGGAATCTTCTTTTTGCATAGTAAATTTGGAAGGTGAATTTGGAATCTAAACAAGACCTAAGCACTGAGACAGTTTACACACCTTAACCGAATTCTGAGACAGTTTACAGACCTTAATCGAATTCTCTGAAATTTTACGAACAAGCAGCTATTGTGGCGTCTTTTACAGGAGTGTTTAGACTGGCTCGACAACACCATCCATGTTCTTCGCCCACAATGTCCATACGCGCTTGGCCTAGATCATGAAGTTCGCAAGACAAGCACTTTCTCAAACATTCATCTCGATCTGGCCTCTTTTCATGTCTACTCCAATATTACTCTTCCTGCACCCTCCATTCGCTTTCTACTTCACAACAGGCCAGGAATCACGCCCAAAGTAAAACTTAGTCTTGGGCTCTTGCCTCTTGGCAATGCCTTGGTGTCTCAAAACAGCTGGAATAAAAGAACTTGCAGTGAAAAGATCAAAGCAGTATTCAAGCCGACATCAACAGGCAGCAAACCCTTTTGTTTGGTGCTCAGATAGCTTATCTACTTCCAAAAGTAAAATTGATGGTACCCATTCTAGCTAGATCGATATACTGTCAAAATAAATAAGCTTAGGAGTTTGTAACACCATCATCTGAAAGGCTTGTTTGCTTGGAACCCTGGCCAAGCTGCCTGGCCCAGGCAGCAATTTCAGGCCATCGATTTTGGACGCCTGGGGCTCAGATTGCTGCCTGGAGCTAGCTGCCTGGCTCAGGGTCTGAACCAAACATGCCTGCAGCATTACAGTTTCAAAATGACCATCTACCATATGTACATAACAAAAGAGAACCTGCCAATCCCCACTACCTATCACCCATTAGCCAGCATCATCACTTCTTCCTTCTTCTGGAAGTCCTAGTTGCCCTCGAAGCTCCTGCAGAAGACGCCTCTTGAGCAGCGTCGACTGCTTCGGCTTTAGCACTTCTCATGGTCGTCCTCCTAGGCACCGCCGTTGATGGACCTGCATTGTTATTTTCTTCCACCAGTTCAGCTTTGACTCCCTTGCGCTTCTTCCTCGATGAACGATGGCTAGCTGATGCAGCTTGATCCTCCCCAGGCTCATTCACATCATCATCACTAGCAGCCTCACCATCCCCACGGGGCCATTCGGTACCACAACCTGGACATGCTCTTGAAGCCTGCATGAGGATAAATTAGCAAGTGGTGGCTTCTAACACCAAAAAAGGTAAAAATGCCAACTAGAATTAGGCGATTACCTTTCGCTGTGAAAACTTCTTCTTCAGACAATACTCATGAATCCTTACATTGCACCCCTCATTAGGACAGCTCGATGCCTGTTGCAAAACATAAACAATAGATAAAATATATCACTGCATTAGCAGGTTGTACAGTGAATTTATAACAAGAGCAAGGCAGCTGATGAGAATCATGATCACCGCGTATCAGTACCTTTATACAAGCTTCGTTACAGACCACACACGATGGGATGTCGTTATCACGGAACCAGCTCCGGAGATCAAGAAATGATCTGATGCCCAGACCAATCTTGCCTGTGGGGGTGTATGACAGCCAACGATCCTGTATCAGTTCATCGAGAGTTTTCTCTTTCTGGCTCATCGTGAAGTTCTTTATGGAAGTAGGAAGACGAGATTGGCTGTCCTGTGAACCGTCCACAATTATGACCTGGGAACAGAACAGTCAACAACTCGTGACAACATATTGCAATCAAGACTAAACTTTCAATCAGTATACAAATAGTGTTGCCATGCTGTGCCAGAGAAAATACTGAAAGGTACTACCATTGATGGCATTGTAACCAAAAATCAGTATATGAAAGTGATGTATGCTTACTTAACTGCTTGTACATTTATAAATATCATGAGCTACGCCGAGCTGATGGCCACTTAGTATATGTATAAGATGATGTGTGGTGAATAAATACACAAAAACCGACAAATCATGCTCCCTGAATTACTGTATAAGTGTATAACATACCTGGTTATCCAGCCGAACATTGAGGGCATCAATACTGGTTATGCTCCCATCAGTTCCAGCTTCCTGCAGTACTGCTTCTAACTGCCACAGGAATCATTAGTTGCATCAGTACATCTAAAAGTCAATGCTGTATATGTAATGTCAGATTGAGCAATGCAATGCAAGCTATCACATACCAGTCCCTTGTAGAATGCAATCTGGGGCACAGAATACTTTGTCCCAAGCTTCGATTCTTCGTCAGCAATATTATTAACCACTCCATAATACATCATTCCATCATACTGGTTTATGCATGCTCTCAACTCAAACTGCAAAAATGCGAGCTCCTTGTTGATCTTGAGAAGTGTATCATTGAAAAGTTGTTGATGTGTGGCTGCAAGTCATGATATAGAATGAGTGACTGGAGACTAGACATTTAGTGAAATGAATTAGGAGAAGCTTGCAACCCATAGGCTATAAACTCTCTACAAGTGGTACTAGATATATGATTCAACCAAGTAGCTAACCAGGGCTCAGTTGAACTGAAAATGATTCTAAACCCATGTGGAACGAAGGCCATTCAGATAATCCGTGTGGTTTTTTTATTTTGAGCAAAACTTTGAAGCAATAGTCCAAATTCCATATTTCTATTTTTTATGAGCAAGCAAGTGTAGCTACTTCTGAATCAGAAAAAAAAAATGTTTGTTCCAAGGTGCAACACTGGGCAATGAGTTTATATAGTGAGCACGAGCAGGTGAAGAGAGACCAAGTTAAATAAGAAATGATGACTAAGGTCCAACAAGTAAAAATCAATGCCTAAACAAGGTGCTAGCAGTCTTCAAAGGGCAAGCTTTTTTTGTGCCAAAGAAAGAGAAACGGGAATATAATCGGCATCAGGCTTTGTAAATAGCAGAATTGCCCAACAAAATTAGTAAGAGGCCAAACATCACTTTTTACTTGAAAAACAGCAGATTTGCTAGAAAAACATAGACATATATATGTACTAGACAAACAGAAATATAGATGTATGTATTCTAAAAGGGAAAGATGTACAGAAGATGAACAAATGTATTACCACCACCGCAATAAGCCAAGCTTAGAGAGGATCATTTTCGTGGAACAGATGGAAATAGAGCATGGAGCAAGACTAGACAGCATAGGTAGGTACCGGGGTCCCTGTCGGAGACAGCATCGAACATCGCGAAGAAGTCGGGCTCGACAAGGGGGCCGCGCGAGAGCAGCACCTGCAGCAGGGTGTGATGCCGCTGGCGCCAGGGCAGAGGCGCCATGGTCTGGTTGCTCCACCTCACTTGGATTGGGAGATAGGCAGGCAGTTGGGGTTTCGTGAATTGAGAAACTTGCGAGTCGCTTGAACCCTACTGAGTGTAAGTGAAGGATGGGTTGGCTGGTGTACTCTGGAAGGAAGGGAAAGGAAAACGGGAATGCTGGCTGTGGCTTGCAGTGTAAGCTGCGTGCACCTGCAGCACTGCTCTCACTTGCTGAGGCTATAACAAAGGCCTCCATGTCCTGGTGTCCACAACTCATTTTACTCCACCCCAGAGCACCCGTTCTTTCGTCCACACACGGTATGGTACTCCAGGTGCGGCCGACTTCCGGCGAGCCAGCGACGCCCAACCGGCATTTCGTCGAACACTTGCTGGGCTACGACGGACGCGCAAAGAGAAGAGAGGAGAACATCGATCAGATGGCGTACCGGGGTTCTTGCCGGAGACGCCGGTGAAGACGGCGTGGAAGTCGCGCTCGGAGAGAGGTCCGCGGGTGAGAAGCGCCTGCAGCAGGGTGTGGTGCCGCCACGACAGCGGCGCCATGGCTCTCTGCTCTGCTCCCGCTTCCGGTGAGGTCTAGGTTTTGGCCTGATTGGATTAGACCCAACGCGAATCGGGAACCAAACCTCCACGGCGAATTCCTCCGCCCCGGGGAGAGGGGAGGAAGATGAGGGGTGGAGGGAAATCGATTCTGTTGGTGGGAAATTTTTGGGGGGTCGATTGGCGTTTCGCGGGAAACGAAGCGCAACACACGACACACGGGGGGAAAGGAAATGTTTTTTTGTTTTGTTGGGTTGGCAACTGCAGCTGCAACGGCCGTGCATTCGGAATGGGCTGGGCCTCCAGGTTGGTACTGGGCTGGACCACGTGGCTCTGGGACGCCCCCATGGGCCGCAAGTTTCGCGGGCCGGTTTGCTAGATATTTTGGGTCGGCGCCGTTCGACTTTTGGAGGTGGCCAGGCCACCACCTGCTTTGGCAGCCAATGATGGCCGCACACGACACGAAGAGTCCGAAGGAAGTGAATGATCCTTTGCCTTCCTTCCATGGCGCTCGCGCCAACAACCATGGTGCTGGCCGCGGCAAAGCCTCTCTCCTCGTCTCGCCCCCGGCCGCGAAACCACCACCATCTGCCCGGCGTATCTGATCTGCTGTACCCGCAGCAGCAGCAGCGTGGCAGTAGCGGTGGCCGGGCGCGCAACGCCGACCTCCGCTGCCGCCGCCGGCTCCTCACGGCGCGAGGCGAGCGCCCCGACGACGAGGAGGATGACGAGGAAGAGGCGTCTTTGGCGGGTGGTGGGTTCGACGCAGCGGTGGCGCTGTTCAACGGCGGTGAGTACCACGCGTGCCACGACGTGGTGGAGGAGCTCTGGTACGCCGCCGAGGACCCCGCACGGACGCTCCTCCACGCCATCCTCCAGTGCGCCGTCGGATTCCACCACCTCTTCAACCAGGTCCATGTCCATCCTTCTGCTACAAAGCGAAAGGGTCCCTGTCCTATTAGCCGTTCACGGCCACCGGCAATCTCAGAAGCTACCGGCCGGTGACAGAAAGGAGCATCAGACGACGACGCCACCGGCCGGGCGTCTCCTTGCCAGCGCCCACGGACTACGCTTCTGCCTTGACCAGATCGCGCGAGCTTCTATATGCTTAACCATGGACGGCTCGGCGAGCTCGTACCAACTGCTCGGCAACTTCGCCGCCGGCCAGCAACTCTACCGCCGCTTCCAAGCTGCTGATACTACAGAGGACGACGGCGCTTCCAGCATCATCTTCTCTGTGCCTGACAGTCGCTCTTCACAAGCAGCTCCTGCTCCTCACAGTCACAGAGTGAAACTCCCAACGTTACATGCCACGGAGCAAAATCTGGCACAGCTTCAAAGTTCATATCAATATATGTAATCGACCATTTATCTACCAATTTATATACCTAGCCCTGCCAGCAAGTGATTGACTAACTACATTGATGGGTACACCCTCGATGGAGGCATGTTCCTTTCATGGCGACGCCGGCGGTGACCTGGTTCTTGCGCCGGCGTCGCGCGTCCAGCCACACAGTGCGCGGTCCATCCATCCTTTTTTTTTAACGTACGTCGACAGGTTGCGCTCCCGCACCTGCTTGACGACGACGACCGAGTCGCTGACCGCAGCCCGTACCCAATCTGGGATCCGAGCCCCTAGGGTTGGTCGGTATTCCAAATACCGTCCACCCCCTAGGTCGGTACCGTCGCAAGGGACCACCGGCGTGCACGCCGTGGCGAGGCCCGGTCGTTGGTTGCGTGTTCGGGGTCGATAGCCTCCGCCGCTAGCTGTGGCTGGAGCGTGGTCCCTACCCGCCGCCGCCTTCCTCGGCGGCCACGAGAACGACACGGCGCGGCGCTGACCTCGTTGCTTCGAACGGTGCGGTGTCCGCCGGCACCGGCGTGGAGACCGTGGCCGTGCGAGCATCAAGCCACGACGGGCACGTGCGGAAGCAGCTGCCGTTCGCCGCTTTCTCTGACCCGGCCGGGGTGAAGAAGAACCACGTACTTGTTTGCTCTCCGGCGAGCCACAAAGCAACAAGTACGTGGCCGGGGTGAAGAAGAACCACGTCCTGCATCTCATCCGAGTTATATACTATACCATCTTCTGTTGTACTCCTTGGTTGGCACAACAGTCCATGTTCTCGTTAACGTTTATTCAGATGACCCTAAAAGAAAAAGTTTATTCAGATGCGCGGTCTGCAGGCTGTTGTTGATCACGTTAACGTTTATTCAGTCCATATTCTCCCGGGCATAATCAGGTGTTCCGGTGGCGGTTTCAGAGTTCATCCTGCTGCAAACACGTCGTCCACGACCCTTCGCTGTAATATATTGTGGTGGAATTATTCCAGGCGCGTCGACGGCGGCGTCGAGGCACGACCCTTGGCAGCCGCACGCATATCCGGCCGGCCGTCTCCTTGCCGAACGGCCGACGAAGCATTCCGATGAGCTCCAACACCGCCGCGGATGCCTGACGAGGACGATCGAGTCGCTGGCCGCAGCCCGCGCTCAATCTCGGCCTTTAGTGCTCGATCCAACGGCCTTCGAGACCCCAGGGGTGGACGGTATCCCCCCGGGTCAGTACTGTCCCACCCTTGGGCCGTCGCAGGTGACGCCGGTGCGCGGCGCCGTGGCCACCGAAGCGCCGCCGCACCTGCGGAGACGAGCCTCCGCCAGGACGCGATGTGGTCTCACTAGCAGCCGCTTTCCTCGGCGGCCCTGAGGAGCGACACGGCGGCGCCGCCGGCGCTGGCCTTGTTGCGTTCGGATGGTGGTGGTGTCGTGTCCGCCGGCCGGGACCGGCGCGGAGCGCCGCCGTGCGCGAGGTCCACGCGGCGAGCGCGTCCTCCACTCCGGCCCAAGCCTAAAGATCCTCAGCTTTGGATCCTGCGCTCTTGCGCCGGCAAGCTCGCACCACGAGGCAGGCGGCACCAGCGATGTGCCAGCGGCCTCACCAACCTAAACATCAGCTTCTTCTGCTACAAAGCGAAAGGGTCCCTGTCCTATTAGCCGTTCACGGCCACCGGCAATCTCAGAAGCTACCGGCCGGTGACAGAAAGGAGCATCAGACGACGACGCCACCGGCCGGGCGTCTCCTTGCCAGCGCCCACGGACTACGCTTCTGCCTTGACCAGATCGCGCGAGCTTCTTTAATGCTAAGGTCTTCAACAACGACAGGTGAAGCGGCGAGGATTCCCGCATCCTCGACCGGCGGCGGCCAGTCGCCGACGAGCTCCGCCGCCGCGCCGCGTCGCGTTCCCGCGCCTGCCTGACGAGGACGACCGAGTCGCTGACGGCAGGCCGCGCACGATCTGGACCGAACGTTCTCGATCCGACGGTCGGCAGGACCCCAGGGGTGGTCGGTATTTCAAATACCGTCCACCCCCGGTCGGTGTTTGGTTCACCGTCCTGCTCTTGAGTGTCGCAGAGGACGCCGCCTCCGCCGTACGCCACGGTGAGCCGGCGCGCCAACGCATCCCCGGAACGCTACGCTAGTTGCCCGTTCGGGGAGGAGAGCCGCCGCAGAGTGGCCGGGCCGGTCCCCACCAGCCGCCGGCGCGGCGCTGATGACGTTGTTGCTTCGGACGGTGTGGCCGGTGTCCGCGGAGACCGGGCGTCGAGCGCTGCCGTGCGCGAGGTCGACGCGGCGCGGATGTTCAGTGATGTAGCCGTCGTTGGCCGCCGGCGTACTCGTCCGTCCGAGTTCTCGCTCTGGGGCTGCGGCGACGGCGTCGTGCCCTCCGTTCGTCCGTCCGCGAGCCTGGTCGGCCGGGGATCGAGAGGTCCTTCCTTGGGCCCCACCCCACCCCACCCTACCAGCCCGTGCCCCGTGGCGTCAGAAGGAAGGAAGGCGCCTCTTGCTGGCTCCGATCCGTGGCTCGCCGGAACACCGTACCGGCCGCCGCGTGCTGCTGGACTTGCTTGTTGAACCCACGCCGGCGCGTGGCGCGACCACCAACTGCCCTGCCCGTGCCGTCAGAAGGAACGCGCCTCTTGCTTGCTCCGTGGCTCGCCGCGCGCGTTCTGGTGTCTGCTCGCGCCCACGACTCCCCTCCTCTACTACCGGCCTGTTGTCCACCATGACGGCAGGAAATTGTGATTGTGATTTGCAATTGCAAGCAAGGGACCATGGAACCAAGCTGTGTGCCGGCCGGCGACCGGGACGCGTGTTCATAAAGGACCCGCTATATATTTATTCCAAAAAGGAAAATAAATTATTATAATAGTAATATTTATAATAAAAACTGGGGATGTAGCTCAATTGGTAGAGCACTATGATATGGTTCTTAGAGGTCTGGGGTTCAATTCCTCGCATCTCCAACTCAACTTTTTTTTATAAAATAGTAATGCCTTTTTTTGTTCCAGAATATTGCCTTAAGCACAACACATTAGTTTTTTTTTAACGTGCATGGTCTGGAATATTGTCTTGAGCGTACTGCATTTTTAAACATGACTGGGGTTCAATTCCTCGCATCTCCAACTCAACTTTTTTTTATAAAATAGTAATGCCTTTTTTTGTTCCAGAATATTGCCTTAAGCACAACACATTAGTTTTTTTTTAACGTGCATGGTCTGGAATATTGTCTTGAGCGTACTGCATTTTTAAACATGACTGGGGTTCAATTCCTCGCATCTCCAACTCAACTTTTTTTTATAAAATAGTAATGCCTTTTTTTGTTCCAGAATATTGCCTTAAGCACAACACATTAGTTTTTTTTTAACGTGCATGGTCTGGAATATTGTCTTGAGCGTACTGCATTTTTAAACATGAAAAATAATATCCAATATGTTTTTTACTATTCAGTTTTAGTCAAATCCAGTCGGCTAAATGTTAGGCTAGTCAAATCTAAAGAGTCAAACTTCCAACTCTGCATGTCATGGTGTAACCTACTGTCCCAGATTGATCCTAACTCAGGTTAACATTGAGTGCAGAGATATTGACACGATTATCGCCCCAATTCCATGAATCCTTCTGGATGAATTCCAACAAAATAAGCCCTGATCATTTTACTAATAAAACACAACATTTTTCATCCTGAACGATTTTCAACTGAAATCACCTTCTCTGCTCGTAGTAGGCCTATCAGGTTAGTTATCTCCGGTACAAGATTGGATCGACGATACACACGTCTGACCGCTGAGGCGCTGATCTAGAAAAAAAAGGAGAAAAGGTTGCAAGCTAGCTGCCTACAAGAGAGGATCAGAGGATGAACGAGCTGTCCCAAAGGGTGCCTCGCTCGTGCTACTGCTAGCTTCCGGCCAATCGGCCATATGATCGACCTTGAAATTAATTCACATAAACTGACTAACTAATTCTGCCTGGGGTTGTATCTGCTCCCCGGCGCCGACCTCATGCTGGCGTTGAACTCCTCGTTGGCCTTGGCGCCTCCGGCAGCCGTCGTCGGCGTCGCTGGCCGTTGATGGGCAGCGCCGGCGTTGGCATGGAAGGTGTTGGTGGCCGTGGCCGCCGCCGCTGGTCGTCTCAGCAGCTGCAACCTCCTGGCCCTGGCCGCTGCCCAGCCTTGAGCGTTGCCGTCCGGAGGCTGCAGTGTCGTCGCCGGCGATGCTGCTGCTGCTGCTGCCGTCGCAGTAGTGCTGAGGAGGAGGAGATGGAGCAAGATCACGGCACTCATGGCCGAGCCGCAGCATACAGCCTTCATCGATCAATTGATCGATCTGCAGAGACTTGAGCTGCTTCCCTTCACTTGTAAGCAGCCAAGCAGGAGTAGTAGATCTTAATTGGGGCCGGGTGATGTGATGGTCGATGGATGTGTAAATGTAAGAGTAGTGTTGGTCTCTGTTTGGGCTTGCTGTAACCGCGGTTTGTACATGTACATATATATTGCAGCCGGGGCAGGTAACATGCTTGCGTGTTTGGAGTGGAAGAAGCACGCTACTTCCACGTCCATGGTTCACTAGGTGGGAACATGCAGAGAACATGGATGCTACTCCATATCTCTAGTGCTGGAGTGGATCGGAGCAAACTGCAAAAGAGCATGAGGCATATGGCCGAGCTGTAGTGAACATGACACCCCGAGATCTGTATGCATAAATTTTGCAGGGAGGAGAAACATACAGTGTGCTCTTCAGTTCTCTCTGTCTTTTGTTGAGCTCTGGTCGGATCTCAAGCGTGCAGACACCTAAAATGTTCGATAATTCAGACATCTAGGTACCATTACCGTCCTGCATATGCATTCTCTCACTATCTGAAATCACATAATATTTATCTGGTCAACTGCTTAATATGGTCAGTACTGATTTTTTTTTTTAGAAAAGGATATGGTCAGTACTGATGGAGTTCTGAATGCCGACCATGTGAAGTTCATCTTACTTTGACTAATATTTGTCCATATTCGGTCTCGTATAAACTGGATTTAGTTAAGCCGCGCCTATGTCATGTAATCAAATCATACGCTCGCTTTTTGGGCTATATTGCAGTTAGGATAGTTGAGAATCTTGTTTGGTCGTGCCTACAATTATACTGCAAGCTTCAGTTTCAGATCGGCAGTGTGAGCAATGTACGGCTAGTAGGTCACAGCCGAATCAGACGCAGATATAGCACCACGCTCTCTCCTTAATTTGTAACTGCAGCAGCAGCTTTGTGTTCGATCTGGAGTTACTCTGGAGCAAATTTTACCAGTAATCGGCTTATCCAATATTCCATTATAGTTATGTTCCTAATGCTGAAGTCTACCTTCTCAGCTCTCAAGTTGGTCATTGCTAATATACTGGTCTGATGGCAGTTCATGTGAACTTGAACTAGTTGCACATATACACCAAAGTGAAAATGTCATGATCCAACAATTCGAGTAAACAATGCATTGCCAACTAACGAACGAACTACAAGTCTACAAGTGTTGCTCCACATGGAACAGGTGCTGGCCAAGGACCATCTGTCTCTCTACTCCACAGATTTGACCTTCCGAGCTCCAATCCTCCTTCCTTTGCGCCTCTGCAATCATTGAAACATATTTTTTTGAAAGAAATACCCCAAAGGAGACCCCTGAAGTTTAATGTGCCTCACCCAGGATTTGAACCCTGGGTGGGAGCCTTCTAGCTAGTGGCCTTTGCCACTACACCATGAGCTCCTTGGCCCTAAACCCCTGAAGTTTCAATTATTCGTGGGTTCGTCGGTTGTCAAAAGTTTTGAATCTTTATAGTATAGATTAGTAGAATGTACGCGCGTGCCGCGCGTGTATTAGAAAAACATAATAAATAATAATTTTATCTTTTAAAATTGGATTGAATTTTACATTTTTACATTATAATTTTTTTTTAAAAAGGCTATTGTATGTTTTTTAAAAGACTTAACTAATTCAGCATCCCACAAAAGCAAGATTAGTGGTGCAGTGAACACAAATTCAGTACAACACATCATTCAGGTCGTCAAAAGTACATAGCTACATGCTTGCTAATTAGCTAAGAAAGAAACCGTACTACGTGAACTTACACCAAGGTTACTTATTAGAACTAAGCATCATACAAAAGCAAGATTAGTGGTGCGGTTAGTGCAAATTCAGTACAACACATCATGCAGGTCGTCAAAAGTAAATGGCTACAAAAATTTCAGTTTGTTTAGAAGGTTGAGATCCACGTTTGACCAAACTGAACTAACGTCGCTTCATTGGGCTTAAAAAGCATAGAAGGATGAACAGTATGGAACAAAACAAACTTGTAATTTATAGATCCAATATAAATCATACATATGCAGGAGCTAAGGTACACATATGCAAAATTAATAAAAATTGGAGATGTACCTCAACTGGTACAACATTGTTCTACCCATGATATAAAGGTACAAGGTTCAACTCCCCGCATCTCCAACAAGAAGATTTTTTTTAATTTAACTTCCTTTCCATGTATGCAAAAGGGATATGAAATACTTATAGAGTGAAATTAATCAAAAGTTAGGGATCTAGCTCAACTGGTTACTCTGGTAGAGTGTTAATCTATGCATGATAAAGGTATAGGGTTCAACTCCTAGCATCTCCAAGAAAAGGTTTTTTCTTTAATTTCTCATTCATGTATCAAAAGATATATTAAAATATTTATAGAATTTATAGAGCAAAATCAATTGAAAGTTGGGGATGTAGCTCAACCGGTAGAGCGTTAATCTATGCATGACATAAAGGTACGGGGTTCAACTCCTCGCATCTCCAATAATTTTTTAATGCAAGAGTTTTTTTTATCTAATTTCTCTTTCATGTATCAAAAAATATATTAAAATATTTTTAGAGCAAAATCAATTGAAAGTTGGGGATGTAGCTCAACCTGTAGAGCGTTAATCTATGCATGAGATAAAGGTACGGGGTTCAACTCCTGGCATCTCCAATAATTTTTTTTAATGCAAGAGTTTTTTTTATCTAATTTCTCTTTCATGTATCAAAAAGTATATTAAAATATTTATAGAGCAAAACTAATCATATGTTGGGGATGTAGGTCAACTGGTAGAGTGTTAATCTATGCATGATAAAGGTATGGGGTTCGACTCCTCGCATCTCCAATAAAACACTTATTTTCTTATGCTAGAAACCAATGCTGCGGTTATTTTCTCTTTCATGACAATGAACATCGGTGCCCTAGTTTTCTAAGATGCAACCAAATACCTTCTAATTTCTATTCAAATAATTTACCAACGGGTTAGATCAATTAGACTCAAGAAACAGCCATAGCGGAAGTGACGATTTGCACGACTTTTTGAGTCAAGAATCCATAATAGCATATGGAGCTTTGCAACCATGCCCTAGAGTGACCATGATCCAGAGACAAAGAACTCAAAATTGACTACATACAGATGAGATTACATACAGATGGCATCGTGAGATAGCAATCAAACAAACTAGAGTTGAGAGAGAAGTTCAACAAACACATATGAGATGGGCATCCCCGCCATTAAAATTGACTGCATCCAATCCATGAATTAACTAACAATATTTGATGCCACTTTGTTCTTTTGTTGATTCTCATGAGCTGTGCAAGTAAATAAGAAGATAAAAAATAAAACTATAATTGGAAATTAAATTTAAATCGGGGATACAGCTCAATTGATAGAGTATTGTGCTCAAAGCATGGCCAGAGGCTCGAGGTTCTGACTCCTCGAATTTGTTTTTTTTCTCTCTCTCTCTCATGGATCAAGCGTTTCAGGTCAGGATAAATAAACAGGTACGAGAGCGAGACCCTCCAATGCAACTTGACGATTAATTGGTACTCATATAAACAGCCGGAGCAGAAGGAACGATCTGCACGAATACAAAGACGTCAAAAATAGATGGAACTCTCGCTCAGACTGCCTAATCGTGGAACACCAATCAACCAGCTTGGTTTGAGGGAGAAGTTCAACGCACACGTATACACCAGAGATGGCAGTGCATCCCACGCACCTTTCAAATTGATTGCATCCAATCCACGAAGGAACGAACAATATTTGATGGCACTTGTTCCATTATCAATTCTTATGAGTTGTAGGTGCAAGTAAATAAGAAGACAAAACATTTGACAAAAAAAGATAAACATAAAATGTATTCTAATGGACAAATAAATAACAATAGGGGATGTAGCTCAATTGGTAGAGTACTGCTCAAAGCATGACCAGAGGCTCAAGGTTCGACTCCTCGCATCTCCAAAATCCTTTATTTTTAAAAAAATTGTTTTCCTCTCATGGATCAAGCGTTTCGGTTAATATTTTCTTAAAAACCTTACAATATAAAAGGGTTTTAACGGAATTAAATCATAGAGGGGATGTAGCTCAAATGGTAGAGCGCTCGCTTTGCATGCGAGAGGCACGGGGTTCGATCCCCCGCATCTCCATTTCTTTTTTTTCATTTTTTTTGGCGGCCGTCCCTCTCCTCAGTAATGTCCTCACCGGTGGCCGCCCCCACCGGCCATCCTCAGGTGAATGCCTTGCCACCCCCGCCATTAGCAATCCGCGCAGCAGCTTCCCTTCCCGCCCGCTCCATCCTTTTCGCTCGCATTGGGTTTCCCTCCACTCCACCCACCTCGCCGCTCGCGTCGTTCCCTCCGCCCGCCCGCCGCACCAATCCAGTCAACCCCCCGGTACCCGATGGCGTCGTCGGCGTTCAAGTCCACCACGCGCCGCGACCTCCACGCCTCCGCCTCCTCATCCACCACCCGCTCCTCCGGCCCGCCCCCGTGCCCACGCCGCTCCCGCTCCCGCAGCGTCAGCGCCGCGCCCCGCGCACGCGGCCTCGACAGCCTCCGGGACGACTACGCCAACAACACCCGCACCAACCCGCTCTTCGACTCCGCCGCCTCTCCCTCCGCCTCGCCTGCTACTGGCGCCGCCGGCGGGGACGCTCCCAGGCGGGACAGGGGGCGTGAGCCGCTCAAGGGTGGGGGACGCGGCGGCGGCGGGAGAGCGCGGTCGGTGTCTGTCGCGCCGCAGCGGCGGCACAGCGCCGCGGGGTCGTCGGCGGAGGGTGCTGGCGCTGTCGGTGGGAGGAAGGCGTCGCGGGCGCGGTCGGTGGCCGACGACGCGCGCCCGTACCGGGGCTCTGAGGTCAGTCTCTGCTTCACATCTCACCCGTCCGGTAAAAATGTAAAATTGTGTCTCCAGAAATGTTCCTCGCTTTTCATAAGGTTTGCAAAATTTCTTTGTGTTCCTCTCTCTACTAATGATCAGTTAGCATACGCCGTGTAGATATGCAGACTAATTGATAATCTGCAATTCTGCATTCTACCTCCATCAATCTGAATATGACTGATATCAGGGGATGCCAATTAACATTTAACAGACAGCTTTGTCTTGCTACATCTGACAGACAGACGCAGAAACCAGGGATGCAGCAAGGAAATTGCAGTCATGGAGGACTCGACATTCAGTTCTGGAAGTATGTACCTTTATTAGATTGGATGGTTTATGTGTACCTTAACTTGAATTCTCATCTAGTAACACCCTCACAGGGAAAGCACGGGGGAACTGATGCTAGCTGTTCATCTCAGGGGTCAACAGCCGGAGTGGTATGTGAATACAGAGTAGTTTGTTACAATCTGTACTTTGGTCAAATGATACATCACATGGGGTTCACTGGCCACATGAGCATGCCAGTGACTAAAAGTGTGTTTACTGTACACAGGGTTGCCGACAAATGGATGGAACTGCCCATTCAGAATCTAGCACAGCTGTTTCTTCACCCAGTCATGATCTTGAACATGTAAGGACTAATGAATCACTTGTGCGAAGCTATTGTTCTTTGCAATTCCTTGGTGTAGCTATGAACTTGAGAAATGATTACTTTTGACTTCGCAGTCATATACAATTTTCCTATTTTTAGGGTCATTGAAATGGACATGCCAACATGATGCCCACTTGTTCCTCTGAGTTCACAGCATGTTCCTTTTCAATATAATATTGCCAGGTTGAAAATGTGTTTTCTAGAAATATTTTGCTAGTTTTGCTTTCTGTTTGAAAAGGAGGAACTTTTGCCCTTATTTCCAGCTTTTGCTTTGAATGTGTCTTTGCTGATTTCTCTACTATATTCTGTCTAGACCTTTCATTCATATTTTATTCTCTTGTGCTAATTTGTTCATGAATCATGATGCTACCATTTTTTTTTTGATCAATAGGCCATTTGGCAGCAGAACCATTCAACTGTCCCAGTCGATCCAGTTCTGGAAATTCCTCCTGAGTTTGATCCAGATTCTGCTGAGTTTATCTCTGATATAAGTGATTATGCTTATGCAACAGAATACCGAAAGAAAGATGTTGTGGAAATTCCTCTTGATTTTGATACAGATGCTGCTGAACTGGTTTCTGACATGAGGAACAGTGCAGCTAAACAGCATTGGGAGCAAATGGAAATTCCTCTTGAATTTGATACAGATGCTTCTGAGCTGGTTTCAGACATATGGCACCAAGCCAACCAGCAAAGAGGGCAATTGGAAGCTCCTCTTGAGTTTGATCCTGACACACCTGATGTGGCTCCTGACATTACAGAATATACAATAAAACTCAAGCAGGTCTGTAAACTGTTATGCCGACTGTGTTCTGCCTTTAGTTAAGGGCATGTTTGGCATAGCTCCAGCTCCAAACTCCAGTCCAGATTTGCATTTTCTATGCTAAATTAATATATTTTAAATATTAGTATTTAGTATAAGCTATAAACAAAATGATTCATTTAAATACTCTCTATGTAATCCTAGCTCCAACTCCAGAATTTCTTGGAGCACCTCCAACCCAGCTCCAAGAACTCCACATATTTTCTGGAGTTGGAGCTATGCCAAACAGGACCTAAATGTAGCCATCACTCATTAACTGTAACCTTTTACTGCTTGATTGCAGTCACATGAACGTGCTCGAAAGCTCCGGGCGGATTTAGCAGTTGAAGAGCAGCGGGAACAAGAATTGAGTAGAATGCTGAAGGACATAGTAACAACTCCAAATTTTACTGAGACACATAAAAAACGGCCAAGAAGAAAGGTAATATACCTGCTAATCCAGAGTTCCAGACACTACTACAATCCATTTATTCATGTAATCTAGAGATTGGTTTGTGTTAATATGCAATCTTGATCTTACCTTTGTATCTGCTTTGGGATTACAGAGTAGCATAGAAAGAATGAAAGTGTCAAGGCATTTAGCTGAAGAGGCAATGAATTATTTTGAGGAATGTGTTTCAATTTCAACACTGGATAGCACTGATTTCTCATCACCTGAGGATCCTCAACCAAATTCAACTGTAAATGTCCAACCAAAGAGCAATAGTAGGTTTTTTCACAAAGGGCGATCAAGCTTTCAAGAACCGCACAGTCCAGCTGATCAACGTGGCCTTCATGAGGTAAGTGAATTGAATTTTCTCTTAGCTTGGAGTTTTCTTGTTCAAGTTCACCTTTTGAGGTTCTTTCAATCTGACCCTGTATTAGACTCAAGATTGAATAATTCTTGGGATATGTTGTGCACCCTAATTTCATGATATCTCCAGCGCGTTAAGTGTTCTGGATCATGGGGAGCACCACAAAATTTCACTATTCTATTCAATTCAGAAGTTACATATATTTTTCACTGTGTGGAGATACGAACGTAAAATGTAAACACCTTTTAAATTGATTTCAACATGGTGTTTCTTACCAATAGCTTATAGTGGCCCATGAGACCATGCTTTGTATCAATAAATTGTCATATACTCCATCCGTTTCAAAATGTAGGTCGTTTGACTTTTTCAACCACAAGTTTGACTCGCTCGTCTTATTCAAAGTTTTATGCAAATTATCATATTTTTTGTGGTGGATTGCTTTATTGATGTAAAATCTTCAAAAATGTCTTAAATTTAGCTATATTTTCATATTTTTTTTGAATAAAACGAGCGGTCAAACTTATGGTTGAAAAGTCAAACGACCTACATTTTTGAACGGAGGGAGTATCATAGTATTTTCATTCATATTGTCAACCTTCTCCAGTTCTCATATTCTATGATTATTTATATCATTTTTATGTCGGATGCATAGATTCGTAGAATATCCTCACCTTGCATTTTCCATGGCATTTATGGTATCCCCCCCCTTCTCCCAGGAATCAGACAAGCAAACTCAGTGCTCAATTAGCATAACTGGATCTGATGTCTCTGACAGTGTTATGTTTAGTCACATGAATGCCCCTGGATTGAAAATTAAAAGCAACTCAATTGATGATCTTGATGGCTTTGACACTCCACGGAGCAGAAGTTCTTGTTTCTCTTTCACCCATGCGCCAGTTAAAAATGTTGAAAACAGTGACGTCCGGCAATACCTTGGTAATTTTGGAAGGGGAAACAATAAAGAGCTAAGAGAGACGAAGTCTAGTTATTTTGCTGATGACTATGTCTCTCAGAAATTTAATCCGGATTTACTAAAGGATATGGTGACCTTTCAGGATCGAATGCAATATGGAGGGCTTGTTATATGTAACATTAGAACATTCTGACAGAGAACAGAGTAAATTAGTGCCCACTGGCCAAAGAAGTTATGTAATTATCATGATGTAGTTGTAAAGATATTAGCATTCTGCAACTATTTTTTTCGACTGCTATGACCTTCTATTATGTTTCTGTAACAATCTAGCATTAAAAGAAGACCTTTTAGATGTCCCAGATGATGTTCATATGTTTGAGCAGAAGATGCTGCGAGGACAGTTGAGAGTTGAGAATGTCATACCCACTTTTTTATGCTGTAAATCCAAGTCGGTAGTGTTTGCTGTCAACTTTGCTCTTCAATACATGGCCCTGTTGAGTTCCGGGTCAAATCATCAAACTTTCAAAAATTCTCTCTCCAAACTTCATTATTCACCTATCACATCAAATCTCTCTCCTCCCTCATGCATGGAGTACTGGGTAAATAAAAAAAACTAGTTGCATGGTTTTGATGTACACGACGAGACGAATCTTTTAAGCCTAGTTAGGTCATGCTCACTTTTCACCTTTTCTGAGTGGTTGGTCCATGTCAATTCTATTTATTTATTTTGCCAAAGAGGTCCATGTCCATATCGGTTGTCGATCTGGGGGTTCTCTATGCCCATTAGCATTGTCATTAAAACTGCAGGTTTGACTTGTTCTATCTTAGCCTATATTCTTATTACTACTTCCATATCAGTCTGCAGGATTTAGAGAACCATTGGTGAGGACATGCCATTGTTCTTGTAGTACGTGGACAGTTACCTCCAGGTTTAACTTGCAGCCAAACATGTTGCTTCATGACGGGTGAGAGATTAGATGGAAAGTTTGGAGTTTCCTTGTCTTTGGTGCAGGAATCTGATAACCTAAAACTTTTTACTTCGTCAACTCAAAGACGGGGGGTAAGGTAGATGAGAAACGATGTTGACTGCTAAATCAAACACTCACCTCATTACCTGCACTACAACCAAACGTGCTTTTGTGTTCTTCAGACTTTTACTGCTGAGAAAACTGAAACTGTTCTGTGTTTGGTAGTTTTCAGCAGTTGTGGTGCACCGAGTGTGACTGTGTGTATATGAATGCGAATAAGCTGTATTTGAATAATTGATGCTGCTTAATCATAAGTAAAGTTCTTTGAAACGTAGTCATAAGTACAGTAGATTTATAAGGGCGCTCTCCGGTTGATTGTGACTAATGAGTAAACTTTTAGTTGCAGAATTCCGATCATACTTAATAAGCAACAGAGGAGCCAGGAGGAACCGATCGCGACCAGCTTGCGAATGCCTCGCATCATCCTTTGTTTAGACTCGGACAAGTTACCCTTGTTCTATTGTTGATTCTTATGAATGTTATTCGCGAAATAAAAAAGACTTACTGCAATTATAGAAAAGATAACGAATTATAAAATTAACTTAAGTGGAAAATTAAAATAAGTTGGGGACGTAGCTCAATTGGTAGAGCATTAAGTCACGCTTTCTTAAAGGTACGGGGTTCAATTCCTCGCATCTCCAACTGAAAATATTTTTTTTAAAAAGCATCAAATTACAATTTAGTTGCATAATAGTAGAAATTAATTATGCTACCCTAATCCCATATTTTTAGCAGATCAGGGCTCAAAACAGATGAAGAAATAATAATGAGAGAATTGTTGAGAACTGAGAATGCCACATTTGTATATTCAGCATCAAATTACAATTTAGTTGCATAATAGTAGAAATTAATTATGCCACCCTAATCCCATAGTTTTAGCAGATCAGGGCTCAAAACAGATGAAGAAATAATAATGAGAGAATTGTTGAGAACTGAGAATGCCACACTTGTATATTCTAAAGGAAATCAAAGTCACGATTTCATTTGTCGATGTTGCAATTCAACATAATACTATTACCGATGTTTTGTTTGTTGTGACAGCATACCATGTTACCATTTTCTTCAAAGGGGGCATATCATGTTATCGACGCACTCCTCTCCCACATATCGGATTGTTCGATTTTGTATACCATTCAGTATGAATTCTCAATACAAAAAAAAAACAAAGAGTGAGCCATGAATGTCAGTTCTAGATTTGGTTCTCATTTTGCCCATTCCCATAAAAACTGCAGGCCGTTTGACTTCTGCTATCTTGTACTATTTATATTCCTATTACTTCCATTCCATGTGAGCCAGCAGGATTATGGACTATTGGTGAGGATATTCCTTTTATTAGTACGTGGGCAATTGTCCTTGCAGGTAACTTGCAAGCAAGCATGTTGCTTCATAACGGGTGAGAGATTAGATGGACGTTTTGAAATTTCCTTGTCTTGGTTTAGGAATCTGGCAACCTAAAACCATTTACTTCATCAACTCAAAGAGCGCCAGAAAAGGTAGATGAGAAATGAGGTTAACTACTAAACCAAACACTAGCTTGATTATAACCTGTAGTACAAGTAAACCATGTGTTCTTTTAGTTTTTCAGATTGCATTTGGAATACTCATCAAGTTGCCGCGGAAATTCTTTTTTTTTATATATAAAAAACCTCTGGGTCTTCAGTAGTTTTCAGTTCTTGTGGTACGGTTGTGCATCTGAATGTGAGTGGGCAAGCTGGATTTTAAGCTGGTTGCTTAATCATTTTGGAGCAACAGTAACAAATGTGAGGATCCCTTGGAGCTGCCGATGATTTCTAATCGTTTGGCTTTGAACTGATGCTCTTGTTGCACAGCAATTGCGACATGAGGCAGCTCAAGCTCAAGGCATGGGCGAAATGAATTAACGGCCGGATGGAACGGAACGGAACGGAACGGAAGTATGAACAGTCGTCGGCGTCGTGACGAATTGCTTAATAGTGTACACGACAGTACGACACGAGTACACGACTTCATGTTTTTTCGCATGCTGGCAGTCATATGTTTCACATGATAAATGGTAAGAGAGGTCGTTAACGTCAGTGGCGGTCAGTTATCTGAATAATTCTCAGTGCACGCTTTGTGGCGTGCAAACTTTCGGTGGACCTTTGTGGTTGTAGTGTTGTATGTACGTGTGCGTGAGTATTTGAAAGCACATTTTTTTTGAACATAAGAAAGCACATTTTTTAGGGCAGTATTTCAAGGCACTTGTGTTGTCAATGATAAACAAACAAACAAATAAATAAAAGGGAATTGGTCTGCTTGTGAGACCTCATTGTGTGAAAGACGTGATGCAAAAAAAAGGTGATCTTAGAGAGATTGTGTTGCAGATTAGCTGATAATGCCCATGTATTGTCCCTTTTGTACCAGTCTTTAGTCGTAGCATTCTCATCTCAGTTGATTGACAATTTGGTTTTTTCCTGTGAAGAAAAAACGAGTGGCACAGTGCATTGCAGCGTGTTATGAGCTGTCGTTTTATTCGTGAACGAGGAAATGCAAATGTGTTGCCGCGCAGGTGCAAAAGAAGGAAGGGAAAGATGGAATGATGATCGTGGCTTGGCTCTTGGAAATGCAGGCACAAGAGGCCGGGCAGATGCTGCCTGCACCTGCAGCAGACCATGCATTGCTCTGCTCTGTTTCGACGCGACAGGTGTCGTGTAGGGTATAGAGAAACCAACGGCGACGGGCTGCAGCCATTCCATGTGTGCGTGTGCAGCTGTGCGGCGTCCAACATGTGTTTGCTGACACAGAAGAGATTATGCAACGCCATTTTCGTCCCGTTCTGCTCTAGGCTCGAGGCCAGAGGCGTGATTATGCTGCATGTCCTGTCCTTGCTTGATCACATGCCTTCTCCCCACCGTTCAAGGGGCGACTCCGTTCCGTTTGGCATGCGTCAACCCTTGCAGCCCAATTTTTTTTTAGAGAGCAAAGATTGCAAAAATCTACATGGTTCTTTTTTTTTTGCAAGTATACACAAGTATCTTAATCCCCTGTTGTCTAACATCTACAAGTTCTACATATTTTCAAATATCTTGTTTTTAGTCTATTGTGATAATGCTTTTACGTAGGAATTACTCGTGTCAAAATATGTCCAAATAAAAGTTGGAATTAGAATATGGTAGGTAGTAGGCTCGAGGCAAATGAGATAAGTTTCAGCGGTGAATATGTTAAATTTGGAGTTTTTTTAAAGCAAATTTATTAGGAAGAAGCCGAATCATATGTCCTAGAAGGATATTTGGAAAATATCTTTCTTTTTTGCTATTCTCGATTTACAGCTTCAAACCAGGCTCAATCATTCTTGGAGTAACTGATTTGCCAGCTTTTGAGAACTGCACACGTAGGCCAACAACGGGTTCTGTTCTGTTGGCAGGCGAGCAAAAGATTACAGCACCGAAACAACAGGTTGTCATGTGGTGTGATGTAGACTGAAATACACCCGCGGTCCTCAAACTTGTCCTGGGGTGTCATCTAGGTCCCCGAACTCTCAAAATGCATATTTGAGTCCCTAAATTTGCTAAACTGTGTCATCTAGGTCCAAAGTTCCAAAACTATCCCTACACATGATGACATGGCTGTTAATTGAGCATGAAATTTTATACAATTTCTCTAAACAGATCGGTTGTTTCTATCACAATAATTAGATAACTTTATTTGATTGTACCATAGCGATAATTATAGATTAAGAGATGGATAAACATCAATAATATAGGGGTATTTTTGAAACTTTGGACCTAGATGACACAGTTTAGCAAGTTTAGGGACTCAAATATGCATTTTGAGAGTTCGGGGGCCTAGATGACACCTCGTGACAAATTTAGGGACCGCTGGTGTATTTCACTCTGTGATGTACAACTCTAGTATTCCGTAGCAGCGGACGGGACGGGAGAACTGGAGATGTTGACCAAAACCCCACCCCACCGCTGCCTCCTGCCTCTTGTGCGTGGCGTGCGCTATAAAACCCTCTGCTTTCCGTCCATCTCACCGGCAAATTCACCGGCGAACGAAACGAAACCAACACGCCGCCACCACCATCATTCATTCATGCACCAGGGAGCGTAATAGAGAAAGAGACACAGAGAGTCAGAGACAAAGAGACACAGAAGAGATCGATCATGGAGAGATCTCCTCCCCTTGTTTCCTCCCCTCCTTCCTCCTCTTCGGCCTCCTCCTCCATCTCCATGGACGAAATTCCTAGTACTACCCGCAAGAGAAGGGCGACGACGACCCACAACAAGGCCACCACGGCCGACAAGCCCAAGAAGGCCCGCCGCCGGAGTAAGGATGACTCCGCTGCTGATCCTGCTCCCAATGCCGCCACCGCCGCCACCGGCAAGAGGAGCTCCGTCTACCGGGGAGTCACCAGGTACGCGTCTCTCCATCTGCATGCCCATCCCATCTCCTAATTCCGATCGATTTCAATCGCAATTCTCCGTGGGCCCTGCATTGCTAAGCAATTCAGAGTTTCCGATCTCCAGCCCACGCACAAACGCGAATCTCCACTTGCATGTTGCATTCACCGATTCTGGATCGCAAAGCTGTCTGTCAGTTCCTGTTTTCACTGCTCACCGTAGGGCCTTCTTCCAAGTGTTGCCATGTGCTCTACTGCCTGCTGCTCTGTTTTCTTCAACCCAAATGTCACTTTCTTTCTCTGCTTGGGCCATTCCCACTCGCATATCATTTCTTTTTCACAACAGAAGAAGAGGTCGTTTTCTGATAGCTAGGAAGTAGGAAGTTAGTTCATCCGCATTACTGCCCCAGCAATCTTGTGGTGCTCTGTTTCTTGGATTTCTTTTTCACCCCTCTCCTTGTTGTGAGGCGAGAGTTGTAAATTTCTTTCTAAATTAATGCTGCTGCTCACCCACATACGCGTCGCATTGCATGCGCGTCAACAGGCACAGGTGGACAGGCAGGTTCGAGGCCCATCTCTGGGACAAGCATTGCCTCACCTCCATCCAGAACAAGAAGAAAGGCAGGCAAGGTGTGTATTGCTACTGCCGGTATCACAAATGATTCAAGTTTTTTTTTTCAGTTGCCATGTTCTTTTATTTTCTTCTGAAAATTTGTTCCTTTTCATCTTATTTATTTTTCAAGAGGATAAAAAAATTGTAATAAGTGGATTGATCAGTGATGCTAATAGGAACCCAAACAATTAAGGTCATTTGTCCTCTGCAAGGATCCTGGTGCATCTGCCAGTAGTACAAAGCTTATTTCAAAAGTGCACCGAATTTTTAAAGGCTGACATTCTGATCAGACCTTGTTTACCTCCTTTCTTTCGGTTATCTTTGGTGGGGGGCCTTGCCTGGTGATATGCATGTGACTGTGATCTACTTCTGCTTGCTGCTGTATTGGTGCCCCTACTCAGTAGTCTATTTGGGTAAGTCCCACAATTAAGCACTAAATATATGTATTCCGTCTTCGCCAGATATGCTACTTGTCACCAGATCGTGGTGTGATCTGCATCCTTGTCTTTGGTATGCAACCAATTAATTGTCTATGATCTGCAGGGGCCTATGATACTGAGGAGGCAGCTGCTCGTGCGTATGACCTTGCAGCTCTCAAGTACTGGGGTCCTGAAACAGTCCTCAATTTCCCTGTAAGTTCCTGCATGCTCCTAGAAAACAAGCTGTCCCAAATTTAGCAAGAATCGACCAAGACTAATAGTATTAGCAAACTACTTCTGTATTGCAAACCAGAAAACAGAGAGAGGTGAGAATGGCTGCTTTTGATGCATGCTCGATTGTTTATGAACGCGACACCAGCCAGTAATAATAAATTTAGACGTCATTGAGTGATGAGCTCACAAGTCACAACCCCTGTCGCCTTGTTGCAACTAGTAGGAAACATAAACATTGTAGGAACAGACAAGACTAGCCTACATTAATGTGTGGCCGTAAGCAAGCAGGAAGAGTAACTAGCCGTCGAAGTTTGTTTGCATTTGGTACGCATGTTAACTATATTAGGTGAAATCAATCGAATAAGCATGGTGATTTGATTGATGTAGGCTGAGGATTACTCCAATGAGATGTCCGAGATGGAGGGTGTGTCGCGGGAGGAGTACCTGGCCTCCCTTCGGCGCCGTAGCAGTGGCTTCTCCAGAGGCGTCTCCAAGTACAGAGGCGTCGCCAGGTACTACATGCTATTCAGTGCTCTTGGTTAATCACCTATTAAATTAAACCCCTCACATATTAGGCTCTCCGATCATGCACATAGAGTCTACACCACTGCTCTGTTTTCAACTAGCACACATGCAGAAGCCAGCAATGTTCACGAAACAAACCTGGCAAATCTGTGCAGCTCAAGTACAAAAAATGGACCTGAGAATGGGGTCCAGTGGCTGACTCAAAGACAGAAACATTTGTGCTGTAGTGTTCTCTAGTCGGCTGACACCGCGTGTTGGAGATGAGGTCCACCTGTAACGTGACTACCTGGGCCTGTGACACGCCACACGCCAGCCATGACATGCATGCATGATTCATCAGCATTGAGCACCTAGGAATGCCAGTTGTACTGCATGCAGCACTTATTCTCTCCTCAATGTTCAGAGATGCATGACTTAAATTCATCATTCAGTTTATACAAGCTAAATAATGTTCTTTTTTTTTCTAATTCTTGTTTTGATGATCCAGGCATCACCACAACGGGAGGTGGGAGGCACGCATTGGGCGTGTCTTTGGGAACAAGTACCTCTACTTGGGAACATTTGGTATGGCTCCTATTCTTTGATACAGCAAGACGGTTTTAGTAGCATTTAAATGCTACTCTTGTTTGTTGTAGAATACTATTGTCCCGCAAGGGCCACCTAACTTTAACCAATTTTATGATGGTGGATCAACCTAACTTCTACACGTTTCAATGGCTTGCATTTCTTGTTTCCCTTTAATGCTGACTTGGCAATTCCCCTACTACATGGATGGTCTTACCAGTGTCTTATCCTGTTTAAAAAAATGGAAAAACATTAGATCTAAACATCTGATCATCCATGAGATCAGATCAAATTATAGGACCATAATACTGATGTGTTTTTCCTGTTCCAAAACTGTTCCTTTCCTGAATGTCAAGATCAAGACCATGAGACCAAGATACATCATATAAGCAATCCCCAGACGACTGATCCTCCAACTGACTGATCCTCCAACTGTGCAACTTGCCCTTAAAATTAGGCATAAAATCTGCAACCTGTTGGGCTTGTTGGCTAATTACCAGCCAAAACTACATGACCTCCAAACTCATGTGACATGCACGTGATGTGAAGAGCCACCACTCACCTGCCAGCCACTGCCAGTTGCAGTAATAATAAGATGGTGCCTAGGGATCTTCAATTCCTCTGCACTGCAGCCTTTTGTTTTTTCACTTGCCTGTGTGACTCAGCACCAGCAGCCAGTGATCTCTTCACGTGCATCAAGCGTGACCTGTGTGCCTGTGTCAAAACTAGATCAAGATTCAAGAATCAAGATCCAGACCACATACTTGCTTTCACTGCTATTACCATTGCAAAAAGCCAGTGTTAGAGGAAAACACTAAGGTTAACTACTTGCACTGAGATTGGACATGTCAAATGACTGACTCGTGCAAGTAAGAAGCCACTGTCTGTCAAAGTAGTGAACAGCCATTGTATGCAAATTAGTATCTCCTGTTAAGCACAATTGTGCCTCAATATATGATCATCTCCTGCATGTTGTATTTCCAAACCAACAAAGACATATTATATATTCACCAAAATCTGTTTATCACCAAATCCAATTGTACTGTACTCTAAAACAATGGAAACTGAACAAATTTTGCATCGTGGAATTTCTCAATATATCAGTCAAGCCATCATGTCAAAATTGCATTATTTTTATGCACTCATTCAGACAAACTTACCATCGTTCTCTTCCTGCAGACACTCAAGAGGAGGCAGCCAAGGCCTATGATCTTGCAGCCATTGAATACCGAGGTGCCAATGCTGTAACGAACTTTGACATCAGCTGCTACCTGGACCACCCGCTGTTACTGGCACAGCTCCAACAGGAGCCACAGGTGGTGCCGGCACTTAACCAAGAATCTCAACCTGATCAGAGTGAAACTATGGTCCAAGAGTCTGACTCAAGCGAAGTGGAGACACCTGATGATAACGCAGAGCCTGATGAGAATGCAGAGCCCCTCACAGTCGATAACAACATCGAAGAGAGTTTATGGGGCCCTTGCATGGATTATGAGCTGGATACCATGTCAAGATCTAACTTTGGCAGCTCCATCGATCTGAGTGAGTGGTTCACTGACACAGATTTTGAGAGCAACATTGGGTGCCTGTTCGATGGGTGTTCTGCAGTTAATGAAGGCAGCAAGTTCGATGGGTGTTTTACAGTTGATGAAGGCAGCAAGGATGGTGTAGGCCAGGCAGATTTCAGTTTATTTGAAGAAGGTGATGGTAAGCTGAAGGATGTTCTTCCAGATATGCAAGAGGGAATACATCCTCCAACAATGATCAGTGTGTGCAATTGATTGAGCAACCTATAGGCATTAGTCTGTCTCTGAGATCTGAGACATCCAAGTAGGTTTTCCCTTTTCAGGTGTAGGTCCTGTCATGGGTACACTTAGAGTTATCCAATGCCACAGCTGCAAAGAAGCTGAACTTCCTGTAGAAAGCCCCATGTCATTTTGCTTGGCATTAGACAAGCGTGTTAATGTTCCTTAATTCTTTGAATCTGCTCCAAGCTGCTTGACTAACCTCGAGGGATTGTCTCGCTTAGCCTAGATTCAACTAATCATATCATGATGAATCTGAAATGTGATTTGATGGTTGTGTAGTATCACAGCTTTACATGGCAATGCTGCCAATGCAGCATATATTTATTTGTTTCGACAGTTTACACGGCTGTATTTCAAATAGCTTCAGCTTAAGGAACATAGCTTCTTTTTCTCTGAATTATCTTAACAGAAGACCTTACATGGATTTTTTTTTCAAAAGCCCATATTTTACCCAGATGCTTAAAATAACTTGTCACCCATTGCCCAAAGAATAAAAAGATAATAGGAAGTTGTAGACAAGTACTCCTCCCTCCGCTCTCAAATATATAATGTTTAGGACAAGTAAATTAGTTCATCTTTGAACTAAATCGCTTGTCCTAAACGTCATATATTTATGTATGGAGGTAGTGTCTTTTTTCCAATGAATCGTACATACGGAGGTAGTATCTTTTTTCCAATGAATCATATATGAATTGGAGCTTTATATTTCCAGTATCACATCCTGATGTCAAAAGTTGTAGGTAAGTATTTTCTTTTCAAGGCATCATACATGAATATACGCGGTATTCACACCTTCAACATCCAGTAAAAGCAACATCCAGTAAAAGAATGGACAGATATTTAAACATGGCTACCTTTTTAGCATTCTGAATGATGGCATGTCTTGAATGCTAGAAATGCCTCGGATAGTAAGCTCGTTTTCTAATTGAACTCGTGTAGACTTCAGAACCTCCTAGTAAAATAGAAGTAGAGATGATCAACTCAAACAAGGTCATGAAATGGAAATCCATTAGAATGCATAGCTTTGGTATACGGGGGCAACTTCGGGAAGGAATGGTGTAGGCATCTTGATCGATAAGAGCCTTAAGAATAGAGTTGTTGATGTTAGGAGGCAAGGCTATCGAATTATCCTAGTTCGGTTGGTAGTTGGAGATTTGGCTCTGAATGTGATCAGTGCCTATGCCCCTCAGGTAGGCCTTAGTGAGAGCACCAAGATGCAGTTTTGGGAGGATTTGGATAGCATGGTTAGTACCGTGCCTATCAGCGAGAAACTCTTCATAGGAACACTTCATGAACGAATAGATTTATAGGTTGTATCCATTGAGAGAGAGATTTGTTAGACATGTGTTATTTGTCAACCTGTGAAACCTCCAGAATCTGTTTATATGCTTAAATATGGTTTTTCAATAACATCGAAAATTTGCAAGACATTTTGATTGCTTGATTCTCAATAAATTGCAAATTAATGCATCTTCTGTTTCTTTCTATGTGGTATGCTAACATTGTATTCTTGTTTGATTCATGCTACATTGAAAGTATGTTGTGAAATGTTTGACCATATTGTTTATGCACCATTGTAGATAGAGGAGATACCAAATTTAACATCTGGCTGCACTGAGTTTGTCGAGTCAGCACAGCAAATTTTGGAAGAGAGGAAGCTTAATCAAACATTACTAGCCAACCATACTACCTTGCTTGACTTGCTTGAAATCCCACAACTGATGGACACGTATGTA
>OAMR01000309.1:1178401-1190362 GCA_900205405.1 Echinochloa crus-galli
ATGGAAGAAAGAGTTAAAGCAGCATCTTCAAGAGGAAATGTTCTTCGCTATGTCTGTGAGATTGAAAGCACAGGGTATGCTTCCATCCCAGTGTGATAGTACTGTGAAACATCCACTTGCATCATAAACCAGGCTCGAATATGTTTTCTGAATCCACAACATATATGGTTTATTGTTATCGTCATCGTTGTTCCAAAATCTTGTTTTGGAACTTCCTTCCAATCTTGTTTCTCGCTGGCTGGTTGTCAATCTTTCTGCTGTCTAACGTCCCAGTTTGCAGGTGCCAAGTAGGCCTTAAAGAGCTCCCAAAAGATTCTGCGCTGGGTAGATTGAGGGGAAGTGACAATGTGGTATGTTACCCTTCCTTCTCTTACTTTCTCCTTTTTTCGTTTGACCATCTGTCACCAGTGCCTGTCTCCCAAAACGTCCGTATCATGTTTGTTTCACTCTTTCCAGAGTAATCCCCTCTTCTTTTATACAGCATCATAAAGAATTCACAAATGCGTTTCTTTGCGGTTGTCAGGTGGAGATATACAGCCGATGCTACGAGAGCTCACCTCTGGTGATCCAGGGCGCAGGAGCCGGCAACGACACCACAGCTGCAGGGGTTCTTGCTGATATAGTCGACCTCCAAGACCTGTTCCAGAAGACGGCATGAACATGAAGGCATGATTCGCATCTAGCTTGTTAGCACCAGAGCGTTTTGTTTTGTTTTGTTTTGTTTTTGTGTTCATGCACTGCTGTACTATGCGATCAAATTGGCAAACTGAGACGTGGGACGTTGGAATATACGAATTTTGAAAGACGGCATGGCGAGTTTTCTTGGAAGAAGCCATCCATTGGAATATACGCTTTGGGCCCACACGCCAGTGAGGCGAGCTCCGTGTGATCCAAAACCTCCCTCCCCTTGCACGGAACGGAAGCCATCCAAATCGAGCGAGCGAGCAATGCTGCGGCGCAACCCCACCCGAATCGAGCTCCGCTCCTCCGACCGCGACGAGCTCGAAGACCACCTCCGCGCCGCCGCCGGCACCACCCCAACGGCCTCCACCCCCACCGGCTACACCACGCCGCCCCCAGGCCCGCCTCCGCACGCCTCCTCCCTCCTCCACCCGCCGCCCGGCGCCGCGCCTTCCAAAGCCCAACGCATCGGCCTCTCCACCCCGACCCCCCCTCCGAACCCCAGACCCTAGCTCAATCCCCCATCCCCGATCCATGGAGGTCGAGATCAAGCTCCGCCTCCCCGACGCCGCCGCCCACCGCCGCCTCTCCTCCCACCTCGCGCCCCGCCTCCGCCGCACCCACGCCCAGCGCAACCTCTTCTTCGACGCCGCCGCGCGGACCCTCGCCGCGGCCACCGCCGCGCTCCGCGTCCGCCTCTACGGCCCCGACGACCGCGCCCCGACCCGCGCGGTCCTCGCGCTCAAGCGCCGCCCGCGCCTCGACGCCGGCGTCAGCCGCGTCGAGGAGGTCGAGGAGCCGCTCGACCCCGCGCTCGCCCTCGCGTGCGCCGACGACCCCGCGCGCCTCGGCGGGGTCGACTCCCCGATCGTCCGCCTCGTCGCCGCCGAGTACGGCGTCGGAGGGGACGCCGCGCCCTTCGTCTGCCTCGGCGGGTTCCGGAACACGCGCGCCGTCTACGAGCTCGAGGAGGAAGGTCTCGAGCTCGAGCTCGATGAGACAAGGTTTGACTTCGGGACCAGCTACGAGCTCGAGTGCGAGACGGCGGAGCCTGATCGCGTCAAGGAGGTGCTGGAGCGGCTGCTCACGGTGGCCGGCGTGCCGTACCAGTACTCCCGCAGCAATAAGTTCGGCTGCTTCATGGCAGGGAAGCTGCTTCCTTGACCTTGACTAGGCAATGGTCTGTTCTTGGTGTACTTTGAGTGACAATAACATTTTGATTAAGGAAGGCTGCTCATGAATCTTTTTGGTGTATGCTTTCGCTTTGCGGCATATGTACTTAAGCCTGAGCGCTATATATCTGATTCGATTTCACCTGAATCCTCGGTGCCATCTCACCTAGCATACCAATTTGGCATTTCTTTGAAGATTAAGTTCTTGGTTAACTGATCTCTGTGTTTTTCCTATTATCCATGTGAAACGCCCTGGGCTCTTGCAGTTCCACTTTGCTCCCACTTTGATTTGTAGTAGTACAATCCATGGAGATGCCTGTCATTTTTAAGTGGGTATGGAATTTAGTTAACCAATTATGCTAATCCAATGCTGCGACTTCCATTCTGTCTGCAAACTCTTACCTGATGATGTATCATTGTTGCCTGACTACCTGCCATGTTCAACTTCAGGAAAATAAGTTTGCATTTGATGACAGACCTGCTTGTTGTTCAACATCTACCACATTTCCACGGTTGGGGGCCTTCTGCAGTTGCCCTTGCTACTGGTTGCTGAGAAGCACCTTTTGGCATTAGCTCAAATCTGGATTGTTCATTTATCTTGGGGAGAGATGACCGGATTTTTTTTTTCTCCCCTTTGCCTTCTCCTGTGCAAATTACTTCCTCCTGAAAACAAAGGGCGTACACTGAAAGCTCTAACATTAGGTGGGGTTCGAGCAAGGAATTTCTAGCGGGTGCTTTTTTGGCATCTTTGATTGCTAGACTTGAGACTACGAGTTGGTTTTCTCAATGGTTGCTTTGCCACAGCTTAAGCTTAAATTGTGCTGTCGTTCTGCCACATCCCTTAAAATGGTCTCAACTTAATGGTAGCAAAACAATACTCTCTTTGCAAAGCATTTGTTTACCCCTGGTTTGAGAATTCACAAGAACAATATGTGTGGTGATCTGGTCTGGTGGAGATATTCATCCGATGCTAGGAGAACTCACCTCTGGTGATCCGAGGGGATGGCAACGACACCGCTGCTGCAGGTGACCGTGCTGACAAGTCGACCTTCATCAAGAACTGATCCAGAAGGGAACGATTTTTGTTTTCTGAAAAAGTGACGGCATGATTTCGATCGAGGCATCCCCGTCATCTTGTTAGCCCCGGAGCTTTTGCTTGTTGTACGTACTAGCATCCTCGAGTGCTGGACTGCTGGGTCTCCGGTTTCATTCAGCTGGGTCTCCGTGTTCACTCAGCTGAACTATGCGAGCAAATTGGCAACCCGAAAGAAATGTTTATTCTTGATGGCCATCGCTGATGATTCTGATGGGCATTGCTTTTTTTTTCAATCGAATTCTTGATTTCGTATTGTAATAAGAACGCTTGTCGGCAAAGCCTGTGCAACAACATTTGGCGGCAGCGCTCGCGCTCGTTCCTTTGCAGTGGGCAGTCGCCTCGTGGGAACTGACAACTGGGCCCCGCGAAGGTCTGGCAGGTGGGCCGTGCAGTAGGGATGGCAGGCTCATTGACAGGTGGGCCACCCCTCCCATATCCGTTGTCCTTGGGAGCGAGATGAAGAAATTCGAAATTGGGGGAATCGCCTCCTCTTCGTCTTGTCGGCCGGCCGCCACTCTCCGAAGCCAAATCCCATCGGAGCCATCCATGGCGGCCGCGCACGCAGAGCTGGAGAAGGAGCTCCTCTCCTCGGTCGTGGGCGATATCCGCTGCTACTCCGGCTCCGACCCCCTCCGCCCATGGCTCCGGTACGGCACCACCACCACCATCCACCGACTGCATCGTTTCCTTTGTGGATCCATCGACTGATTCGCCCCCTCGTTTGGCGTTTCATAGGGGCATGCGCAAGATGGAGCGGGCGCTGCCGCCGGCGACGCTGCGGGAGAAGCTGCCCAGGTTCCTCCAGAAGTGCGCCCAGGAGTTCCAGGACGACGCGCGCTACCGCGACGATCCCCGCTACCTCCGCGTCTGGATCCAGCTGGTGAGCCACCCACTGACACTCCGATTGCTGCAACCACCCGTCTCAACCCTTCTCATCGTCCCCCGTTACTGCTCACTACATGCGCTTCATTGGGGGATGTATCGACAGAGGACAGTGATTGATTGCGTTCGATGCTAGCTTTCACCGGGTCTTTCAGAAAGGAAGATAAAAATCTAAACTGAAACAACAGGCTCTCTGGAGTGTAAATTGCGTCATAGTGGTTCTTGAGGAAATGACTCAACCATATTAAGGGCCATGGTTGTAAGAAACAATCTTGCTGGTGTTCCTTGATTTTGTAGATGGACTATGTGACGGATGCGAAGCCTCTGCTCAAGAAGATGGAGAGGAATGGAATAGGCCTCAAGAGAGCTTCATTCTATATGGCTTATGCACTATATTATGAAAAGCACAGGAGATTCAGTGATGCAGAGAAGATGTACCATTTGGGAATCCAGAAGTAAGCTCTTACCTCATTGTTTTTTTAATAATACCATCTCCTGCTGCTGCAATTGTTGTTATTGTGTGAGCTCAACTTCCATTAGCTAATTTCCATATATTTTGGTATCTGCAGAAAACAGAATCTTGCATGTACTTTCATCATCTGGAACTAGGCATATCTCAATTCCACCTACTGTAGATCAGTTAGTTAAAACAACAGTGTGTTTTCATTATGGATTTAACTACAAATCCCTGGATATTATATTTTTCTGAGATGCACTATGGGGACTATGGTAGTTTCATGTCCAACCTGAACAGCTCTATTGAAAAACAGTAGCACACAGTTATGCAACACTTAACTGTTTGAGGCAATTATGGAAGAAGGTTTGCATGTAACACTTCATCTTAAGATAGATCCCAGTGCATAGTTCCTTTGAGAGTAAAGCTGGTTACTGACCGAAGTGTCTTATAGCCTTGCAGAGCCAATTGGGGAGTTGCACAAAGCACAGGAACAGTTTCTTGTTCGCATGGAATCATACAAAAGGAGGAAAGATAAAGTATTAACTCATTATGTATTACTACTTCAATTCAGATCATGGACAATGTTGGGTTTGTTGACCTCCCTTCTTATTTATGTGCTTCAGCTGCAGGAAAGAATGCCTGGGAGAGCTGGATCAGGTGCTACAGCCATGAACCAAATCAAAGGTAGGCCTATGAAAAAAAAAGGCGCACAAAATCAATTCCTGGGTGTAAGCTTATAATAGAGAGAAAAGTGGCAAAGGCATTTTTATATATTAGTTACACCCAGGAATTGATTTTCTGCGCCTTTTTTTTTCATAGGCCTACCTTTGATTTGGTTCATGGCTGTAGCACCTGATCCAGCTCTCCCAGGCATTCTTTCCTGCAGCTGAAGCACATAAATAAGAAGGGAGGTCAACAAACCCAACATTGTCCATGATCTGAATTGAAGTAGTAATACATAATGAGTTAATACTTTATCTTTCCTCCTTTTGTATGATTCCATGCGAACAAGAAACTGTTCCTGTGCTTTGTGCAACTCCCCAATTGATTTGGTTCATGGCTCTGAACTGATTGCTGCCGAATCTCAGCGAATTCCCTTTAAATCCTCACTGACAAAGCCTCATGAATGGCAAGATGCCTTTAAGAACTGGCCTCTGCCTCCAATTGCTGGTTGGAGGAATTGGTATAGGAGGATTCTTAATTATAAAAGCCCTCAAACCAAGAACTGGGACAAACTCTGCATTTCCCATTGTCTGGAATTATCTCTAGCCGAAACTCCCAGAAATGAAAACCTCCTGATTGCAGCCTGCCACTTTTGGTCCAATGGAGTAAATGCCTTCTTCTTTGGTCATGGTCCAATGTCTCCAACTTTGGCCGATGTTTACCTGATGACCGGCCTGAATATCACAGAAGAAATGCCATGAAACTTTCATGAAACCCCACTGAGACTGGCCTAATGCCAGTGCATGTATCAACCGAAGTGAGCTCAGCTTGTTGTTCTCGGCGCCGGCTGTGGAAGAGTTCACATGGCGGTGTTAGTGCTGCTCCTCGACCAATAGGTTCGGTACCAATAGGCATGGTACCTTGAAACCCTGAACTTACAGACACGACGAGCGGTCCTTGGGCAGAAAGAACCAGCTCGCTAGCAAGAGGGAAAGTGCGTCGCTGTGGCTGCACATAACCATCCTGTTGACGCAAAATATGCAGTTCGCGCCAAGCACACAGCAAGCCGAATCAGCTGGCTTCACACGTGGCCCTGGCTTTCGAATTCCGGAGGCGTGCCACTTGGAGTGTAGATCCATTGAACCTATTTCACATGTATGGAAATATTATGCAACACCATCATCCATGTACCATATAGTTTTCAAGATGTGAACCTAAGATACAGAAATATAAATGTAGAGACCATATTTTGATGAAATGAACAAAAGTAACAAATTGAATCACTGTCACATGCAGGCCTTGGGAAAGAAAATCCTCCAAACTCATTTGTATATAGACACTAAATTGCAGCAGGTTTTGAATAACTAATCCATAACACTAACTTTTGCAAGAATTTTTCAGTCTATCGAAGACTCAGAATGTATTCCACGTTTGAGCACCAGGAAATTGATGTTTCAAAATATAGACTATGGACTTGATTTGTTCCTAGTCTATGTAGTGACCATCTCCATCGTCCCAGGGTTTTTAGCTGAAGATACTGGATCACACAGCACGGGCTCTTGGTACTATAACTGTACTACCTGAATTTATCTAGTTCACCGTATATTGATATGCCATTTCAAATTTGTAACATTTAGGAAACTGCAACATGGCTATGCAGGTATGCCATTCTCATGATCGCGTGCAGTAATGCATGGAATCTAATCGCAACATACATACCCCTGATCAAACAAATTAAGCTGACGTCTCGGAAGGGGTTGCTAATTGCAGCCATTTCACGGTTCCTTCTCATTCCTGCATTCTACTATACTGCGAAGTATGGAAATCAGGGCTGGATATCCTGTTAACGTCATTTCTTGGATTAAGAAGTGGATATCATATCTTACCGTGTATGTTCTCACTGAGGCACCAAAAGGGTACAAGGTTAATTTTCTGAATGCTTTATACTAGCATGTTTTTTGTTTTTCCATTTCCCCTTTTTATTTTGAATTTCCTGAAGTCACATATATGTGATTATCCTTTCAGGGACCAGAACAAAATGCTTTGGGCAACTTGCTTGTGCTTTCCCTTTTGGGAGGAATTTTCTTTGGAGCCGTTCTGGATTGGCTATGGCTCATAGGTAAAGGGTGGTGATTGAAAGAAATCTGCAATATGTTCTTGCTGTTATTCCCCGTTTTAATTGCAGCGAGCAATTGAACCATCATCTGTTGAGGTTTTCACAACCAATGAGCGACAATAGTTAGGGTTTCAAGAGTTCAGACCCTTCATTAAATATTGGGAACTGTCAACTATGTGACAAATCAGAAGCATCTTTAACATTGAGAACGGCTTGAAGGTGATCATACGAACAGGATTGTGTGTGTGTGTGTGTGTGTGTGTGTGTGTGTGTGTGTGTGTGTGTGTGTGTGTGTGTGTGTGTGTGTGTGTGTGTGTGTGTGTGTGTGTGTGTGTGTGTGTGTGTGTGTGTGTGTGTGTGTGTGTGTGTGTGTGTGTGTGTGTGTGTGTGTGTGTGTGTGTGTGTGTGTGTGTGTGTGTGTGTGTGTGTGTGTGTGTGTGTGTGTGTGTGTGTGTGTGTGTGTGTGTGTGTGTGTGTGTGTGTGTGTGTGTGTGTGTGTGTGTGTGTGTGTGTGTGTGTGTGTGTGTGTGTGTGTGTGTGTGTGTGTGTGTGTGTGTGTGTGTGTGTGTGTGTGTGTGTGTGTGTGTGTGTGTGTGTGTGTGTGTGTGTGTGTGTGTGTGTGTGTGTGTGTGTGTGTGTGTGTGTGTGTGTGTGTGTGTGTGTGTGTGTGTGTGTGTGTGTGTGTGTGTGTGTGTGTGTGTGTGTGTGTGTGTGTGTGTGTGTGTGTGTGTGTGTGTGTGTGTGTGTGTGTGTGTGTGTGTGTGTGTGTGTGTGTGTGTGTGTGTGTGTGTGTGTGTGTGTGTGTGTGTGTGTGTGTGTGTGTGTGTGTGTGTGTGTGTGTGTGTGTGTGTGTGTGTGTGTGTGTGTGTGTGTGTGTGTGTGTGTGTGTGTGTGTGTGTGTGTGTGTGTGTGTGTGTGTGTGTGTGTGTGTGTGTGTGTGTGTGTGTGTGTGTGTGTGTGTGTGTGTGTGTGTGTGTGTGTGTGTGTGTGTGTGTGTGTGTGTGTGTGTGTGTGTGTGTGTGTGTGTGTGTGTGTGTGTGTGTGTGTGTGTGTGTGTGTGTGTGTGTGTGTGTGTGTGTGTGTGTGTGTGTGTGTGTGTGTGTGTGTGTGTGTGTGTGTGTGTGTGTGTGTGTGTGTGTGTGTGTGTGTGTGTGTGTGTGTGTGTGTGTGTGTGTGTGTGTGTGTGTGTGTGTGTGTGTGTGTGTGTGTGTGTGTGTGTGTGTGTGTGTGTGTGTGTGTGTGTGTGTGTGTGTGTGTGTGTGTGTGTGTGTGTGTGTGTGTGTGTGTGTGTGTGTGTGTGTGTGTGTGTGTGTGTGTGTGTGTGTGTGTGTGTGTGTGTGTGTGTGTGTGTGTGTGTGTGTGTGTGTGTGTGTGTGTGTGTGTGTGTGTGTGTGTGTGTGTGTGTGTGTGTGTGTGTGTGTGTGTGTGTGTGTGTGTGTGTGTGTGTGTGTGTGTGTGTGTGTGTGTGTGTGTGTGTGTGTGTGTGTGTGTGTGTGTGTGTGTGTGTGTGTGTGTGTGTGTGTGTGTGTGTGTGTGTGTGTGTGTGTGTGTGTGTGTGTGTGTGTGTGTGTGTGTGTGTGTGTGTGTGTGTGTGTGTGTGTGTGTGTGTGTGTGTGTGTGTGTGTGTGTGTGTGTGTGTGTGTGTGTGTGTGTGTGTGTGTGTGTGTGTGTGTGTGTGTGTGTGTGTGTGTGTGTGTGTGTGTGTGTGTGTGTGTGTGTGTGTGTGTGTGTGTGTGTGTGTGTGTGTGTGTGTGTGTGTGTGTGTGTGTGTGTGTGTGTGTGTGTGTGTGTGTGTGTGTGTGTGTGTGTGTGTGTGTGTGTGTGTGTGTGTGTGTGTGTGTGTGTGTGTGTGTGTGTGTGTGTGTGTGTGTGTGTGTGTGTGTGTGTGTGTGTGTGTGTGTGTGTGTGTGTGTGTGTGTGTGTGTGTGTGTGTGTGTGTGTGTGTGTGTGTGTGTGTGTGTGTGTGTGTGTGTGTGTGTGTGTGTGTGTGTGTGTGTGTGTGTGTGTGTGTGTGTGTGTGTGTGTGTGTGTGTGTGTGTGTGTGTGTGTGTGTGTGTGTGTGTGTGTGTGTGTGTGTGTGTGTGTGTGTGTGTGTGTGTGTGTGTGTGGGAATCCACCTGCTTCTGCTTATAAAATATCTCCTTTGAAAAACAGGCTGCAAAGGGATATGTATGGGAATGGATATTCAGAATTCATGGATTATAATGCTGTTGATGCTCTACCCAATCCTGGATATCATGGTGTTGTAGGAATACCTGCTGGGATGCCAGGGAGTCAAGACACCAATGTTGATCTCATGGTACAGAAAATGACCGATATATTGCAGAATCAGTTCGGTCTAAAGCCTAAAAATCAAGGGTATATGTACTCATCGCCTTTCCCAGAGTGGTATCGCAACCAGAAGAAAAAAGAACACTTGTATATCAGACATCAGAGCAGCAAGCCATGCTTGCAGAAAATTTCACCCAATATACATGTATCAACATTTTCAACTGGAAAATGAAGCCTTGAAACTAACATTTAAGGCAATGTCAGCAAATACATGACACCACACAAGCGAAGCTATCAATTGGTTGGTGCTAATAAAGATTTGGATGCTAAGCATTCCCTTCTCTGGAGAAGACCATAGCAACCCAATTGTACCGGCAACAGCTCCAGCAGCAGCAGAATCATTGCCACTTGCCAGTCCTTCTGTTGACGCAAAATCTGCAGTTCGCGCCAAGCACACAGCAAGCCGAATCAGCTGGCTTCACACTTGGCTCGAACGTTCGGTTCCTGGAAGCGTGCCAGTCAATTTTCCTGAAACTGACAAAGGAAGAAAAAATGTTTAGATACAACAACCTGGAACGGTCGTCGGTACCAGACAGTTCCATATTTGCGGCTTACAAAAGCCAATCTTGGTCGATATATAGCTACGGGCGAGTATCTATCAATAATCCATGCATTCGGTACCTATTCGGCAAAAGCACGTAAGAAAGATCGCATTGCCGACCGCATGGATTATTGATAGATAGCTCGCCCGTAGCTATATATCGACCAAGATTGGCTTTGTAAGCCGCAAATATGGAACTGTCTGGTACCGACCGACACGTTCCAGGTTGTTGTATCTAAACATTTTTCTTCCTTTGTCAGTTTCAGGAAAATTGACTGGCACGCTTCCAGGAACCGAACGCTCGAGCCAAGTGTGAAGCCAGCTGATTCGGCTTGCTGTGTGCTTGGCGCGAACTGCAGATTTTGCGTCAACAAACCCAAATAACACAAGGTAACTTAATGAATCTATTAGATCTTTGCCAGTATCTAATAGAGCCGATAACTCGCTTCAAGCTAAACCTTAGCCTACCGCATGACTCATGATTTAACAAAGAAGCCTTCTCATACCAAGCTTAAATCCACCGCATGATACTAAGCATGATACAAGAAATTTACATCTTAGTTCAAATAATGTATATTTTGATGTATTTTTTCTATTTCATGACTATTTGAAACTAGCTTTTATCATCTCTCCCCCACCCATATTTAATCCCTATTTTCCATGGTCCCGAATGACGTTTCAAAAAAGTTAAAGAAAAAAAAGATAAAAGAGGACACGGAAAAAGAGAATGGGTCAATGTTTTACGGCACCGGAAAACAAATGACGAAAAGGAAAAGAGAACGCGAATGGAGAATCCTAAAATGGAAAGATGACGACCGAGAGTTAACAAAAAGGGAAAAAACACCTGGTCGGACGATCGACCGCACGGAACCCTCCGTGCGGTCGACCGCAAACCAGTGAGCCTCCCTTTCCACGGCAGTGCATCCGAAGCAGTAATAGCCTCACAAGTATCAGCACGAGGTGCTGAAACCTCATTTCACACGGCTGGATGCTGTCTACAAGAGCTGACCATCGAGTCTGTGCATCTTGAGAAACTTGGTATTAGCGTCCAGATGCATCCTGTAGCATCTACTTTTTTCCTCACGTCAGAGGTACGTGTAATAGAGATCGATACAAATTCTACACTGGGCATCAGCCAGCAGATCAGTAAAAAGTATACCCGCAAAAAAAAGTATATATGCTAAATTGCTAATCAGAAGAATCCGAGTCAATACTTAGTAAATTCTTCCAGTCAGGTCATTGTCATTCGACCTTCTGATGACTGAAGCTGCACATAAGGAATCAAATACAGTAGTAAATCTCCTAGGAGAAATGCAGACATGGTTACCAACCAAATTAGTGACTGAATTCAAACTGTCAGAAGCCACGGTTTCTAATACACTTGGCAGTCACGGGCGGTGATAAAATTGTAGCTTTTTTTTTAGATAATGGAATTTTATTCCGGCTTCTACAAAACGTACACAGCCTTCACTTATTACAAAATCAGCTATCACCGCTGTTTACCAAAGGGGAGAAAGACGAAAGCTGAGAAACAAAACCAATTCTAAAATTAAGTTTCCAACCAAGATTTGCCATCTCTAATACAATGATCTCCAAAGAAATACTAGTAGCCTTGAAAACCTCCTTCGTCCTGTCATCACGCTGCAGCTGCGCTCAAAAGCGAAGCCAGTATGCTCCCCTGAAAATAGTCTACAAAAATATATCGGGCGTTGTCAAAGATAATATCATTTCTGTATCGCCAGATAGCCCAACATAAGGCAGCACCACGTGCCTGTCATTTTTATTAAACGGCAAGAACCAATTCCCTAGCATATGGGAAGTTGATGTTGGAGGGGACAGGCCAGTAGCTATATGAACAATTTGCCATATCATCCTGGCATGGTGGCACTCGAAAAAGGTGTCTAATTGTCTCATTAGTATTACAGAAATAACATTTTTGACTTCCTTTCCAATTCCTCCTAGCCAGGTTATCCTTTGTGAGAATCACCCCTTTTAGAAGGTACCACAGAAAGATCTTAACTT
>OAMR01000309.1:1215538-1236284 GCA_900205405.1 Echinochloa crus-galli
CCCAAGGGGGGAAAAGGTCACCTTTTTTATTACAGAAGAAAGGCAAAGCAGAGATCTTGCATGCCTTTGGGAAGCATGAAAAGTAAATGAAGAGAGTTGGAAACCAAAGACGCTTCAGAAAATTGGAGTTTGACAAGCTGTCTGGCAGTAATGAAGGAAAAGTTGTCACGGACTGAATAAACTATAGCCTATATATAAACCAGGCTGTCAAGAACTGCATAGTGCTGTATTAAGAAATGATAGGAAGCATCCAAATAAGGACATTGGTTGCTCTAGGAACCACCGGAAGCTAGAAAATAGATGAAAGTTTTGAAACAGAAGGTTGGAATAGTGAGTATAGGAAACCTCCAAAATCCGTATCAGATATAGACAACGGGAAGAAACCAAAGCTGAACAACATACTTTGATTCATAATAAAGTAGTAATCAGACACCTAATGACCAATCGCGCACGAAAACCAAGAAGGGGAAGACCAAGACCGCATTATTGATTTTCCAAGGTAGATGTTTTGGCTTTGGAAGCATCCGAAACAGTTGTTGAGGCTCTCCAAGAGAAAATGACAGAAATTTTTGGATGGTTCAAATTTCATTGGAAACTTAAGAGCATGGTACTCCGTAAGTTGGAAGCAAACCTCACGACATAGCTAGACTGAAAAGCGTGCCAACCTTAAGTGCAAGATACATTGAGTAAAGTATTAAAAAAAAGGAAAAAGTATGCCATTGGAATCATCTGCTGAGGATGTAAAAGAAAAAAAAAAGGAATGGAGAGAGAAGCGAGTCCAACAATCATGAAGCGAACTCCACCAGATAATTCATTAGAAATGAGCGGAAATTGAAACAAGGGAAATGGGGATTGAGAACGAGAGAAGTTATCTGATGATATTAATTCATACCGCAACGAAGAAGCCAGCCGCTAGGTAGATCGATCTCCCCTGTTGATTGGATCCAGCTGTTTCATGGATCTTCTGCCACTTGAATGGTAGCCGCCATGGCCATGGCGATGGATGGGGAGAGAGAGGCGTGCCTGCCAAATGGAGAGGAAGCGGCCTGAACGCGAACGACTGGAATGGGAAAGAAAAGAAACGGCCGTTTGAAAGGGAAACAATGCAAGCAAGTGGTTAAAAAAAGGAAAGCGTATATTATATTTGAAATGAATGTGTGATGGTGGTTTGGAAACCGCCGGCTCTGGGAAGCAAGAGGCGATGGTGATGCCGTCGTGGTTGGTTCGTGCCTTTGGCTGCCGGAGACCTGGAGGTTGACGATCGACGTGGGGCGCGGTGGTTGGTGCATGCCTCCGATTCGCTTGCCAGCCTCGGTCAAACCCCAAACGGGGCCATGGATTCTCTTGTTGCTAGCTGCTGCTCAGCTCGATCCTGAAGCCTATGCTGCTGTTGTCTCCTTGTCTGCTGTGGCGTCTGCAACTAACGGCAGCTACCTGCTTCGTGCACGCCATTACGGAGGAGTGTTCGTCTCGATCATCGGATACCCTGCCCGCTTCATTCCAAACTTGACTGAATTAAATCCACTTGAATCTACAAGCAAGGTGTATCTTTTTTCATGGACCACCGTACCACCTGACGGCCCGGGGCTACTAGTTTAACTTGCTTTGACTTCCTGTTTCGTTTGGGATAACTACTTTGCACGCGAGCTTTCCTGATGATTAAAAAAAGACACGAATGGTTGCTACAAGTTAAAGATGATATAATTTGCCATCCACTTTTGATAGCATCGTTTAATTTAAGTGCCCCGATCAGTCATGGTCCACGATGGTCAAGCTTAATTTTCGCCAATTGGTTCAGTGCACTTATCAGTCATGTTTCATCATGGCCAAGCTTAACTTTTGTTACTTGTGTCCTGATCACCAGATCGGTAGTTTTTACTCTCAGCCATTTTATCTATTTAAATGTGTACTCCGTACACTAGGATTCGACCTTAGAAGGTACAAAGGTGGAGTCATGCACCTACACAACTTACCGCTGCAATGAATATGTAAATTCCTAGTAAGGAGCTATGCATGAAACATGTATGTAATGCGTATCTAAGAGAAAAAATGACTTCGTTTCACTACAAATAGTCAACGGTTCTGAGTGCTTTCCTCAAATGGACGAGTGTTATTATTCTTATTCATAAAACTTTCCTAAACAAATTAGCAACCAAGACCCCTAACCAACATTTTTCAAAAAAAAGCAGCATCCACTCAATAAAGAAACCTATCTATTTGAGAAAATTCTAGACAACTAACAACACGCTGATCTTCCCGGAAATGTTGGGCCCATAGCAGCTTAAGCTGATCGAGGTGCTGTCACAGGCCTTGTGAACCCCATAGCTAGCTGGATCGGAGTTGGGTACTCTTATTTGGGCCTCCCTTCAACTCCTGGGCTTGTTTGCCCCTCGTAAGCCCAGGACGTACAGATTGTCCAATTACCTGCCTGTATCCAGTACCTCCTTGCTCACTATCCTTGGGTATAATCAACGACACCATGTTGGCCATTCTCAGTAGCTAGGCCTCATGCGATTGTGAACTTGACCGGCCCTTTTATAAAATTGACTTGACACGCAGATTATAGTTTTTTTTTTGGCAAGGAACGACACACAAGGTTTTTGCATGTTTGGAAAAAGATACATTTGTCACATAAGTAATCGTGCTACTGTTGCTTGCGACGCATGCTAGGTAGACGTAGACGATGGACCTGATCGAGACTGCGCAGTACGTAGGTGCTCGATCATGTGCTAGCGCTAAACACAAAGGAACTCGATCGTCTCAGCCTAATTCTCGATCGGTTAGTTTGATAAGTTTAGTTTGACATCTATTTGTTTATTTATAATAATATGCCGGCCCATAGCTAATTTTCAATATGTTAGCTAGGTAGCTAGGCTGGTTCATGAAGCAAAGATCAAACAAATTTCGAACTCCAACAAATACTAATAGAATTATCCTTTTACAAAAATCGTTCTCAAAAACAAATCTTGCCATATATATATTTGTAGCCAACCTTTGATACCTTGGAAGATATTGACGGGTTCGATCTAGGACCTAAAAGAAAAATGTCAATGAAGGCAGCCGGGGTACGTACGTACTCTTGGGTGTGTATATCTGAATCCTGGAGAAGCAATCAAGCAGCAGCCTGCATAATTTGTAGAGCAGCCTCAGCTCGCTCTCCTGATGTTATATATGGTACGTATTATGATCATACGTACCGAGAGATCCTGTATGTTCAGGATCACTGGTGGTCCAAATTAAATTAAAGCTTTTACTCAGACATGATCGAGCAAGTAGGCAAGAAAGATGAAGCTGCAGCTGGCCGGCCAGTGGAGTAGAGTGTGGCCCTCTCAGATCCGCCTTGGACCAACGGTTTTTATTAGCAGAGACTTGCATGTTGACGGACAATAACCTGCATGCAGCAGGGACCAACTAAACATGCATGCATCTCCATCCTCGTCCAATATATCCCCATTTCACCGGCGCTAATAACTCAGCTCACAAGGACTTTTGGACCCAAGCAGCTGTGCCCGGCCTGCCGACTGTCCATATATTACGACTTCGTTCGCATTACCTCCTTGCATTGTATATGTATCCCGAATCGACTACACCAACTTGAATTGATACAGTATAGCAAACTATGGCAAATTACTTTAACAAATCTACTCATCATAACACTATATTGAAACTTTAAGCTAGGTTTATCTACTTCCGAATCAGCTAGAGAAGTTGGAGAAGGCCTGATATGATGACTAGGGCCAATCCCCAGCTAGCCAGCTAGCAGGTATAGACAACTAATATAGCTGTGGGAGCTGAAACAGACACTTGTATCATCGATCATGCTAGCCTCTTGCAAGAGGCTTAATAATGTTGCTAGCACTAGTGTTTAGGGCTTTAGGCACAGTGTCATGATCTAGTTAAACGAAGGAACACAAACGTGCACGTTGTTCTGGCCTGATATGGGTCGGAGACACAGGATTAAATGGAGGGTACGGAACTCCTTTTCCTTCATTTACTAGTTTGTTCCCCAACGGTGGTCCTAATTATCATGAAGTAGCACTATGTGACATGATTTGTAATATATATTAGTACTAAGGCCAGTCTCAATAAGGCGTTTCGCTACACTGTTTCCCATACGCCACATCATGTATAGCGAGATGAAACAATGAATGAAACAAACCTTCACAATGGAGCATTTCATTCACACGGTTTCTAAAACAAAATAAAGCAATTAATTGCATTAGGCTGTTATCACTATGGTGAAACGAAATCCCCCTCAACGGCCGTTTCACCGCGTTACCGAGGCCTAGGTAACAACGCTGGGTAAAAGTTCTCTTTTGGCTGATGTGTCACCTCATTAAATGTGCATGACACACCTGTGAAATGGCCACTGAGACTGGCCTAGTTCGTTCGTCCACACCCTCCTGCTGTGCTGCTGCTGCTGCTGGCCTGCTGCTATATATACTCTAGCTATATATACATATATAGTATATATTTCTCCACAGATATGCAATTAAGCCGCGAGTCCTTTTCTCTCCCATCGGTCCACCGAATTGATGATGCAGACAAGCATTCACAACGCAAGATGATGACTATACTCACTGTGACACCATAACTTGGGGGAAAGACTAATCTAGCCTGGAAGCAGACGATATTGACAAATATATTGTTGCACACAAACTCGGGCAGATCACAAAGAGCGAGAGCATGAATCAATAAGCTATTGCTCGGTACTTTAGTACACTTTACAAATATAAAGAAAGTATATATATTACAATAAAACGTAACGGTTAAAGTGGCACTTTTGTTATGACTGAAGTTATTAGTAATTTTCTATCTTCATATGTAGGTAAACATATAGCGTGAGCACACAGTATATAGCTAGTTGACATGGACGGTCCAAAATATACTCGGTGTATTCAACTGTATGCTAGAGTTATAATTTTTCTCCTGTTTATTTTTTTTCTAATTTATATAATCATATTGCCTGAATGCATGCCTGTCCTGGCGTCCTGTTGCTTACAAAAAAACGAATTTATGCTAGAGCGGTGTGTATTTGCAAGCATTTCTTCGTACACTATGCACGCATGAGGGCAGTTAGTTTATATAGTAAGCGGGCACGTGGGGTTATAAATAAGAAAAAAGCGACGGGTTGGAAACCTGAGAGACGACGTGGAACCCAAAACTCCCACAAGCTGCATGCACAAGGAGGAGATGCTGCTGTTGTGGCAGTGGCAGGGCATGGCTACTCCTCTGTTTGTTGATTGGATTGGATCCGATCCACGGGATTACGTCCCTTGATTGCATTGGTGCTTCTTAAGTTCTTATACTGTTACACAAACATGCTTTGCTGCAGTGAGTATTTAATGCATGGATGCAAAGTCTCGCAACAGGCCGGGTCATGGCTAGTGAGCTAGCAAATCAAACTCATCAATAGCTAGCACGATGAGATTCTGAACTATTTTGTTGTGAGCTAGCCAAACAAGAGAAAAAATATATCACGTGGGCACCGAGTCATGAATTCTGATGATCACCACTAGTGTGGGTGATAATATTTAATTGGTAGGATAATCAGCTTCTCCGCAATTTCATTGCATATGGCGTGGCTTGGTTGTAGACACATTGCATGACAATGCATATGTGGACCAACCTTGCAAGTTGTCGTTATGAAGGCGTGGAGGACCTACTCCGTCACTTCATCATAAAATCGTATGAACTCATTTACTTGTTGATATATAATTATATATAGTAGTAGTAGGCTGATCCAAGTTATATTAAGAAAACTTAATTAGTCATGCTATAGCTTAGACTTGTGTGCAACTGAGTATTGTAAACCTGAGTGCTAGTAATAAATTCCTGCTCCCTCTGTTAATAAATTTATATCATTTTGAACATGATATGGTTCTCTAATATACAACTTTGCTTACAAATTTTTATGGATATAAATATTTTGAAAATTACTATGTTTCCAAAGACATCCAGTACGTGGTAGTACGTTCTATTTCTATATGTGGCCAATCCAAATAACGTTACTCAAAATAGTGGTTGAAAAGTTACAAATTTACTGCACAGATTTCTTTTACAGAAACAAAGTTAAAATGTCAAAAAAAATCATCCAAAATTTACAAATTTGCAAGAACTTTTAATTTCTAGCTAGAGCATAGCTGTCATCCAACTTGGGGCGGCCTCTAGCTTGTTTCCTACATGCCGGCGAATAAAATACCTTGAGCGAGTATGCAAAATTAAAGTCTAGAAAGCCAACGTATGCTCGCTTTAAATCCACACAGTAGACAACAGTAGCAAACAGTTCCTCTAGGTAATCCTTGCTTTGAAGCTGGTCTCATCGCGGCGTCAATTTCTATGATTCGATCATGTGACAGGGAAAAGTTGACGGAAAGGGAAAGCTAGCTAAACTGGCTATATAGATCGACATCCGTGAAAAGAAATCATCAGCGAAGGTAGTTGCTTTTGGGTGTTGGTTAGTTAGATGATAGCAAGTGAAAAGGAGCTCACTCACATTCACCTCTCATCCTATATAACCACCAGCTCAGCTAGCACACACTGCTCATAAGACACTATACTACTCCTGCTGCCATATCTAGCTTGCAGGCCTCCATCCAGCTGCTGGTACCGGCCGGCCGGAGACCGGCCGACAAGCTAAACACGACGGCGACGATGGGGAGGCCGCCGTGCTGCGACAAGGTTGGGATCAAGAAGGGGCCATGGACGCCGGAGGAGGACATAATCCTCGTCTCCTACATCCAGGAGCACGGCCCCGGCAACTGGCGCTCCGTGCCCATCAACACCGGCCTCATGCGCTGCAGCAAGAGCTGCCGCCTCCGCTGGACCAACTACCTCCGCCCCGGCATCAGGAGAGGCAACTTCACGCCCCATGAAGAAGGCATCATCGTCCACCTCCAGTCCATGCTAGGCAACAGGTAATTGCTATTTCAAGTTCTTGGTACCTTTCTCAATCCGGCCATGGCGTCCATGGTGATTGACCCATCCTTCTCCCTAGCTACACTTTTACATGTATATATGTATATATATGCATCATGCAGATGGGCTGCCATTGCGTCGTACCTCCCGCAGAGGACCGACAACGACATCAAGAACTACTGGAACACCCACCTGAAGAAGAAGCTCAAGAAGCACCAGGCCATCGGCGCCATCTTCGCGCCGCCTCCCAGCTCCTCTGAATCTTCCATCGTCATACCTACCGCCGCCGGCGCCGGCGGCCATGTCGGTCACCATCATGACATGATCGCTGCTAACCCCCTCTCCAACAAGGACAGCTACGCAGCACGCCCGGCGGCCTACAGCAACCCGGCCGAGGTCAGCCAGCTCATCGCCCGGCGATCGCCGTTCGCCGCCGCCGACGGCGACAGCTCCTCGTCGTCGTACGCCTCCAGCATGGACAACATATCCAAGCTTCTCAACGGCTTCATGAAGAGCTCGCCGCCGCCTCAGAACGACGCCGCCGCCGACATGAAGCCCTCGGCCACCGAGGTCATCCACCCTGCTTTGCTGTCGTTCAACCACCACATGTCATACTTCACCGACATGCTGCCGTCGCCGCCGCAGCAGCAGCCGGCGTTGTTGACGGGACACGGCGGTGGTTACGACGACGACGAGCTCAATAACAAGCAGCAACACCAGCAGCAGGCGCCGCTGTCTACGATCGAGAAGTGGCTGTTGGAAGAGGCTGCCGAGCATCATCACGTCGTCGACTTCATGGATCTCTCCGACGGCTGCTGCTCAGTTCCAATGATGTTTTAATAATTAGATCAAAAAAAAGAAGAGATCAATATACGACACGTACGTCATATATAGTTAATTAGATAGGTTAATTTGTTTCTGCAAGTTAATTTTTTTAGGAGAAAGCTATATACTCTACTATGCGTTACATGGATGCATGTGAGAGAAGCAAACCAAGATACATACATGCATACCGGTCAAACTCTCCTGTGAAAGTGACGCAGCCATCGTCTTACCCATCTAGGTATACAAACGTTACTTGTGGTAGATTTGACAATACAAATCAAAAGTCAGAAGAATAAGAGAGCAAATGGCATGTAAGCATGTCGGCGCATGATGTAATTCCATATGTGATTTCTATTTTGGTATTCTTTTGTTATACATATTCTCCTGTGCATATTCTGATCAGTTTATTGAACTTTTGATTTGTATCTGTCCAGTAATAGAAGTAAAACTCTTTAATTTCAATAGAGGCGGCGGCAAGTGTGCAGCTTCTCAGCACGGCCATGGCTTCATCTCCTGCTGTGGGTGCATCTGGCAAGGTGTGGTGGTGGCCTTGAGCTTGCTTCAAGCGCCAGACAGTTGCTATGGTGCAGTGGTGGCGGTGGGGGTTCACGTTCTGCCACGGTTGCACAATGGTAGTGCGGCCGTCGGCGGACTGCTCGGGTGTTGCCTACGACGTCATGGTGACGTTTCAAGCTACGTCTGGGGGCGCGAGGCAGCGAAGCCGTGGGGGCGTGGCTCGCGGCGCTTGAGCCCCTTTCTTCTTGGTGCTGCTGCATTGCCGGTTTGGTTTGGGACCGGGCGAAAGCTTGCGACGGTGACGCCTTTGGGCGCCACGATCCTCCTTGGAGGCGTCGATATGGTCCCTGCCTTCCCTGGTAGGAGGTCCTCTCGGTGAAAACCGTGCTCCGACCGGAGCGGCAATGATGACGTACCTGGACGCCATTCACCTCGTTGGAGGCATTGCTTCATAGGACCTTCGACGGTGCTGTCTGATGTCTGCTTTCTGGAGTGGCCGACGACGGTGGGGGCTACTTGACGACGATCACTGGTGGCTTTTCGCGACTCGGCTTCGCAGCTTGCAGCGGGCTGTGGCGGTTAGTCTTGCTTGGCAAGGCTAATGCGGTGTAGAACAGCGTCGTATGACGGCGCAAGCAGCTACGATGGAGCGGCGGCTACACGACTTGCAGCGGTTCGTGGCGGCCAATCCTGCACGGCAGCGGTTGGCTCGGTATGGAACAACGTCGACAAGATGGCGCAAGTGGTGACCATGTGTCCTTGACTTCATTGGGTGGTCGGCACTGCTTGTTTGGGTGATAAGGGTGGATCGATGGAGGTGGCAGGGCGAATGCCATGTGCTGAGTTGAGGAGCTGCGTTTGGAGGGTTGGCGGTGAAGCGGCTCGTGTCGACGTCCCAATCCGACCGAGTGAAACCTCGACGGTGATCTGAAGGCTTGATACAGTTCCCGGGGGGCGGGGCGCCCCTTCTTGCTACCTTGACGGCAATTCTTGAAACGAGCCCTGAGTGTGGAGCCGTGTGTCGGGGTTGGAGGTCCCCGCGCACGAGTGAGGCGTGCTGAGTGGCGGGTTGGGTCCCTGCGCACGCGAGTAACGGCGGATGTGGCGAGGCCCCCGCGCGTTGAGTTGCTTCGGGCTTGGTGTTTTCATGCCGTCGGGCGGTAGGCTTGGGTGCAGCAGCACGGCGGCGGCGGGTCCTGCATGGCGGTGGCCCTCTTGGTGTGGTGGTGTCTTCCCCTCCGGCTACTGTATCGGCGTTGGATCGCTTCAGGAGTTTCTTTACCCGCAGGTGTGCGGCTGTAGGTAGAACCTGCGGGTGCCCGTGTTGATGTCCCAACGAGTTTTTATTGTTTTTCTTTTCCTTTCTGTTTCCTGCCTATGGCCTCCTAGGGTCGTAGTCTTGTATTTTTTCTGCTATATTAATAGAAACGCACTCGTCGAGTGTTGTTCGTTCAAAAAAAAAGTTTCTGTGTCCCCAGCAAGCCATGCATGCATGACTTCTCTTGTGTGTATGATCGTCCTGAAATGAATTGCAGAATGGCGTACTCAGTGAGAAAAAAATAAAATATGAATGAATACATAGAGTGTAGGCTTATTTTTGCTAGATAGAAGCTGAATAGAGGTGTACTCAAGAAAAAAAAAGAAAAAAGAAGCAGCAGAGAGGTGAAGTAATTGCAAGTCTCTATCAGCAAGCAGATGGTCCCTAATCACATTCAGTGCAGAAAGAGAACTCGTCCTGATTTTATTTTCCCTACTCCCCTACCCATCCCAAGGCCCATTCAATTAGCACAAATCGTTTCCTTTCTTTTCAAATGCTTGAATGACACTTCCATGGAAATTGAACAGGTGTTAAAGCATCATTGCGTAGCTTTCAATGAAAAATAACACATATTTGCATGTTGCAACCATTGGCTCAAATTATTGGCAATAGATGGTGCCTAGCAATGTAAGCTGCAAGCCATCAACATAAGTGGAAATGTATAGTTAGTGAGTCATGTGTCCTGAAATATTCTATGAATAAGACTTTGTCTGACGTGTCCTTCTCTGGTACACGTCCCTTTTATGTCATTTGCAGGAAACGGAAAACCTTTGCATCTAGAACTTGTTATGCATGCATATTTCATAGAGGAGAAATGGTTTTAAGTGATGTACAGTGCACAACAGGCAACCTGACCTGATGGCCAAAAACAGAGACAAGCTATTACTACTGACACAAAAACGACAACCGGCCAGAATTCAACAGTGCTGGTATTATAAATTTATACACTGAGCCTAACATGGTCTTGGTAGAAATATGGCAAAAGGCAGTGTGCAAACTTCACAAGTTAATGGTAGATTTCTTTTTGTTTTAAGAATGAAAAAATTCAAATGGTGTTAAATGAGGACAAAACCTCTGAGTGTTAGCTGATGACGTCTCAAGCTTTGATTGTTCTGCCTGTGCAACGCTTAGTCTGTCGCCGAAATCCTGATGTTGCAGTTGCACACCTGAGTACGGAGCGCCCTGCCCAGCATGCTTGGTGTAGATATATGCATGTCTCGGGTCAGGTACTTTCAATGAAAAAATAACACATACTTGCAAGTTGCAAGCATGGCGCAGAATATTAGCATTTAGCAATAGGTGGTGCTTAACAATTTGAAAGCGGCAAGCCATCAACATAAGTGGAAATGCATTGCTAGTCAGTCACATGTCCTGAAATATTCTATGATTAAGACATTAGTTATCTGACGTGTCCTTTGTTACACGCGGGTTTTAAGTGATCTATAATACACAGCAGGCAAGCTGACCTTATGGCCAAAAACAGAGACAAGTTATTACATACTACTAACATCAAAACGACAACAGCCAGAAATCAACAGTGCCGGCATTATACACTGAGCCTAACATGCATTATATCATAGAAACACGACAAAAGGAAGTGTGCAAACTTCACATGTCAATGGTGGATTTCTTTTGCTTAAAACCTCCGAGCAAGTGTAAGCTGATGACGTTTCAGTCTTTGATTGTTCTCTGCCTGTACAACGCCTATTCTGTCGCCGGAAATCCTGATGTTGTGCACCTGAGTACGGAGCGCCCTACGAAGCTTGCTTGGTGCAGATATATGCATTTCTCGGGTCAGGTAGAGCTGGACCAGAGATCATATGGGCATAGACCGTTCAAACTTGTCCTATACCAACCACAACCAGGAATGTCAGTCATAATCTAAGCAACCGATATCGTGAAGTGTCTTCAACCAAATGAAAGGAGGATGGCAACCAACTGAGGTACATCTGCATCAAGCCAGAAAAAAAAAACAGCAATCCCAGCACACTCTACAGTTATGCAGCCTAAGAAATATGAATGGCCAAGTGAACTTATACATATCAAACTCTGTCTGCATATGATGTATGTTTGATTGAAGGTAACGCCATGATAACTGCATGTTTAACTCATCCATGCGAAAGCGTCCAGTAACTACACACCTATCTGGAGAACACAATAAGCAATTAAGCATCGATTAGAAGCATACATTGTCTCAGTCTTGTAGCCATCTGTGTACGTACAGGAGGGACCAGATGGACCATGCAAATGGCTCGTGTAACTGAACCGCACCAATGGAAGAATGTGCCAGCACAACCAACCCGCAGGTAGGAATTAAGTATGAAAGGACAATTTACATTAACTGACAAAGCTCCACTGCCTTTCAGGAAACTTCTTGCGGCATAGTAGTGCCGAAAGTTGTCAGTTTTGTCAAAAAGCTGTTTACATATATCTCTTTCCGTAACAGGCAAAATCAATCATCGGTTCTGGAACTGAAGTGCTCTGAAAACAATTCCTCAAATTTTTGCAGCACGTGCTGAGGGGCAGTTAATGACCACTGATTAACGGTTCTAAAGAAAATTCTGAAGTCTTTTGTGCAAAGATTTTACCTTAAAGCTCATCATCACCAGCCCAAACAGAAGTCTTTATGTGCAGAGGCTTCAACTGCTCTTCTCTTTATGCGGACCTATACCACTTCTGTGGGGATGGTGTCCTTGTTCTGAGGCCTATATTAGCCTTATGTCCAGATGCACATTCCATATGGCGTTGTCAATTGACAGACATAAGTTGCCATCGCTATTGTTTCTTCACAAAGGCAGTAGACTCAAAGCTGATTATTAACACCAGGTGGTCCCTACCATAATAGATGATACCCTCCCTGTGGAATAAGAAATACAAGTCGTCTGAAAGTGACGCATTCTGCAGCATAAGGATAGTGTCATCATCAGTTCTTTAATTGCTATTTAATAGGCAGATGATGTGATAACAAAAGAAAAAGAAAGATCTAACAACCTATACAACCTCATCCATGAATATTTGAATCAAATAAGGATTTAAGTCTAACTCAAATACACTTCCCGCTCAAATTTGTAACACTCACAGATTGACAGATATATGTAGGGACTTCGACAAGGTTTCCAATACGAGTCTACTATACTCCTGATGAAAACATGTGCAAGCTTTTTACCACCAGCCAATAACGATTTTAGTCAGTTAAGTGGCTTGGTGTAACAAGTATTTCACTATTTCATAAACTACTTTCTATACTTAATGTATCATATACACACATCACACAGTTTTTTCTTTTATTCATGTTTTGTCAATGCAGGAGTATTTTTATGTACAAAAGGCATATCTACATGTAAACCCTGTTCCAGTGTCACAGAACATTGACTTGTTTACAACTTTACAAGAGAAGCAGGTTACTGTTTTTGTTTTACAAAGAAAAATAAAGAAGGAAGAATATCCCTCATAGTCATATGTTAGCCTTTCCTATATCTGCAAAACACACAAAATAAAAATGTCTTCTGGAACCTTGACATATCAATGAATTGGCAATAGCATTGAAGCTCCTGGAAATTATGTCTTTTTTGCAGGTACTCTTCGCAACGTCGCATTGGATCCGCACTTGGTCTATCCTACAACAGCCTTCATCGCGGGAAAGGCTTGCAGCGGTGTCGCAACACTTGGTCCAGGTGGCCAAGGTTATTTTTGTCCGGGCATTTGGGTGGCGGTCTAGTCTTAGGATTGGCGGCTCTTAGTGTTCGGGGTCCAGAAAACTTTCTTTTTTATTTTTTGCTGTGTGTCGTTTGGCAGAGGCCGGGATTATTTTTTCAGGCAGGTGTATCACCTCGATGTATCTAACTGAAAAGTAATAAAGCAATCCCATTTCCAAAAAAAAACCACCTCGTCTGCCAGGAAAATAGCCTGTACAGGTATTCAAGAAATTGCCACTACCTGCTTCTTTACTGAAGAACCAACTGTTTTCTGCTCAGAACCCTATGAAATTTTAGAAGTTGAAGTGACCTGTCAGTACTACTATAATAATCATCCAATAGTATTTTAAGTACTCCCTCCGTCCCTTATTATCTGTCGTTTACGGTTCCCAAGAAACAACTTCGATTGAATACAAAAAAATATATATTAATATTTACAGTACAAAATAAATATCATTAGATAGATATTTGAATCTAGTTTTTTAATAAATTTTTTTGGAGATTAAAATGTTACACATATTTTCTACAAATCAAATCTAAATCGTGGCACGGAAACCGACGACGACAAATAAATAGGGACAGAGGGAGTACTCAGCAGACCTGACACTACATCTAAGTATAGGTGATCTATAAATAGGTAATATTGCAAAAGCACATGACCTTTAACAACTTAACTAGAGGTTGCTAAAATAAACAGAACTACCGCAGCGAACTGTTACTAAAAGTGAAATTGTTGCTGCATAAAAATGAAAAGTATTATTTATCTTTTACAAGAGAACACCTTCTGCTTTGCGCTTTTGTTCAAAAGATTGTCAACAACACTTTTAGACAAGTGTTTAGCTTGTCTGTATCTTGGTTCACATGAAAGTACATTTGTACAAAATCATCATGATAACAGTAGCTACCTCCCAACTCCTAACCAGACTCCACAGGGAGTCAAGGACCATTGCTTCAACTAAACACTAACTAGTCCTGTTGTGACCACCATATTGTCATGATAACATTACAAATACCAAGCTCTTGGTAGATTCTTTTTCGATTTCAGAAGAATATAGTTTCTAGATATATCCAAGAAAAAGGGATCACAAATCAACCAGGAGAATTGTAGATGATAAAAAGGTTGATGTTATCAAAATTCTTGCTTGGATGCTTCAGTGGGAAAAAAATCTTGCTTAAGAATTGTGATTAGAAATTTAGACTTTATTTCGTACACATTGACAGAAAGTGGTTATTTAAATTTCTTTTTGAGATCAAGACAAATTAGAGCAAACATTTCATTGGCTTAATGAATTATGGACAATACAAAATGGCAAAATTCGGACCATTTATCAAGCAAAACATTTTTTAATGTAAACTGATCATGCACTTTGAATTTGAGTGAAAGCTATTTCAGGCTTGATGCTTGAATATCTTTTTATAATTTTATATTCAAGTAGAAAGCAAGGTATATAAGGACATCATGACAATTCACAGTGGTTGTATGTGCCCCCATCAAACAGAATTTTAAAGCATGACACATGATTATGCTGCTTATAAATAATTAGATAAGACTACTAGTTGTCTGCAATTCGTACAAGAATAAAAGTATTATTTTATGAGAAAATCAAGTTACAATTTGCATGACTGAAAATGACCAACAAACCTAAAGAAGAATGGTAGTCAATTTGTCATCGAACCACAACAAAAGCCCCTGGGCACTCCGGGGAACAACTTTGATGTCGATTGTGTAGTAGAAAGTGGCATATCTGATTGAAGATACGGTCCGAAGTTCTTCACTGCTTGCAATCAAAACAATGCTATCTGATAGGAACGACACATAACACACTTGTCAACTAGAACACAATATATTGGATGTTTATGCATCAACATTTCGTTAAACAGTTAGCCAGCAACGTCAACCTTGATCAATATTGGATTAAACATCATCATTAGACCTAAATAGAGGAACCAAGAGTTAGGCGTTGGAAAATTGGCCTTGCTAGCTGTTAGGTTGGAAACCATTTGGCCATTTGGGCAGTGTTTTGTCAAAAGGGAGACCAAAGGCCTTCTAAAAAATGACCCAAGGGAAGGTGAATAATTGAAGAAGGCTAGTCAAGAATGCAGAGAAATTCACATTCATATTAAATGCCCAGTAAACAGTGATACTTAGCTAGTGATGCATAATAATGGCTAATGATAACCAAACGAAAGCGATCTTATGGTGTCCAACAAAAATCAAGCAGATGATCAGAAAGGAGGGGGACTTACCTAGCAGACAAACCAGGTGCGGTGGACGACTCCACCGTGCCGATTGGTAACATGGTAGTAAAAGCCGGAAACGGTTGCATAGCCAGACATGCATGTGGCCAGAAGCCCAGAACCAGGGCACGCTGGCACTATCCCCACTTGACCAACGGTATTGACAACATGAGCTGTCATGCAGTCCCCATTCACGGTCCAAACAGTTTCTAGGCCCATTTGGGCTCCAATTTAGGGCCAGAACTTATAAAGCCCACAATTGTTTGTTACAACCCGGTTCAAAAAAAGATAAAATCCCTTGATTATCACAACAGAGTGCAGTTGCAGCAGGGACTGAACCACTGCATATAAGCAAAAAAACATTTAACGTGCAAGCAAACACTTCCAGTAAGAGGAAGAGCAAAACTCAAACTTAACTGAACAGACTTGTCAGTTTATTTTCTCAGCAGGTAACAGAAAGTACTATCCAATCTTCTTCGAGAATAGGATATGATTCAAATATCAGTTATATTATAGGAAAAATTGCAGCAGAGCTGATTGGAAAACTGCTGCATGCATATAATATGGAATGAAAAAAAAAAGAAAAAAAAAGAGAGAGGATATTTCCAGTTTTTAGTTATACGATCAAACTGCAACATACTATATATATAAGAAACACATCTCACAAGGTCATTCAAACTGCATTCTTAAAATGCAACAGAATTTTCATACAAGAAAACTATGCTTAAGATCAAATTGAGATGACCACCATTTCTCACAGATAAAGTATACCCTAAAATTGAATCGGATAACATTAGCAATTTAGCATATCAGTTAAAAACATGCAAATGGAACTCTGCTCTACTTTTCTATCATACTCATCAAAGAATCATGAACTTTGTGATAGTTGATTGAAAAATTCAAGTTCTAATCTATAATGTATAAAATCACTACAACTGTATCACATATTAATCTATAACTGTAAGATACAAACCACTCGCAAAAACTGTGTCACATATCAACCTATATACTTACAGGAAAAGCTGTAGTGTCAAATATCACATACAATGCTATTCCACGATTTAAGGGTTGGTTTGTAGCCTAGTGGATGAACATGACAATTACAACTCCACAGCAATCATAGGATTTTGTTGAAATTTAGCACTCTCAGGAGAACATGTTTACTGCATTGAGGAAGTACAGCTCGAGTAGCTAAGCTATCTGATAACCTGAACTATCTGGACAAGATGACATACCTGACACTTTTTTTGTAGAAATATCAACTGTGTAAGGTTTGTTAAAGCACTGCAAAGGTCGTGAACGACATAGCAGGTTTACAGCCAACGACACTGAAAAAAAGGAAGTGACTGCTTCCTTGCTTCAACATTACTTATAATAGAAAGGGTATATCTGCTCTTCAGATGGCTTTGTAGTTCATACAAACAAGAACAGGCTCACACATTAGATAAATGCACTTATTATAAATTTATGGAAGTTCAAGAGACTTGGTGATACAGAATTGAATACAACAAATGTTGACAAGCATGTTTATGCAGATTGCCAGATACAGGTACAAACATCCATTCTATAAGATAAAGAAAAACAGTAAACAAATATACCTTGCCCCCTCTGCGCTAGAATCAAGTTTGCATCTGAATCTATAGATCTATCATTTGCTAATGGGGGAGTTAAAACAGAGGAAAATCCTCTTCTCAATTTCTAAAGTCATTATCACGGGGCAGCTCAAACTTAGCAAAGCAGAATGCCTGTCAGGCTGCTTTCACATGTTAGTGAAATGGCAGGTGGACTAGAATTTAGGAAAATACATGCCATTTACCACCTGGCCTGAAGCACCTTTATTCAGAGAAAATCATGCTCATGCCTGAGCCTCCCATCTTGGGTCCTGAAAGAACCATCCACGTTTTACAAGCTTGTGCCATCCAATCATAGCTTCTCTGTTAGCCGAATCATGAAAGAACTGACAGCAACAACATCCAGAACAATCCATGATGACTCAAACATGTCATGGAAATAATCTGCACCGATCTCCTCTGCCGCTGATCTGAATGCGTTGCCAAACGCATTACCCTGAACAGCCCCAAGCCTTGGCTTTCCACATACCCCAACAACCAGCACCTTCTCAGGCTCCTTTGCCAAGCAAGCACATATTAGTGGCTTCATCCTCGCACCCCTTTCCTTCAGCGCATCCATCAGAAAGAAGCAGAACTTGGTGAGTGCCTGAGGGTGGCAAAGCTTATTGGTGTCCACAGGGTCATCAAGCTTCACCCATCGGAACTTCTTGGCACTCCGTATAAAACCCGTCTTAGTAATCGCCGAGCTTCCTTGCCTCAGTATTGCTCTCTGTATTTCAATTGCAGATTGCATTCCTTTTCGCAGCTGATCAACATTGCTCAGTGACAATGCAGAGTAAGCAACCCAAAACTGCTCAGCAGCTGAAGACTCCTTTGAATCCTTGGACTCAGCATTGCGAGATTCTAGCAATGCTGTGACACCATACACAACATCTGCAGCAGAAACCTTGGACCTGTACCCGTGCACCCTCAAGAAGCTCCGGTAGTAGAATTCAGTGAGACCATACTCGGGCAGGAAGCGGTCAAACTCATCCCGCATCTTGCGCTTGACCTCCATGCTCATGTACTGGAAGTTCTTCTGGCAGTCGGCAAGCGGGAACCCCATCCTCGCCAGCAGCAGCTTGAGCTTCTTGAGTCCATTGTCGCTCCACGTCTTGAGCTTGGTGGCGACGTAGGAGGAGCAGAGCATGGAGTCGAACAAGCTCCACTCCCGCAGCAGCATGAGCCTCGGCTCGTCCTCGTAGGCGATGCGCGAGGTCTCGGGCGCCCGGATCTTGGTGCCGTCCTTGAGCGTGACGACAGAGCCGACGCCGGATGCGTCGAGGTTGCCCGAGCCGTTGATGTGCTGCTCGAGCTCCATGACGGCGGCCTGGTATCGCTCGTTGGTGATGCGGTCATGGACGAACTGGTCGGTGAGGGCGACGCAGGCGAGCCAGAGGAGCTCGTTGGTGTTCTTGCGCATCGCGTGGGCGAGGTCGTACATGAGGCAGCCCGACGGCTTGCCGTGGAAGGTGCCAAGGCGGTAGTACTCCCGGCGCAGCTTCCCGAACAGCCTGACGGGGTCGCCCCCTTCCGCCTCCGCGTCGTCGGAGAGGCGGCGCCGCTTCCTCCTGCCGCCGTCGGAGTCGGAGTCTGAGGCATCGGAATCTTCGTCATCGTCGTCGTCGGGGATGACGCGGAGGTGGTCGTCGGCGTCCCCCTCGGCGGCGAGGTCGGAGGCGTCGGCGAGGGAGGAGAGGTCGAAGTCGTAGGAGAGATCCGCGGTGTGCTCGTCGTCGGCGGTGAATAGCACAACGACGCGGTCGTTGTGGGCACAGAGGTTGTGGAGGTGGACGGGGCGGTGGGAGTCGACGACGAAGGCGGTGGCGGCTGGGGGCAGGATCCGGCGGAGGTCGCGGTGCGCGCCCCAGTTGACGAGGACGCAGCAGAGCGGGGCGGCGGCGGAGAAGGAGGCGAGGAGGTCCCTGGCCCGGGCGGCGGAGGCGACGGGGTAGATGGAGAAGCGGATGGAGTCGGCGGAGAGGACGTGGGCGAGGGCCCGGACGGCGCAGAGCGAGTCGGCGTCGGCGGCGGAGGGGAGGATCAGGAGCGGGGAGGAGGAGCCCGCGGCGGCGGCGGCGGCGGCGCGGAGGCGCGCGTAGAAGGAGTCGACCCGCAGCTCGCGGACCATCGCCGGCACATCAATCGGGGGGAATCGAGGTCGAGGTGCGGGGGAAATTGGAGGGATGAGCTCGCAGTTGGAATCGGAGGGATTGGGAAATGGGGATCTGGGAGCGGGAGGGAAGAAGAGGGGTTTGGATTTGGGCGTTTTGTGAGGGCGCCGCGCGGGGCGGGGGGGATTGGAATTTGGAATTTCGTTTTGGGAGGGAAAGCCCCGCCAAGACACTTTTGGTCTTTGGGTGGGGATCGAATCCAATTCCTCGCGTTCTAACTCGCTGTCACTCTGGATAAACTCATGTAGTCATGTCTTAAGCAGCCGGAGACTGGCATGTGGGTCCTTCGCTTGTGACGTGGGCTACAAGTGGGCTCGGCCCAGAGAGCGTTGGACCGGCCCTTCATCTTTTCTGTATCAAAATCATAATCATGTTCGGGCTCACTCGAACAGTAAGTTTTTTTGGTTTTAGACGAGAGGAGGTCCAGGCCGGGGATATCTATGTAGCTTCCGGAAGTTATTTTGATCCATTGACTTTCAATGTTTAAGATTCATGCGGTCAATATGGACCGCACGATCTCCTTCATACCCCCACCTCCGTTCATGGAGGGACAGCACCATCGCCGCGGGGGCGGAGGGTCAGGAGTCGGCCGATGGGAGCGGCTCGGTGGCGAGGTCGCGTGCCTGCCGCAGGTGGTGGTTGAGACCGGCGGGGGAGGGGGCGGCGGAGGAGGCTAAGGTTAGGGTCCGAGGTTTCGGGGTAGGCTCAATGGCAGCCGTCCTTAGAGGAGAAGGTCGTGGGGGCGTGCGGAAGCGAGGCGGCGCGGGAGCGGTGACCGGCGACGGAGGCAGCGATGGCCATTGAGTTAGGAAGGGGGGGTCGGCACGGTGGGGGTGGACAGAAGGCGGAAGGCGCGGTGGCGGCAGCCGGCTACCTGGACGATGGAGGCGGGACGGAAGCGAGGGCTACCGGGTTAGAATGGGCGGGTCAGCGCGGCGAGGGCGAACGAAGGGCGAAAGGCGTGGCGGCGGCAACCGCCGACCTGAGCGGTGGAGGCGGGATGTAACGCCCGCGTTTTGCTCTCTGGAAAATCACCTAAGTAATGCACCTGGTAAAAACTTTTCAAAACCCCTTTTACCGCCGAGCTCCCGCTACAGCCAAAACCCTGTCCGCCTCGTTGTCACCACCTCTTCCGTCCTGTCCCGCGTCGCCCACTCTCGGGTCGACCGCCAGGTCCGACCGTCCCGGGCCGACCGCTGTCGACCGCCTGTCGTTCTTCCGCCGCGAATCCCGCCGGCTCTCCCCTCCCTTTTTCCCCTCTCCTTTCTTTCTTTTCCTATTTTCTTTCTTTTCCTTCTCCCCTGTTTCCCCTGCCCTGGCACCGTGCTCCCCTGCACCACACGCCGCCGGCCATCTCTCTGCTCGTCACCGGCCTCTCACCTGCACAGCACGCCCCACCGGCCCCACTCGTCTGCGCCGACCACGCCACCGAGCACACTGCCCCTCGAGCAC
>OAMR01000309.1:1236313-1257420 GCA_900205405.1 Echinochloa crus-galli
TGCGTCACCACCGTCCGCTCGGCCCTCGCGCACGCCAACGCTGCCGAGCCACCCCATCTTCGCCGTGCCGACCAAGCCAACCACGGCCCCCACCTCTGTGCCGCACTGCACCCCCACAGCGCCGCCGTACCAATCACCGCGTGAATCCCGGCCGCCATCAAGCTCCGCCCGCCGGCCTCCACTGCCGCCTTGGCCCCTCTCGCCGGCCCGCTCCCCCAACCCCTTTCCACGGCTATAAAAGGGCCAGCAAGCACCTCCTCCACCATCTCCCGCTCACCGCCCCCTCAGCTCACCTCCGCCGCCGCCGCAGCGCCGCCACCACGCTGCCATTGCCGCCGCCGCCTCTGGCCCTCGTGGGCAGCCCTCCTCGCCGCACCTCTGCCTGAGGTAAGGGTATGGGTGAACTCGCCATACCGCACTCTCTCTTTTCCCCTGGTCTCGGCCGCCGCCATAGCCCCAATCGCCGGTGAGGCCAGCGCCGCCACCGCCGATCCCCTCCCCTGCCCTCTGCTCTGTTTCGTGAGGAGGAAGATGGCACTTTTGTGCATACCCCCCTGAACTTTTCATATTTCCAACCCACCGTCCTAAATCCTATTCCCTCTCTCTCTCTCTCTCTGGCGATTTTGTCAGGAGCCCCTGCCTTCTAAAATAATTATAGTTAGGTCCCTTTCTTTTAAAACATACCTTAACCCTCCCATACACCCATCATTTCATGCGCCCTTTTTAATCCCGTTTGACCCCAAACTCCACCACAAAAATCACCAGTGTTCCTCTGCCAATCCATTCGGTCCGTATCCAAAAAATAGTCATGTCACTACCATCCCTCTATCATTCTTTGTTCTTCCTTCTGAGCTCGGCAAAAATTTTATTCTTTTATTTATTGTGTGCTTGTTTGTGTATGGCATAGACTCCGCTGTGAACGAGGAAGGATTCGAATAGGAGCCGGGCTACGAGCAGGAGCTAGGAGACCAAGACCCCGGGCAGGAATCCCCCGAGGGTTGGGAGAACGGCAAGTGCAATCCCATCCTTTGATGCATACTTTTGTCCTAGTTTTTATAAACACAACCTATGGCCTATTTTATGAAACCTGCATGTTTTATTGCTGAACCCGGTTGGATAGCCATTCCTTGATTGCTATGACTGCTTCCTTGATAACCTAGATTAACGTTTGAATATGACATTGCTCTGTTTGAATGTTAGTCACTGCTAGAAATGCTTAGGAATGTATTACTATTATACTCTCTATTAAAATCATCTGGTGTTTACAAAAGCAACTGCGTGTGTGCTTTAAAATAAAAAGTGGATTTCGGTGAATAAAATGAGTATCCGTGTGGGATGAGACAGACGGTATTCCTTGTGTGGAATGCCGAGGTGCGCTCGAGCCTCTGTGGTTGAGCACGGCGGGAGATGTCTATCCTGTCACAATTTTTGAATGATGTTGATGTGTCATCTAGCCTAACCCTTTTTATTGTACCACCACTCGACCGTTGTATGTGGCAACGGCCTAGCATAAATCCCACTAGTTAAGCTGTTGGTTATGTGGTGTGCTGGTGAGCAACAGAGGGCCATGGAGGCGGGGATACGATCTATGTGAAATATGCCCCTCGGTAGAATCTTGTTAGTAGGTTGCTGACCCCCTGATCGCTTCTGTAGTAACTTGTCAGTTTAGCTATGGTGGGTAATGGCTTTGAAAAGAGCTACACTGGCACTAAGGTGTTCATGTTGTGGTAGCCTACTTGTGGTTGTGTACACCTCTGCAGAGTTAAAACCTATCCGGATAGCCGTGTCCACGGCATTGGGCGAGTTACGGCTTGGTCACTTCACTAGTCCTTTGGTTTGGGAATGAGTTATGGTGTGGGTTGTTTTGGAAAGATTTTGGCAGTGGCTACGACGGATGGGAAGTCCGGTAGCATAAAAATCTTAGTCTCGGTGTGAGACAGTCAACTATGTTTATTGATGCAAATAAAAGAAATGTTTGTGAAAACCTTTCGTAAAATAAACCCTTGCATGCGTAAAATTTAGCTTTACTGCAAAATAAACCATGAACCTATCCTTGATTGTATTTCCCTTGCATGCTTCTGTTATACTCCTTCCGTGGATGTGGTTGTGCTTGCTGAGTACGTATGTACTCACCCTTGCTTACTTTGTTACAGAGGAGGATCCGGACTTTGTGCCAGAGGACGTTGTTTAGGGAGTTTCGTTCTGCACCCAACCTTTGCCTGTGAGTGTTAGGGCCACCCACTTGAAGCCGCATGGATTTCCGCTCTGATGAAGACCTCTATGTAGTCAACCTTTTTATCTGAAGTCTAGCTTTAGTTCTTTTTTAGTGGCCCTGCAGTGCTATCGTCATTCGTAATGTTGTTTATGTACTGAACCATCTGTTGTAATAATGTGAACCAACATCCTGAGACTGGTATTTGTATCACATTAATTCTTCTTTTTCGAGGGGACGCTTCACGGGATCGAAGACGGTGAAGAAGAGGTATTGTGGCCTCATGGGCCGTGATGGACTTCAAAGCCATCATTCATATCCAGCTTCCGTTGCGCAAACTTTGAGCTTTAGAGTCGAATTGTTTTAACCGAATGCGTTATGAAATTTTTTATACTGCATTTAATTCGTTTACGAGGGAAGCCCCGTCAATTGAGTATTTATTATCTTATTACAATAAAAGCAAAAGGAGCCACCAGATTCGCCGAGAGGGCCTAGAAAATCCCATGTTAATTTTAAAAAGAGAAGAATATATGCCGTCGGATTTTATGAACATCTAACGGTCCATGTTATTCCGTTAATTCAAAAAAGAAAAGAATATATACCGTCGGATTTTATGAAGATATAACGATCCACATTAATCTCAGTCACCACGCGATCATCCGCCGTCGTCGCGGCCGCAGGAGCCACTCGCGCGCGTTTGAAGTTCGGGGTCCATCCGCTCTGCACGTAGCCAAAGACCTTCAGCGCGGCCGCCGTGGGAGCCTTCCGCTGCCGTCGTACGGCCGTCCGAGGCCGCCGTGGGAGACCTCCACCGCCGCCGTCGTGCGGCCATCCAAGGCTGTCGTGCGGCTGTCCGTGGTCGCCGCAGGAGTCCTCGCAGTTGCCGCATGATCCTCCGCCATCGTCGCCGCCGTGGGAGCCCTCCACCCCGCGCGCCCACCGTTCGTGGTCGCCGCGGGAGTCCTCGCAGTCGTCGAGCAATCGTCCGCCGCCGTCGCCGCCGCAGGAGCCGCTTGCGCGCCTTCGGAGTTCGGGGTCCGTCCGCTCTGCGCATAGCCAAAGGCCTTCAGCGCAGCCGCCACGGGAGCCTTCCGCCGCCGCCGTGCGGCCATCCGAGGCCGCCGCGGGAGACCTCCACCGCCGCCGTCGTTCGGCCGTCCAAGGCTGCCGCGCGTCAGTCCGTGGCCGCCATGGGAGTCCTCGCAGTCGCCGCGTGATCGTCCACCGCGAGAGCCCTCCACCACCACCACGTGGCCGTCCGTGGTCGCCGCGGGAGTCCTAGCAGTCGCCACGCGATCGTCCATCCCCGTCGCCGCCGCAGGAGCTGCTCGCATGCCTTCGGAGTTTGGCGTTTGTCCACTGCGCGCGTAGCGAGAGACCTTCGAGGTTGTGCCGGCCGAGTAGACTGGCACCTCTCGCCGTCGCCACCACCACTAGAGAAAGGGGGAGATAAAGGGTGAGAGATAGAGTGGTGGGGGGAGTGATGGCGCCAGTGAAAGAAAAGGATAAGAAGAGATGGTAGGGCTCACGTGTTGGTAGTTGGTATAGACTATGAGATATATAGAATAACGGGTGCACGAGAAATTGATATAGAGGGGAGAATCTCAATGACTAGACAAGAATATTTACTTTAGAGGATGATAATACAGTACGACGAGTGGGGATAGACTGAAGCCCTATGTGTCCTACCACGTTCCGCTATATAAGAGGCAACGTTCAACAATGAGCGGAGGACAACACGTCGATCTGCACGTGTACCTGATGAGAGGTGCTCGGATTTAGAGCGTTCAATAAGGTAGTGAGCACAGCAGGAGAGAACAATTCTCCCTGTCCGAAGTAAGCGAATCGTTGCCGGGATTGAGCACTATGGCCATACTTGGCACTTAGTGTCTTTGCTAACGCAAGTAGAAGATCATTAAATTATTTGCCCACACTCAAACCTGTTTGATGGTCTTCGTTAACGAGTTAGTGTAAGACGGAGGAGATTAAAAAAACAAAGTGAAGAAACTCAGGTGTCGTGCAATTTTGATGATGGACGCGCTTGCCATGCACATGTGTTGATATATGGAAGTTAAGTAACAACAGGCTGGGTAAAGAAATGCTTCTTTTAATGTCCGATATAGTCATGCAACTGTAAACTATTGTCGATCATTCACTGGATCAGGCATCAACCATGTCTATATATTACTCCATCTTTTACCGGAGGAGGACAAAGACAAAAGAATAATCCATAACCGTCATAGGCACCCATTGGTTACTGCAGCCTAAGTTCTTATTGTATAACTAGCAAAATAGCATTATTTTTCTCATAATATTTTCTCGGATAATGTTTTCATGGTGTGATTAATTACCCTCTATATTTGATTTTCTCCGTCCTTAAGCTTTCCTTTATGCTATGGCATTCTGATCATTGATTTGTGCAGCAAGCTAGCCTACCAATCATACCGCTGATTTGTGGAGGGAGTCGATCCAAACAACATTATGTTTTATGGAAGGTTTCTACTTTAATACAATCATACCGTGTTACGCTATTACAAGTTCATCAAGGTAGTTCGCATATCCGTTGAGGAAGGGAGTATCTTATGTCAAGTAACATTTTGTATATGTAAAGTTATATGAATTACTTTATTCACTTACCCACGATCACTACCTCAATGTTAGATCACACAATCCATTATCTTAGAGCAACTTCATCATATCAAACAAGCCCCTATCTAAAGTTTAGAGGGTCTAAAAAAAGTTGTACTCCAGCAACCAAACAAGCGTTTGTTCCAAGTTTAGAGGGTCCAAAAAAAAGTGCACTCCAGCAGACCCAACAAGCCCCTATCCCGAGTTTAGAGGGTCCAAAAAAAAGTGCACTCCAGCAGACCCAACAAGCCCCTATCCCGAGTTTAGAGGGTCCAGAAAAAAGTTAAACTCCAGCATGCCTCTACTTGACCCTCCTATGGGAGGATTCCGGGTCTATAGAAAGCCCTATATTTATGAGGGCTATTGTTAGAGTTGTAGCATTTTTGTGGCATTTAAAAAATAATGGTAGCCTCCATTTAATATTTGGAGAGTCTGGTTTTTTTACCGAAGTCAGTAGAGGAAGTCCCTACCTATTTTTAATATTTTTAATATTCGAAGAGTCTCTTTTGAGAGGTATTGGTGAAGTTAATCTTGTTAATATAATCTTATTACCAAATTAATTGAAATAAAAATAATACACACTGTTTTTTATGTAAGATCCAACAATCTACATTAACCCTTAAAGTCCATTGGTTAGAGTAAATAAATAGTTAAATTCTAAATTAAATAAATAAGGAAATTATAAGTTAATCAAAGAATTAATGTCAAATATTATTTCATATCACCTGTCACATACATGATGATAAAAAATGATACCCCCTCCGGTTTATATTAGAAGTCGTTTTAGACAAGGTTTGAGTCAAACATTATGATTATAAATCATGAATAACATTTAAGTCGTTGAGTTTAGAAATGTGAAAATCATATAAATAGTTTGGTCTTGAAAATTACCTCCATAAAAATATACATATATAACTTTTCAAGAAATCTTTTTATATAAAAGAGAAGTCAAAGTTGTGCTTTAGTGACCGTGTCGCTGTCCTAAACGACTTCTAATACGAACCAGAGGGAGTACGTTAGTTTGGGCACACTTGGACAAACCATATTGACAATATAATAACGGATATTTAAATAAAATTGTATTTAAGTTAAAGAAACCAAAAAAATAATGTAAAAAACTAGCTACTCGCATAAATTTACGCGGGCCACTTGCTAGTTTCGTTTTATTTAAGAGGGAAAGCCCTGACGAATGAGTTGAGATTTGGCGTTCATTGCAATCCAAATTTCCCACTCACAACCACACGGTGGTGATTTGTGCGCGCGAGGGTGTGTGTCTTGGCTAGCCCAAGCAAGCACCGACCGCACCTTGCTCTGCTCCAGTTCCGTCCCGGCGTCCGGCGAGGCTTTACTTGTCTCGGCGTCCGGCGTCACGGCTTTACCTTGCTCTGTGAACTGAACGCGCTGAAGCTGCGCACGCATGTGTAATCGCCGGCGCACCACCAGGAAAACGAAAACGGCAGGAACAAAGCTCGCCGCAGCGCCATCCAAGAACCGGCCTGTCTCCACCGCGGCAAGCAGCCGGCGGCAGTGCTCCTGCGAAGAACTACTACTGTCACAGCGACGCCCAGCTGCTTACGGCGGCGCCATCATCATCGCTATGCCGGCCAACATAGCAGAGACTTCGTTCCGAGGGTGAGGGGGTGAGGGCGCTTCTATGGTGTCTGGCCAGAGCCGCCATTCACGCGCGACGGCGGCGAGGACTCCGATCGAGAGGAACAGCAGAGAGGGGACGACGGAGGCTAGCGGCGGCGGGGCCGGAGTTCGCCGCTACGGATGTCTTGCCAGGGCGGGCTCCGTGGGCGCGCCATGCTGCTGCGCCCAGCGACGGCGACGATCCGTTCGGCGTCGCGCCATGGCAGGGCAGGAGGGTGGACTATCTGCCGTCCAATCGGGATTCAACGGTCTAGATTGGAACCTGATCTGAGAGCATCGCAGGAGGGGTCTTTCTCCTCAGGCGCGCGCAGCAGCAGCTAGAACGCTAAAGGAGAAGCCGGCGACGGTGGCGCGAGCGCGATCAAACGTGTGCGTTCCGGCATCCTCTCGGGCCTCCGGCGAGGTTTCTCCCGGTGCCACGGCGGCGAGGCGACCAGATCGAATGAAGCGGCTCGGGTATGGAATTGGCGCGCCACGCAAGGCCCCCAGGGAGCAAACTTCGCGGCGCGGCGGCGGCGTTCCGGCAAGGCAGGTGCCCAGCCCAGGTCGCCGCACGACGCCTGGCACTGTGCCGTCGCAAGCGGCTCTCATGGCAGGCATCATCACCCCTGCAGCATCCGCTCATATTCAGTCTGGCTCAAGCTAGATTCGGTCATGTATCATTCTGCAGTGTCAGGAACAATGGCGTGGCTAGCTAAATGTGTAGAGATCATTAGAAAATGCAGGATCCTGCAAGAACAAGTTAAGAATCAGATTTGAAGAAACGAAACTCACTGATTCCAGAGTAGCAAGACAAGGATGTTGGACGACACGTGAGACCATTGCTGGAATTCTTGACGGCATCATGCATGGCCGCATGCCAATAAAGGTCATATTTCAGTGAACAGGAAAGCTGAATTCCTTGTCCTGGCAGCTTCACCAGTTCAGCGCAGGGCTGATCTTTGCCATGTTCAGTTAACCGCGCAATTGTTGACTGGTTTGGCCTCTGATGGAGCGAATGAACTTCAGAGTTAGAACCAACCAGGCCAACGAGAAATCCGTTCAATTAGCGCAGGCGCACTCTAGAATCTACTAGATAGCCTTAATCTGAACAAATTGCATGCTATCAGATTGTCGGCAGTCGATAACTTGATCTGAACAAGTAACCAAGCAAAGAATTTGTCATTGCCTTCAGCATGAGCACTCCAGATAGCCTTCCCATCGAAAGGGCAAGAAGTTCTATGCATATCTGCTGATTTAGAGGTGTATGCTCCTAATGCAGTCCACCTTCCCAACTACCGGTGAAGGTGATGTCTTGCACTGCATCCCACAGCTTGATGAATTCGATCAGCCATCTCTTCAACAGAATTCATCCTCCACAGGCCTATTGTCCAATTAATTGTGGAGGAAGCATCTTGGATTCTTGACATCAGTAGCACTGTTACGATGCCTAGTAACTAGTAGCGCTCAATAATCCCAGGATATATACCCACTCAACCGGAAAGCAGAAATTTCTTGCCCTGGCAGCTTCAGTTTAGTGCAGCACTGTTCTTGTTCTTCTGCTCATATCTGATAATGCCGGCACGAAAAAACCAGTTTCTCATAAAGTAGGGAAACGTTTATGTCATGATGATGTACTCTTGAGCATAATTGAAGCTAGTATATATATCAATAACCAGCGGCCGGCCGGGCTTCGTGGGCGAGCAATGACTGCCAGCCATGCTGCCGGCCGTCCCGCCGCGGCCAGCACCTCTTGATTTGACTCCGGCTATTGCGCACCACACCAGGCGCCGGAGCTAGCTATCGTCGTGGCGGAGACGATATATGCAAGACGGCGAGCTCACAGAAGGCGATGGAAGCAAGGAACGCCGCTCCCCAACAGGATTCAAATTGGCGCGGCGCGACGACGGAACGTACTCCGGCAAGCCAGGGCGTGCGGCGGGACGAGCGCGTTCGACGTCCCTGGCCGCCCGGACTTCGTCAACCGGTTTGTGCAAAGGCGCACCCCGGCCACGGCGCCGACGTACACACCCGAGGACCGTGGGGCCCGGCAGCCCTTCGCGCACTGGACGGTGGCGACGGCGCGTCGATCGGTGAAGCTTGTGCACGAGGGGGAGACGAGACGAGCAATTAACCTGAATCTCTGAATTAATGCAGCAATTATTCAGATTTCTTCTAGTTAATTTCACGGTCATCTGTCGCCTGCTGATTAAGGGCAAGTACAACGCCCCGGCGACATCCGTCGCCATGCACAACAATTTTGCAAAAATCCCCCTCGCAGCCCTCGTCTACGACCGAGCCGGCGCCTCCTCCGTCGACGGCACACGCGCGTGCTCCGAAGCAAAACAACGGCCCCCGACGCGCGTTGTACCATCTCGTCGACGGCGGATCTAGTACGCCGCGGGGACGCACGCGCGCGCGGGGATTTTCTTTCGCGCCAACGCAGCTCGCATCTGCCGGCCGCGCCCCACATCTGCAGCGCCGGCCGGCCTGCCGCTAACACCGGGTCTGTCTCTTATACACATCTCGGCCGCGCCCGCCGAAGCGCGCGGGAGCCGCAGCCCCGGCGCTGTAGCACTACCGCCGGAGATGGAGAGAGATAGGAGGAGGAGGAGGAGGAGGATGAGGAGGGGAGCTCTGCCCGACGGAGAGAGTGAGAGAGAGAGAGAGGAGAGTTTGGGAGAGAGAGGAGTTTGTGAGGAGGAGGAGGGCGGCGTGGAGGATAAGGTTGGGGCACGGGACCCTACCTGTCAGCCACATACACATATGTATTTTAGTTCTCTGATGTATGCCACAAGAACAGCTACAAAGATCATAATGCGGTAGATCACCATGAGTTTGTGTGTCAAATAATGAATTAATTACCATATAGACATCCAAACAGACAGATCATTGTACAAGCTGTCTATTCAGCTGTATCTTTGTGTCAAAAAGACAGCAGCTGTCTCTACCGTTGTACTTGCCCTAAGCATGCAACGATGCAGCCTGAATATCTCTGAATTAGTGTGCACAATAAAATTTTGGACAGGTGACTCGAAGAATATCAGACGATATATGCATTGGAGCTAGTCCGTTGGCAGCAATGACTGATCGACAGCGGTAAGGTTGAAACAACTGAAAATGATTCCAAGATATGGCGGCAATGTTGACATTATTATCATTTGACAGCAACATGCAAGAGTGCCTCCGGCACAAGCACAGTGCTCCGCTTTTTTCATTCGACCGGATCATTAGCCTTCAACAGTAGGCAGGGATACCGGATATATCTACAGCTACAGCAGCAGCACCCATGAAATTGACAAATGGGTAAACATGAATAGGGATGGCAATCCTACCTGCGGGTATCCGTACCCGCGGGTTTCGTACCCGATGGGTGAGGATATGGGTATAATTTTCAACCCGCGGGTAAGGATACGGGTAAGAAATTTTACCCGCGGGCAAGAAGACTCGCATGCGGGTGCCCGTCGGGTGACCCGCAAACCCTCCACAACGGTATATATGTGTGAAAAATAGTTACTTGTGTTTGTGTGTGAACAATGTTTTTTATTGTTGTTGTAATCTATGTGACTATGATTGTTTGAATGATATTTATTGTATAATGTGCTTGTGCAAAAGAGTAGTAAGTAAAATCTAATCTTATATGTTGAGCACTTGTGCTTTTTTATAGCTAACTTAACACGTCCGACAGGTACCCGATACCCGCCCGCTACCCGATCGGCACAGGCATGGGCAAGAAATTTTACCCGCGGACATAGTATCGGACGGGTAAAACTAACCATGTCGGGTATGCTATCGAGCGGGTAAATGGCTCGTCCGCGTCTCGCCCGACCCGTTGCCATCCATAAACATGGACCAGAGAAGGAGAGTCCTGCCTGAGTCCCAATATAAGCTTTTCTCTCAAATATTCTCATCCGTGATGAACATCAGCATGATGAACCAATTACCCGTCATCCCCGCCAGCTAGTGGGAGGACAATAGACAACTGATCACATTCGATTCAACAAAACAAAGTGGGCGGATCCGGCCTTTCCGTTCAAGGGAAAAGGCATAAGAGCAATTCCAACAGTTCCCCAATAACAATCCCCTTTCCCTATATTCTCACTTAAAGGAGATTCAGAGGAAAAAACACACCTCCAACAGATCCCCTTTCCCTAAAATTTTTTCTCAATCTCCTTTATTTCAATTGCAATCCCCTTTATAGAAAGGGGAGACAACTCCTCTCCCCTTTCTTGCCTCCCGCCCGGGGTCGGCGAGAGTCACGACGGCCGAGGTCGGTCCACGCCGCCGCGCATGCCGCACGCCGCCCACTCAACGCCGCCTGCGCTTGAGCCGCCCGTCTGCGAGTCGCGAGCCACCGCACTGCTGGTCCCCTACACGTCGACCGCGCGCCACCGGCCATTCTTGCTCCGCCCCCGCGCCACCTCCTTCGTCTCCCTGCTGGCACCCTCCGCCATGGCTTCCTCGCCTCCTCCGCTTAAACCATGCTAGGGAGCGGCGAGCCGTGGCCGCACCGCCCCTGGCCTCGCTCCGGCGAGCGGCCTCCGCCCCTGACAGACCGCATCGAGCTCGGGTCGCCGCTCCGACGAGCGCCGGCGTCCTGGCCTAGTGCCGCCACCCCTTCCCCTGCCATCGGCACGAAGAGCAAAGAGAGGGAAGAAACAGAGAGAATAAGATTGGATCACTCACAGGTGGGACCCAAATGTAAGGAGAGATGAAAGGGGAAAGGGAAAAGGGGATATGCTGGAGACCGTCTCCCCAATATCGTAAAACTCTGAAAGGGGATCCCCTATAGCAAGAAAAAAGGGAAAGGGGAACTGTTGGAGTTGCTCTAACTTTGCGTAGTCATAAGTCAAAATAAAATCAGACTTCCAAGCGAGATATCGCAGTGAGTAAAAAAGATTAAGCCTCAAGAGCAAAAGCACCAGCCAATGCACGATCATCTTCAATTCCCTACGAAAATTCAGGCATGATTCTGGAACACAAGATCCCAAGCAAGAGAAACACATGTATCTACAAAATATATTGTTTTCATTTCTATATGCGGAAACAATTAACATGGAAACCACTCAACTATATACACTCACAAGCGCACATCAGTTACACAAGCGCACATCAGTTACACAACGATCAATACATATGTTACATCACACAAATTTCACTGAAAATCCAAGGCCAAGAGGGGGAAAATCAAGAAGAAAATAAATATTGGGTCCATATACGGCGGCTGAATATAATGCACCTACCAATCATTTGAATGCCTTGTTCCCCATGATCGATCTGCTAGCTCACAAGCATGTGCAAACCAGCAATAATCACTGATGATCGATCGATCTCGAGATTCATCTATCAGCCGGAGGTGGTGGAGGAGCAGTCGCAGTCGGGCTCCACCTCGCGCCTGTGGAAGCTGCGGTGGCACCCACAGGCGGCGCACATGAGCGCCGCCGCCGTGCCCTCGGCGCCCGACGCCATGAACTCGCGGCACCCGTCCACGGCGTGCCTGCCGATGCTCGCCGCGTGCTTGCGCTGGCACTCCCGGTAGTGCACCACCTTCGTCTCCTTCCTCGACGCCGTGTCGTTCGTCATGGACCGGCGTGTTGGGTTGTTGATCTCTAAAGCTTAAACAGTAAGCTAACAGTAAAATCAATAGTAATTAAACAGTAAAAATAAGATTAAAGAATGAAAAGAAGATAATTTCCACCCCGTCCCGTCCTGATCGGGGACGGGAACCGACCAAGAGGATGTTAGTTCCCCCGGTGAGCAACACCGGCGCCCCAAACAAAGGCACCGATCGCCTGGCGTTGCTATCACCGGGGAAAAAACCACCGACACACACATCAAACAGAGCGCAAAACAAGAACAAAAAGATCATGAGTGGTATGAGTTAAAATTTCATGTTGTGGTTCTATTTTGAGCTAAAGATCCTGTTAAAGTACTCACACGACGATCTTGCTGGGGACCCATCGATCACCTCCCTCTTGGTCGTTGATGTTTGGTGATGGATGGGGAAGAAGATGCTGAGACGACTTGAGATGGAAGGAGCTAGTAGAAAAAAAAGGGCACTATTGCTATCACGGCTTCAAGCCTGCTTGGAGGGTGGGACTTTTATATGTGGGAGGGGCTACTAGCTACTGTAGGTGGGAAGGATCACGGGTTAAAGAACCCAACCTTAGAACAATGGGCTTACTTGGAGTGTTTTTTTTGTTTGTTTGTTTTGCAAAGTACCGAAATGGAAATCACTCTTTATTCATTTGTCGTTTCAGGGACCGCTAATTTACGCGTAACTTGTTTTTTAAAGGAAGATATACATGATGTCACGAAGTAATCCAATACTAATATTAAGGATCACGCGGTAATAAATTCGCTATGTGGGTGTCGCCTATGACAATGCGTGTTTTTTTAGCCATCTTTATTTGCACGAAATTTACTTCCCAAGTGGATCATGAGTCACGAAGCATGATATGTTATAATCTTTACGAATCACGCACTACGGCAATTCTTTACTATGTCTTGGCATGACCATTTGTTTAATAGCAATGAGTGCACTCTTTGTTTATTTCACTTTTTTTTCAGATGGATCATGAGGAACGAAGTAATCTGATACTACTTTATGAATCACATGTTAGGGCAATAGTTTAGCATGATCAGAATTCTCTAGAGTAGTAGTAGTAATGTAATAGTTTATATTCAAAATATAAATCAAATTGCTAAAGTTACTGAAAAAGGAATTTCACTAAGCATGAAACAAACGTCAAACAAATGGGATGCGCTCGATGAGTCCAGCTTCCTAAAGTTCTTCAGGACTTCTCAACTCCACCATCCCCACCTCCAAGGAGCAGCAGTTCTTCCCAAGTCCTGCATCATCAACTTCTATCGTCTAGTGCTCCACCGGCCACCACGGGGCTCAATCGAGGATATCTCCAGTTAACACCTTCAAAGGTGTCATTGTAATGCTGCTTTAATATATAATATATACTTGCAGTTTTATCATAAAGAAGAATCCAATGCAACACAATAATTTAGTTCAACACGATATATTACATAAGTTCAATATCGGTCCAACACATTGGATAGTAGTAGTTCAGCATAACAACCAACAAAGTAGAAGTTAGCCAAGCACAACACACGGTAGGTCCACACACTTATCATGTCCAACTGAGTTCACATTTTAACTTAATAACGGTGAAAGGTAACTACAGCATTACTGGATCAGACATGACATTGCCATGAAGCTTATCAATGGGCCAATCCAAATAAATCAGGGATCCATTGCTGACCAAAAAACCTTCACACGCATCTTGGTAGCACCAACAGTCAGTATATCATCCTCTCCTCTGTTGACCCTTGGAGTAAATACAATTGTCTGAGATATACCATCACTGGTCCGGGCAACAATAATCAGCAAATCCGTCACATTGACAGATATGACAGGTCGCATAAGCTGGATTATTCCACAGTCATCAACAGTCAATGTGTCAGCATCTTCACTGTCATAGAGCACAAGTTCATCCTTGATGCTGCTGGTGCAGCCAGTGATTTTTCCATGAAAACCTCCCTGCAGAACTTCAAATGCTATAGTTCCCTCCAATGCATGTTTAATAACACTGTACGTCACATCCACCGTGCTGAGCCTGGTAGCAAGAGATCGGGTTTCAACCATGGATCCTGTCAACGATCGACCTGATAAGCCTCTGATGATAAAGATTCCTTTACTAAGCTCTCTGTTTTGTCCGATCTTCAGATCAATCTCAGCATAGATATCACCTAACAATGCAAGCCCTCGTTTTGGCCCAGTCAAGATCAATGATTCAACCTACAATAAAGTTTACAGAATACATTATTAGCATATTTTCTACCAAGACAAAGTATGGCAATAGAAAATAACAAAATTTTACAGCCACATCATATATGAAAGCTATTGGTTACCATAGCTAACGAAACTGTTAATGGTCTTAATCTGAAGCAGATGTGGATAACCTAGATGCACCAATACTACCATGTAATTACAGGACCACTATTTGTTTACAAAGAGCAAAAGACAAGCATACATGTCATCCTGAAAATCTGGATTTTAGAAAGCATAATGGTACATGCAGCTATGGTTATTCTGTCCAGCACACAAAATACAATTCAGTTACAAGTCAGGCCAGAATATAGATTGTTGTCTTCTCTCTGTATGAGGAGTGCACATAATGCAAACTTGTAAAAGAGATGGTTGTTGGGTTACTTTGAAGAAAGTTGTACCTCAGAATTGATGAGCTGGCAATGGTCACTGGAACGGCGGAAGTGATAAACACACCTCTCATCCAGACTGTCCCTGACAATGACAGTGCCGCACACATGGATCGGGAAGCCAACATCTGAAGAGGCTATCTTGACAGACAGGATGTTTACAGCCCCACACAGGTCTGAGTCCTTGATTGCATAAGGACAACTCATCGGACCAATGGGTGCTATCGTGCATGTGGAAAATCAAAGGAAAATAGATACTAGGTCAGCTCCATCTATCATGCTTACAATTGAATTGAAGATAATATGAATGCGGAGGGAGCTTAATTGCCACAAGCTGAGCAAGTGAAAATTCATCTGCCATTAATCCAATTACCTCAGAAAAGAAAGGAGAATGATTTTTTTTGCACGTGAGATAAAATTAGAACATGCTACATATATATATATATATATATATATATATATATATTATAGTAGGTAGCTGCAGTAATTAATAATGCCATGGCAGAACATGAATGCCACCAGTGGACTAGCAATATATCAAGCAATGGGACCGAACCAATACTCGGCGAGCAACTTACACTCCTCGTCGAGGTCGAATGTTTTGAGATCGACGAAGGTATATCGGTTGTAGTAGAGCCCCCCTGCTTGGGATCGAAGTCGAGTAAGCTGGTGATCATCTCTGGCTCAACATAGGGGCGGCCCTGCGCTCGAAGGAGGTGCGCGCGCTCCAGCTCCTTCTCCCTCAGCAAATCCGCCACAACCGCCCGCTCGGATTCGGTAATGCACGAGAAATCCGGCATCTTCACCCGAGCATAGAGGTGTTGATTCAAAGTCTTGACCAAGCGCTTTTTGTCTTCCTGGGCTTTGTCCAGCTTCGCTGCTCGCTCGGCCTCGCTCAGGCCGGATAAGTAATCCTTGTCCGTCATCCTCATGAAGAGACGCTCGATATCCTTAGTGATCGAGTCCCAGCGATCCTCCCACGCTTGCGTCTCTTCCCACCACACCACCGCCGCCTCCGCCGCCATGGTCGGGCGCCCCGGGGTGCCGGCGATTGTGGAAGCAGGGAGAGAGGGCGAACTATATATAGGGTTTGCGAGTGCGGCCCTATCTACCATGAGTGCCTTATCGGCCCGGCCCACTCCTCCACGAGGGGGACTGGAGCCCAACTCTTTATGGCCCACTAACAGCAGTCACTGGCCATGGGTCAGCGCCGCCGCCGCCGCCGCCGCCGCCGCGTCCTCTATGCACCCGGCGAAATGGCGAGGAAGACGTGCTCCGTTGGGCTGATGGTCCGTGAAAAGGTAGATACATAAATCATAACCTCCAATCTCACGTCCTCCCTCTTCTATTTCATCTGTCTTTCCACCCAATCTCAGGTGAATCACTGCTGAATCGAGCTGCGCCGACTATGAGGGTCCAAGCGATTCGCCAAGGGGCCAGTGAGGCGGGAACAAAATCCCACCCAAATCTGACTCCCTCCATCTAAGTTCGAGGATGGGAGGAGAATCTGTTCGTGGCTTGGCAAAACTGCAAGGATCTGGATCATCTGGTACAATACCAACCTTTGTTGAATATATCCAGTAATGTCCCTATCTCAGAATCATTCAATTCTTATCAACGAGTCTTCTATCACGAATTTGGATTGATGAGGAATGAATTTGCTTGTCAGGTCAGATTCGCAACCTTGCTCTTTTTCAGGGCAATGTAATGCTTTCTGAAATTTCAGTTCAGTTTCCTTTAATCTATATCCAAGAATAAGTTAGCTACAAATAACTTAGCGCAAAGGAAGAAATAGAAACTCAGAAGTGAATCAAACTTGTTGAATCCAATGTGTATTGCGGTGACTATGGTCTAGGCCTGACCATTGTGGTTTGTATTGTTTAATTTGCAATATAGTTAGATTCCAGTAATCGTAGTGGGGACAAATTGGTCATGACGGATGAGTAGCAGGTTAGGGTCGAGCAGTCGTTCACATGTAAGGTGATTAGGTATTTCTAACCCCAAATGTTTCGCGCTTGTCACTGATGTCCGTGAATATGAGCCCCATGAGACTGTGATGCATCTGCCAATAGTCATCCATAGAATGCTGCTCAGTCATCCTCAACTTCAAATCTTAGGTTGCTTCTCATTAATCTCCTACTTCAGTTGCCTCTCATGTTCGTACCTGATTTTTTTTTGCTAAACTTCTATTGTGCTTTTTGCTTTAATGCAAGGGCGGAAGGTCAGTTCTTTTTGCTTGTGTGAAAGGGTGGGTATAGGTACAATCCATTTAGTTCTGAGCTTAATTTTAAATTGAGATTCTGAGTAAGGGGCTTGTGATTGTGCTCTATCCATGCAAATATATGTAGAACAAATTTTGATCCTATTATAGGATCATTGGAGAAACAAATATTTTTTCTATTGCAAATGTTATGAATAATTTCAATTAGTCATACAATTTTGCAGTTTCGAAGAGTTGTGTTCTTTAAGCTGAATGTAAATAAAAGGATTACATTTAGTACATGCATGTAACCGCACTGATGTTCTTTCTGCATTTTCTTTATGCATAATTCTTGAAAAGAGTAGAAGAAAGAAGTTATCCATAAGACTTGTGAGGCTGAGCAATAAGAAATCTCTAACTTTGAGTGCGGATGATGGCAGGCAATGTGGTGATCTGATTGTGGTGCCATGTGACAGGCTGGGTGAAGCAGATTATGCCTTTTTTTCAAGTACCTGCTCATTGTCTTCATCAGACACCATTTGCAAGGTCATCCTTATTCATTTCCATTGTCAATAGTGAGCACATTGATATGCACATGACTGTCCTGGATGCATGTTTGGCTCGTGACCATAGTAAACCTGAAATGCTGAATGTGTAATATAATAGTTTGATTTCTTTGTCAAGGTAATACTCTGGATTCTGATAAGGTGCGTTTCTTGCTCTTCTTTCTTTCCGTGTCCTCTTCTTTCTGTTTCCTGCTTGGAATTCTGGTTGTCAAATTTGAGTTGTGCTTGATTGCTTTAGCAATGTCATGAGTTCGTGCTGGTTTGGGGATGTATGAATATCTAAAAGACCTAAGTTTTTCGTCCAGTTTATGTTGGATCTAGGATGCTTTATTACTTGAGGACTTGATCTGGGTTGGCCACTTTTGTAGAAGCTCCTGAAGTGTAATTTAGATTAATTATTGTGCACCAATAAAATGCTTTCAAAATGTCATCTAAAAAAAATCTTGAAATCAATTTCAACTAGAAAGGATGTGTCCTATATGCTATGTTCATCCAAATTTCTCATTATCTTATTGCAGCTCACAATTGATATTTTGTTTTCTCTGAAACTCTGAAGACAAAATGGGTTATGTTGTTTGTAGTGGTGAATATGCAGTGATTCTGTGATTGAAATGTCAGGAGAGTCTCCTGCAATTAGTATTAATGGAATTTCACTTCCATAGGAGAACAGGAGTCTCTTGCAAATCAGATTACTTGCTCTCCTTACATCATTAGATGGAACATCTATGACTAGACACATATGAATCACAAAGCTGACCTTGTGGGCAATGAATGATCTTTTGTATAACATTTCTCCCAACCATCCTACCAGCACTCATATGTAACCTTTTGAACATTAGTTGGCTGTAGCAAAGCATGAATGCCATTTTTTTGGTTGAATTCTTAACACGTAACAGTGTGCTTGGGAAAAGGTGGTTAAATATCTATTTTCATGAATTAGACCTTACTATCAGTGATTTATATGAAGGTAATATGTTCCTATGAGATGTGAATAATGGTTTCATATTTAAGAATGTGCAACTTTTTAACAACTATGGGTGCATAATTGCATATTATACTGCTTTAATTTGGGAAAGGGTTCCTCTGAAGTACTGCACTCTGCAGTTGAGTCACCGACAGGTGGGTCCGGACCCACGTGTCTACACAGCTGTAGAGGCAGCTACCTCAGAGGAGTCTCGTTGTTAATTTGGGACCAATTAAACTGCAAAAAAATTGAGTACATAAGAAGGTCGTCACTATGCTCAGTATACTAAGTATGTCCTGTTAGCAGTTCTAAAGTTCAGAAACCAATATTAACACATTATAGAGCTCATTTTGGGCCCATTAAGTTTTATATATGATCTTGGGGACCCAAGTATGTATGTGATAAACTCATAAATATCATGTCCTTCGTCTGTCAAGCAGGTTTCATCACCTAGTGCAGATGGGAGGCTGAGTTTGAGCAACAGGTCATTCCATGAGGGCATGCCTTCCATGAGTTTACAATTTGAAGTTATATTGCACACGTGCTGGATTTGGTAAAACAATTTTTGTGAACTTATGCAGCTTTATATAAGAATCTCCATCGTGTCTATCTGAGCTGCTCTGGATATTTAGCGTGAGGAGAGGAGGATTCCTACATGTGCTCTCCATCAGGTCTAAGCTCGAGCGTGGAGGAGAGAAGGATTCCTACATTTGCTCTCCATCATGTATGTCTGGAAAGCTTACGAGACCAAGGGCATGGGTCATGTCTTCTTGTCCAAGCACGGCAGCGACAACGCACTCAATGAGCTCGCTGTCGTGATCGACTTCGTCAGGCGCTGTTGACGTTGATTTTCTTGTTCGGCACGGGGTGAGTGATTTAGAACCAAAGATACGCACAGGCATCAATTTACGATTTCGATTTTGATGGCTAGATTACGGACTCAAAAGGAAAATGAAACTCTTGTATGACAAAGTACTCCTGGTTCTGAATTTCTGATGTGCATTCAGGATTTGAGATTGGCATACTCCGTAGCACTGAATTTCTAGAGTAGGCAAGAAACCTACGTTGTTTGAAGTTTTGAAATTTCCTTGTAACTGAATTCGTGTGGATCTTTTATCTGAATTTCCAGGAACTGGGATGCTATTCCAATTCATTGAGACAAGGATGCAGGAAAGCTGAATTCCTTGTGGTGGAGGAAGCATCCCACAGCTTGATGAATTCAGCCATCTCTTCTCTTCAACAGAGTTCTTGTCCAATTGTGGAGGAAGCATATATCTTGGATTCTTGACAGTAGTAGCACACCTGTTTGTTCAAGACATTAGCACTGTTACGATGCCTAGTAACCGGTGACGCTCAATCATGATCCATTAATTGCTATTGCTACCCTGTGACATCGTCCCCCGTGCGTTCTCGCGCACCACACCAGGCGCGAGAGCTAGCTGTCATCGTGGCGGAGACGATGCAAGACATGGAGCGGCCTGAGTTGTTGGCGCCGCCGTCCCCAAGGCTCCTATCCACCGTCTAATCGGGATTCAGCGTTTCGGATCAGGCGCATCAGAAGGCGTCTTCCTCGCCGGGCGCCGCGGCGGTCGTCCGGTGGCGCTCAAGAGTCAGGAGAAGGTCACCTCGGCGGCAGAACATCGAAGCGCCGGCCCCGGCCGCGGCCGCTCGGGCCTCCTGGCGAGGTAGTAAAATTGTGACTCGAAGAATATCAGACGATATATGCATTGGAGCTAGTCCGTAGGCAGCAATGACTGATAGACGTACAGCGGAGAGGGTGAAACAACTGAAAATGACGCCAAGATATGGCGGCAATGTTGACATTATTATCATTTGACAGCAACGTGCAAGAAGAGTGCCTCCGGCACAAGCACAGTAGTGCTCCGCTTTTTTCATTCGACCGGATCATTAGCCTTCAACAGTCGGCAGGGATACCGGATATATCTACAGCTACAGCACCAATGAAATTGACCCCTCGAGTCCTGCCTGAGTCCCAATGCAATATAAGCTTTTCTCTCAAATGATGAACGTCAGCATGATGAACCAATTACCCGTCATCCCAGCTAGTGGGAGGACAATATAATAGACAAGTGATCACATTCGATTAAACAAAACAAAGTGGGCTGAATCTGATTCCTTTCCGTCCAAGGGAAAAGGCATAACTTTAATTGCGTAGTCATTAGTCAAAATAAAACCTGACTTCGAAGCGATATATCGCAGTGAGTGAAAAAGATTAAGAGTCTCAAGATCAAAAGCAACAACTAATGCACGATCATCTTCAATTCCTCACGGAAATTCAGGTATGGTTCATGAACACAAGATCCCAAATTCTCAAGCGAGAGAAAGACATGTATCTACAGACCATATTGTTTTCATTTCTATACGGAAATAATTAACACGGAACCCACTCAACTATATACACACACAAGCGCACATCAGTTTACACAATCACCATAAGTATACCAACAAAGATCAACACATATGTTACATCACACAAATTTCACTGAAAATCCAAGGCCAAGAGGGGGAAAATCAAGAAGAAAATAAATATTGGGTCCATATACGGCGGCTGAATATAATGCACCTACCAATCATTTGAATGCCTTGTTCCCCATGATCGATCTGCTAGCTCACAAGCATGTGCAGACCAGCAATAATCACTGATGATCGATCGAT
>OAMR01000309.1:1262970-1302387 GCA_900205405.1 Echinochloa crus-galli
TTTATTCCAGTTAGTGGAAGAATCACTCAGCTTCTTGAAACTCTTGTATGACAAAGTACTCCTGGTTCTGAATTTCTGATGTGCATTCAGGATTTGAGATTGGCATACTCCGTAGCACTGAATTTCTAGAGTAGGCAAGAAACCTACGTTGTTTGAAGTTTTGAAATTTCCTTGTAACTGAATTCGTGTGGATCTTTTATCTGAATTTCCAGGAACTGGGATGCTATTCCAATTCATTGAGACAAGGATGCAGGAAAGCTGAATTCCTTGTGGTGGAGGAAGCATCCCACAGCTTGATGAATTCAGCCATCTCTTCTCTTCAACAGAGTTCTTGTCCAATTGTGGAGGAAGCATATATCTTGGATTCTTGACAGTAGTAGCACACCTGTTTGTTCAAGACATTAGCACTGTTACGATGCCTAGTAACCGGTGACGCTCAATCATGATCCATTAATTGCTATTGCTACCCTGTGACATCGTCCCCCGTGCGTTCTCGCGCACCACACCAGGCGCGAGAGCTAGCTGTCATCGTGGCGGAGACGATGCAAGACATGGAGCGGCCTGAGTTGTTGGCGCCGCCGTCCCCAAGGCTCCTATCCACCGTCTAATCGGGATTCAGCGTTTCGGATCAGGCGCATCAGAAGGCGTCTTCCTCGCCGGGCGCCGCGGCGGTCGTCCGGTGGCGCTCAAGAGTCAGGAGAAGGTCACCTCGGCGGCAGAACATCGAAGCGCCGGCCCCGGCCGCGGCCGCTCGGGCCTCCTGGCGAGGTAGTAAATTTCTGTCTCGAAGAATATCAGACGATATATGCATTGGAGCTAGTCCGTAGGCAGCAATGACTGATAGACGTACAGCGGAGAGGGTGAAACAACTGAAAATGACGCCAAGATATGGCGGCAATGTTGACATTATTATCATTTGACAGCAACGTGCAAGAAGAGTGCCTCCGGCACAAGCACAGTAGTGCTCCGCTTTTTTCATTCGACCGGATCATTAGCCTTCAACAGTCGGCAGGGATACCGGATATATCTACAGCTACAGCACCAATGAAATTGACCCCTCGAGTCCTGCCTGAGTCCCAATGCAATATAAGCTTTTCTCTCAAATGATGAACGTCAGCATGATGAACCAATTACCCGTCATCCCAGCTAGTGGGAGGACAATATAATAGACAAGTGATCACATTCGATTAAACAAAACAAAGTGGGCTGAATCTGATTCCTTTCCGTCCAAGGGAAAAGGCATAACTTTAATTGCGTAGTCATTAGTCAAAATAAAACCTGACTTCGAAGCGATATATCGCAGTGAGTGAAAAAGATTAAGAGTCTCAAGATCAAAAGCAACAACTAATGCACGATCATCTTCAATTCCTCACGGAAATTCAGGTATGGTTCATGAACACAAGATCCCAAATTCTCAAGCGAGAGAAAGACATGTATCTACAGACCATATTGTTTTCATTTCTATACGGAAATAATTAACACGGAACCCACTCAACTATATACACACACAAGCGCACATCAGTTTACACAATCACCATAAGTATACCAACAAAGATCAACACATATGTTACATCACACAAATTTCACTGAAAATCCAAGGCCAAGAGGGGGAAAATCAAGAAGAAAATAAATATTGGGTCCATATACGGCGGCTGAATATAATGCACCTACCAATCATTTGAATGCCTTGTTCCCCATGATCGATCTGCTAGCTCACATGCATGTGCAGACCAGCAATAATCACTGATGATCGATCGATGTCGAGATTCATCATCAGCCGGAGGTGGTGGAGGAGCAGTCGCAGTCGGGCTCCACCTCGCGCCTGTGGAAGCTGCGGTGGCACCCGCAGGCGGCGCACATGAGCGCCGCCGCCGTGCCCTCGGCGCCGGACGCCATGAACTCGCGGCACCCGTCCACGGCGTGCCCGCCGATGCTCGCCGCGTGGTTGCGCTGGCACTCCCGGTAGTGCACCACCTTCGTCTCCTTCCTCGACGCCGTGCCGTTCGCCATGGACCGACGATCTTGCTGAGGACCCATCGATCACCTCCCTCTTGGTCGTCGTTGATGTTTGGTGACGGATGGGGAAGAAGATGCTGAGACGACTTGAGATGGAAGGAGCTAGTAGAAAAAAGGGCTCTATTGCTATCACGGCTTCAAGGCTGCTTGGAGGGTGGGACTTTTTATATGTGGGAGGGGCTACTGGCTACTGTAGTACTGTAGGTGGCAAGGATCACGGGTTAAGAACCAACCTTAGAACAATGGGCTTACTTGGAGTGTTTTTTTTTTGTTTGTTTTGCAAAGTACCCAAATGGAAATGCATTCAATCTTTGTTCATTTGTCGTTTCAGGTACCGCTAATTTACACGTAATTTGTTTTTTTTCTAAAGGAAGATATACATGGTGAGTCACAAAGTAATCCAATACTAATATTAAGGATCACGCGGTAAGAAATTCGCTATTTGGGTGTCGCCTACGGCAATGCGTGTTTTTTTAGCCATCTTTATTTGCACGAAATTTGCATTCTAAGTGGACTATGAGTCATGAAGCATGATATGGTATAACCTTTATGAATCACGCACTACGATAATTCTTTAGTATGTCTTGGCATGACCATTTGTTTAATAGTAATGCGTGCACTCTTTGTTTATTTCAGTTTTTTCAGATGGATCATGTAGGGCAATAGTTTAGCATGATCAGAATTCTCTATAGTAGTAATAGTAATGTAGTAGTTTATATTGTCTCATCGATTTGTTAGTAATTTGGGTTTTCTTCAAAATAATGTAGTAGAGCAATAACCGCCGGGGGATCCCCAACTACTAGCTTTTACTGATAGAAAGCGTGACAACTCATTACATGCCAAGTCCTGGCATACCAGGAAGAGATTAAATCAGCAAGAATCATTTGGAAACTTGCACTGGAATAATGTTTTTATGCTTGTTTATTTTCAATTAATCTTGCTGGTAAGTACGTTGTCACATCATGCATGAACTAATACTGGTCGTTATTTCTGTTGGCAGTGCTAAATTATTTGCACTGATAAAAAAGCTATTTCCTATCTTGCGTGTTGCTACCATTGGGCCACTAAAGGTGGCAGTTTGGTGACTCGTATTATTATTTGTCAAAGACCAGCATGACCAACTAACCAACATTTTTAGTAGGTCCATCAGTGGACAAGATTAGATCTGAAAATTGACTTGACAAAACGTCTGAGGCGTCTTCTCGGTAGATTGAGACTCATAGCTCACTACGGGAAACCCGACGTATGCCGAGTGTCCAGCCCTTTGCCGAGTGTATTCTGTCGGGCACTCGGCAAAGAAAGCCTTTGCCGAGTGCCATTGGCAAGACACTCGGCATACACGGGACACTCGGCAAAGAGGTGTTTTGCCGAGTGTCAGGAGTAGGGTGACACATGTAATGGGTGTCGATGGCGGACCACTCGGTGGATATGCATTTGGGGACTTGCTTGCTCTGGTCTAGGATACATTGGTGGAAATATGCTTCATGGGAATTTGTTAAACGTGCACATCACTTACCTCTATGGGAGGGGTTCCATCCATTCCCTAACTAGGCGGTACCAGACCTGTCGGAGCAGTGTGTTAGGATTGGTCTTGATGTTACACGAAGGTGCTCAGAGCCCGGCTTCTTTTAGCCATTGTTTCCGAGACTCTCAATGCCACTTTTGGCCAGGCTAGAGATTCACAGCCCCGGGTCATTTGGCTTGTCGGATGATTCCCAAGCCCGGGGATACAGGATGGTACCGTTCTGGTTAGAGTGTTGTGATTGTGGGTTGCGTCTCGAGATGGCCGTACACTATCTCGCAGCTCGGGTAGGTCCAGGTGTACACACTCCGCAGAGTTAAAACTATACGTATAGCCGCGTCCTCGGTCATAGACACCCCTGCGTTCTATTGCACTGATTAGAGTTTTGGGATACTCTACCTTCCTCTTTTTAAAACTGATTGAGAGCTACTAGTGCAGGGTAGGATCCGGCATTGGCCGTTGAGATGGAAAGGTTGGGAGCTGACCTTCGACTCGAGAGGTGGAGGTCGTGAGGTTGGAATGGGACGCCAATGTGGTGGGATCATCCCGCTGTGTTAAGAGATAGTCTTGGATGGAGGATCTGTTACAAACTGTTGTTGTTGTTGCATAGGAAACCACAACTTAATTATTTGTTATACTAGAATAGGCCACTCTTAAACCTTTCTGCATACATGGATGGTGACGTGGACCTTGCACTGGAATAATGTTTTTATGCTTGTTTATTTTCAATTAATCTTGCTGGTAAGTACGTTGTCACATCATGCATGAACTAATACTGGTCGTTATTTCTGTTGGCAGTGCTAAATTATTTGCACTGATAAAAAAGCTATTTCCTATCTTGCGTGGATGTTGCTACCATTGGGCCACTAAAGGTGGCAGTTTGGTGACTCGTATTATTATTTGTCAAAGACCAGCATGACCAACTAACCAACATTTTTAGTAGGTCCATCAGTGGACAAGATTAGATCTGAAAATTGACTTGACAAAACGTCTGAGGCGTCTTCTTGGTAGATCGAGACTCATAGCTGCTAACGCCGAGAAAGGTTTTCGTTTACTGATACTGACATCTTGACAAAGAAACATGAAAAGAAAGGGGGAAATGCACATCCAAGTTGGTTAGATTTGGGAGATTCAGCTACTTGTGTAGGAACACAGTTACAAGGAGCAGAAGAAGAAAATCAGGCATGAAAAAGAAGGTTTTTTGGATGCACATGACATCGGAGGTTGGACAGAGAAGCACTCCTCTCCAATTGACTCTTCGCCCTCCGGCTTCTCCGTCTGCTACTTGCATTGCTTCTGCCACCTTCCCTCTGTTTTTTTATTGATATCTGACCAATTGAACTGATTAGTTTATTGCTCATGTGCTCCAATTCATCAGGTCACCATTGGTCAATGGTGTTGTGATGTTGCATAGCTGTGTGATATGAACATTGTGGGTCCAATGCATTTCCTGGAGGTAGCTACAACATTGTGGGGTATGGCTCCATGCTTCAGAGTCCGATCTTGTTCCTATTTGCCCACATTTGAACCTGTGATATCTGTGCCTAATTTGTTGAAACCTAAGCCGACGACGTAGCTAGGAACTTCAGGCAGATTCTTCCATACTGGGTTGATGGACATGAACCGGGTGTAATGTATGGTGGTGAGGCTGAATGCATGAAAGATTATTACCGTGATATTTGCTTGTCCAAGGTTGTGGGATCTTTTCAGGGAATAGGAAATAGGATTTATAGTGCTGTAGTAGAATCACTTAGGTTGGTAGAGTAGCAGTAGTAGACTTCGGCCATTGCAACAAAGATACAGAATGGTCATTTTCAGAAAGCCGAACTTGTATTCTGTGGTGGAACCGGTGATCAGACAATTCATGTTCTGTCCTCTCTAGAAAAAAAAAAGACTCTGAGCATATATTCACAGCATCAGTTCTATACTGAGAAAAAAAACGCACGGTATATATTCCTACTCTTCTCGACAACTATCCTGAGTGAAAACCGAACATATTCCAGCAAGGAAATGCCATTGTTTGCCATCACATAAAAGTCAGTTTCAAAATACAGTACATCTCTAAGTCTAAGCACTATTTTCCATTTTTTACTTGTAATATCAAAATCACATAGAAAATAATGAACCAGGGTAAATGTTTCTCAGGATCTTATAGACAAACCTTGCATAGAAAAAAAAAATGCAGTGCTTGTTTTGCTTCCTCTACTGACTTAAACTAATATACACACAAAAATGGCCGCCAAACAAACTGTTGCGTTGGACTTGTATAAAATTTTGCTCCCTCTAAGAGCAACTCCAGCAGACCCTCTAAACAAGCCACAAGGTAAATTTAGAGGGCCAAATAAAAAGTTGGACTCCAGCGAGGCCCCTACTTGATCCCGTATTTTGGGGAGAGGCCTCCAAATTTATCCCCCCACCCTTCATTCCTGGGGGGTCTCTAGGGAGGCCTCCATACTTAGGGGCTATTGTTGGAGTTGACATAAGTTACCCTTAAAAAATAGAGGAAGCCTCAATTTAATATTTGGAGGGTGTGATTTAAGGGCTATTGCTAGAGTTGCTCTAGTGTTTGCTACACGTCATAATTACTGTTCCAAAATCTAAATCTTTCTACTTAGCTTTATATTTTAAAGCTAATCTTCTCACGAGTTAAGACCATATGCCATTGGCAAGTTGATGGAATTCTGTCAACCTAACAAAATGGAGGTCCATCCTTATTCTTAATTAGTTTATAGCCTTAAATTTCAAGTACCATAAAAAATGTTGCTTTTCATCATCACAAGCAACAAGAATGAACAATGGTATATTATATTAGGAGTACCTTGGTACCCCACGAACTGCACTGGATCAAAATCTTGAAAAAGTTATGCAAGTACATTTGGCTAAACTTATTGCCAATTTACAAGTACTCAATTTACAAGTACTAGCCATTACAATTATAGGGGCTCAAGTTGTTTGACCTCGTGAATTTCCAGAGAAGGGAAGGGGTCCTACTAGCTGGTGGATAATGCGATATTAGGCTCCACCTATCAAATCAAATAATGCAACGAGATGCCAAGCAACATGGGACACACTGCCTCATCAACTCCGCCATGCATTTCCCTCTGTCCTCAGGCCATCACTCCATCAGAATGTCTGTTTTCCAGGCCACTGCCATCGAAGATCAGGCGTACAGTGCTTCTGTTGCCGGCAGTTAGTGGAAGAATCACTCAGCTTCTGCCACTTATCATGTTTAAACCTCTCACCTTGGCTAGCTAGCGTCAAACAAATGGGACACTATTTGGGAGAGAGGGAAAGATGGACGTGAAGGCAGGAAGGTCCCCTACCAATTGTTGGTGTATGTTTCATGTGGGCGTGGGGAACAGTGGTTGATGCATTGGCTGGCATCGATCCTTTGCGACGGATGTGAATCTGCATGTGAAGGAGTTGCGTGCAATTGAAGTCCTCTTCCTTTCGGCCAGCTTGGCTCCAAGCACCGCAAACTTGGTTGGATCGGAGCTAGCTGTTCTCGTCTTGCATCAATGTTTGACAGATACGCGACGAGTGCACGTTTGTCGCAGCGATTAGATGAACAGCTTTTGTAACAACGACTTGAGATGTACTACAAAGAACAAGTAAGAGCACTGTTATTTCGTGGAGAAAGCTAAAGTGAAACAATCGTCAGAATCAGAACTACTCTGAGCATGTTCTCGGAAAGCTAAGACAGCAGAATTCAGAACCTTGTACAGTGTGTAGTGAAAAATATATTTGTGACTAGTTAAGAATCTGAAGGCATCAAATCGATCTATCCATTCAATTAGGTAGTGAGCGACCGGAGGGGAAGATGGCAACTGGAGGACTGGAGGTAGCTAGGCCCAGTGTGTCTGCCATTCGTGGAGGGATGTTGTTGTTTTTTCTGGTTCGCGTCCAATCGGGCGTTGCAAACCAGCGACACCAAGAAACAGATGTGCTGACTGAAAGATACAGCAGGCGGCTTGAGTTGATTGGCTATGAATTGAATGCAGGCCACTGAAGGTACACCGAATCACAAAGTCAGAAATTAAACGAGCTGAGCTAGATGGATGGAATGAATCAGTCATCAGTGGAGGGAAAACTAACTGTGGAGCGAGGGAGATTGGCAGATTGCATGGTGTGGTTGTCCTTCGAGGACAAAAGGCATCGCTCATCTCTTCTCAGTGGCTAATTGGCTAGTGCCGGGCCTGCTGCCTATGGCAATATGAAATGTGCAGTGGACTAGTATCATAGCATGGCATCTGATCCTGCCTGATTTATTTCACAAGTCAACTGTTACTCATGTAATCCTGATTGGTTGCAGTTGGTAGCGATCAATCACTGATCTGATGGTGTGCATGATTTTTTTGGGCTATTCTAGTGATGAATGAACCTTTTACTCTTTAATGACAAGAAAGCAACCCGTGTGTGGGAAGATGAAGCGAATAAAGACTAGCAGGCTAGAGGATAGTCTAGCTGTTCTGCTCATCAGAGTCATCAGACTAGTAAAATTCCTAGTACATAATGATAGGGCCCAAATCTATCCTGAACTAAACAAGGTTATATATTCTTCCTACAGGCCCAGAACGGAAAAAACGGGCTGGGCCGAGAAGCAGCAGCTCGTAAGAATAGCTTAAGGGCACTTGGGCCCTCCTCTCTTGTTCTTCCAGTTGTCGTAGCAGGGGCAGGTGTCCTTGTTGCCGTAGGTGCCGGGCGGCACGCAGAGGCACTTGGCGCAGCACTTGTTGCAGAAGAAGAGGCACGGCTTCTTGTGGTGCGTCTTCGAGCACCGCCGCTCGCACTCCGACGCGCACTCTGCATTATTCGCACTTGCAATATATTGATCATCACACCAATAATCCAAGCATGCATGTCTGATTGATTCACAGCAACAAAGTAGAAAGTACTGTGCCACCAAACTGATGATCAATTGCAAACAAGAAACAAATGAGCGTGTGGCTTACGAGAAGGCTTGAGATTTCCCTTGCCATCGTTGTTGCCCTGCACGTATACACACACAAGGCAGCAAATAGATTAGAGTAGTATGTATGTATCTCAAAGTTGAGGCCGATCCATCTAGTTTCATGTCTGCCATAAAGTTTTTCGTTGTTGTTGAATACTGTAATTAACACGTACTGATTGGCCGATTACCTTGTGGCTGTCGATGTCGTCATCTTTGTTCAGCTCGTCACCAGAGACCCCATTGTCAACGACCTTCAGATCGACATTGGTCAATATATCCAGAAGCGGATCGAGAAGGCTACTACATACTGCTTTGCATACCTGCGCGGAGGCGAGCGCGAGAAGGAAGATGAAGCAGAGGAGCAACGCCAACGCCTTGGCCTTGCCCATGGCCATGTCGTCGTGAGCACCTACTGGATACTGGAGTCTGGATCTGAACGAATATCTCAGCTAGCTGATGGAGGCAATGCAAAGCTGAACTGCAACAAGCATATATAGGATCGGAAGAAGAGATATCATGCAATGCGATTGGATATATAGATCGTCGCCGTTAGACGTACGCGAGCTAAGAATAGATAGATTCGGTTGCATATATGCCTTGCTAGATCAAGTTGTAGACAGGATCCAAACCAAAACAGGGTGTGATACTACTGACCGGTTCAGACAGAGTGTAGTAATCTGTCTGGTCTCTTTCTATGTGCATGCTACCAGTGCCACCTTACCCGGCCGGCCGGGAGTCCACCGCATGCATGCAACCTCCGTCAGTCAATCCATCTCTTCTTCTCTGATTACAATACGAGAAGTAGTGAGGAATTGAGCCTAGCTAGTTGTTGAAGATCGATCGAGTAGCCGCCGGCGCAGACATGAGATGTTGAGATTGAAGAGCTCTAACATGCATGCGGTTGTGATGTGCCCTGCTGCTGCAGCTTACAACAATGCTTGGGCCATGTTTTACTTGTGGGCTCACGGCCCACATCATCAATGGGTCCACGTGAAGCCCAAAGTAAATCCAAAATACTTCTAGCAGAAGAATGCATCGCGTCCTTGGCTTGGGCTCTTTCTTCCTTTCCCTTCTCCCTTACCTTGTTCGCAATCGCAGCGAGCGACTCCATCTCACTCCTCAATCACAAGGAAATTCAGAATCGGATCGATCCGCCAAGAGAACGCCATGCCCACTCATCCTCCTCCATCTCCAATCCAGCCATGACCCGCGCCACCCCACCACCCCCATGGCGCCCCGCGGCCGCACCCTCCTCCTCCCGCTCGCCGCCGCCACCGTCCTCGTCGCATCCACCATCTTCCTCTTCGCCGCCGTCGGCGCGCGCTGGCGCCCCGCCGACACCGGCCTCCCCGTCCCGCCCCACGCCTTCTCCACCGTCCCCGTGACCCCCAACGCCACCACCGGCGCCCGCAAGGAGCTCTCGCTCTCCTTCCTCGACGAGAACGGCCGCCCCGACGACCCGGGCTCAACCTCCGGCGCCGCGCGATGCGACCCGCGCGCCGCCGCCGTCAGGGTCTTCATGTACGACATGCCGCCCGAGTTCCACTTCGGCCTCCTCGGCTGGTCCCCGCCCTCCCCCGCCTCCGTCTGGCCGGACCTCTCCACGCCGCCGCGCTACCCCGGGGGGCTCAACCAGCAGCACAGCGTCGAGTACTGGCTCGCGCTCGACCTCCTCTCCTCGTCCTCGCCCCCCTGCGGCGCCGCCGTGCGGGTCGCCGACTCCCGGGACGCCGACCTCGTCTTCGTCCCCTTCTTCGCCTCCCTCAGCTACAACCGCCACTCGCGGCCCGTGCCGCCGGAGAAGGTCGGCAGGGACAAGGCCCTGCAGGAGAAGCTCGTCAGGTACCTCGCCGCGCGGCCGGAGTGGAAGAGGTACGGTGGCGCCGACCACGTCATCGTCGCGCACCACCCCAACAGCTTGCTGCACGCCCGGGCGGCGCTGGCACCGGCGGTCTTCGTGCTGTCAGACTTCGGGAGGTATCATCCCAGGGTGGCCAGCTTGGAGAAGGATGTCATTGCGCCGTACAAGCATATGGCCAAGACGTTCGTCAATGACTCGGCTGGGTTTGATGACCGGCCGACGTTGTTGTACTTCCGCGGAGCTATTTACAGGAAGGAGGTAACTGTGCATTGCAACCTTAACATACTAGTAGTTTGGTGGTTAATTTCATTCGTTCTATACATTATGAGGCTGGCAAGTACTGAACATTCTACTAGGACTACTAGTCTAGTACTGCCACAAAAAAAACTGTCTTTGTGCCAAAGAGACCTCCTTTTTCTACCAAAACTTGACAAACATAAATCGCATTAGGAACAGGCAAGCTTTACAGTTAGAGTGGCCTAATTTGGAATTAGTTGAAATTAGCTTACGACTATATAATGTAGGGGACATGATTAGGTGTTATTCACATTTAACTAGTTTATACCAAATAAATCTGCAAAAACAGCGATTCTTTTTCATCAGAGTTTTGTAATTATTCTGTTTCTTCGAAGTTCATGAATTGTGATGTAATTTGTGAGTTCAAATGTTGACGTGTTTTGCTAGCACAAGTTACTGCTATTACAAATTTCCACAATTTTTACTAGCCTGTGCTGGTACTAGTTACTAGTAAAGTAAATTTAGGAGTATTATGGGGCTGTCTGGTTATGTTGCTTGTATGTTCAGAATCCTTTAAGGAGGTTAGGCTTATGCATATAGGCTCTTTCTTTATTAATCTACATCCATCACCTTATTTGAACGCTTGAACCTCTGGATGAAATTTGTGTAATTTGATAATCTTCAGTGAGGTTTACACAAAGCATTCTTGATCTTCCATCTTTGTCTGAAAGGCTCCCAGTTTTTGTTTGTTTCCACAAAATATTAAGTTTCAGAGGTTAATAGATTAACCTAAGCCCTTTGTTTCATTCCTTTGACATTAATAAATGATATCAACCAAATTCGTTTACATATGCCAAGTATGAAGCATCTATGGAAACAGACAAATTTATTGGGCCAAAAAGATATGTGTGAACCTGTTCTGATTGCTACCAGCTGGTTGTGATTTTCTTATTTAAGAACTTTCATGCTACTAGTTTTCAGCGTATTATATCTTTGGTTTAGTGACAATTGGCGATTCATAAGCTAATATATTGCATCATCCATACCCAGGGAGGGAGCATTCGACAGGAGCTATATTATATGCTCAAAGATGAAAAAGACGTTTACTTTTCCTTTGGAAGTGTCCAAGACCATGGGGCCAGCAAAGCCAGCCAAGGAATGCACTTGTCAAAATTTTGCCTAAGCATTGCTGGGGACACCCCTTCTTCCAATCGTCTGTTTGATGCTATAGTGAGCCACTGTGTCCCTGTTATCATCAGTGACGACATTGAGCTACCTTACGAGGATGTATTGGATTATTCAAAGTTCTCCATCTTTGTCCGTTCGTCTGATGCTGTTAAAAAGGGTTACTTGATGAGTCTGATTAGTGGTGTAAGCAAGCAGCAATGGACAAGTATGTGGAAGAGGCTCAAAGAGGTCGATAAACACTTTGAGTATCAATATCCATCCCAAAAGGACGACGCAGTCCAGATGATCTGGGGGGCATTGGCCAGGAGAGTGCCTGCAATCCAGTTAAAGGTGCATAGATCTAGTAGGTTTTCAAGATCTCACAGAGGACGCAAATAGGCAGAAAGGGGTGTATCTGTCTCATTTCTGTAGGCTAGTCTAACACAGCATTCACTGACACAGGGTCTCAGTTCTTCACGGTTGCACAAGCCACAGGCTATACCTAACGACCTAACATCGTTGAGGTTGTCCGTTGGTTATTCCATACAAAAGCTGAATAAGATAGGATATGCTCCATCTGAAAGTGTATACTTGCATGTCAAAGGCTTGTTGTTTTTGTAACATATATATTACATAATTGTGAAAGATGGACACTGTTTTGCTGTTTCTGGAAGTTGTGGGACCAAACAAAGTTTTTCTGTCATGTATCAAATTTTAATCTGGAGGATTCAGCAACTTTTGCCATTTTCTGCTGGTGGCATATGCTGGGGCCATCGTTTGAATCTCTAATATGAAGAAAGCCAGGTCAGCATTAATCAAACATTGCACTTTTCGTTCTTGAATTTCAATAGTGTGTCAGGTGTGGCTTTTATTAATTTGGGAGGTTGCGTTTGTGAACAAGTGCTTGCTTCTGAAGGACTGGATATCACTTTCAGGCCAGGGCTTGAAGCGCAAATTGTGCTTCCTTGAAGAATGAAAGAGGAAATACTTGCAGACTTTCATGTTTCATGCAAAGCATACAGACTTTACAGACTTTAAGGCTGGAAAAAGCCCTTGGTTCTGATTGGATGTAACAATATGTAGATCTTCGGGTTGATGTATAAGCGGGTGGCATATAGAGCATGATTTTTATTTGGGTTACTTGTGGCATGTTTCAGAATATATCATATCGAGTCAAGACAAAAGGTCTTGAACTTTCTTTTTGATAAGTAACAAGGTCTTGAAAAAGCTAAATATGCTTGCAACTACTTCATTTGATGATTGCTATTAGTAAGGAAATGGTTCACAGACGGCCTATTGTACAAACACATGGGATATATCTACACTTTGGCAATTGACACCAACCAGACACCAGAGACAGAAATTGAGCAAGTTATTAACGTCAGAAGAAAGGGGCAACTGATGCAGCCATCTATAGACTTGATCATCTCAATGCCATTCGGAAACCGAGATGCTTGGATGATTGGGATGGGTTTCAGCCACGTTCCTTAGCGCGGCCCGAGCTTGGTTCGTCATGGAGGTCCTTCTGTCGCCTACTTGTAGGAGGACAAGACGAAGATCCATGAGAGACGGCAGGTTCTCAAAGCCCAAGTCGGGAACTCCAGTCGACTTCCACGCAGACCATACTCGCTTATAGATTTCCAGCTTGAGGCTTGTGAGCCTGGGCATAGCTCCTTGCTGAAACACCACACTTTCAAAGTGTTCCATCAACTTGCAGTGTACCAGACAAGGGAACAAACCATCACTAACCACGAATTCTCTAGAGACGATATTATTAGCACCGATGCTAACGAAGTAGCATTCCATATAGATATCAGAGTAACTCTGGCGGTTCATCAAATACAGATGAAGGACCCGGAGACAAGGTAACCTCCCGAGGGTTTCGAGATCCCCTGGCTGTAGCTCCTCCAGGCCGACATTCAGGAAGGAGAGGTTCTCAACATGCGACCGGTTAATCCAGACCGGCAGCTTCGACAGGCAGTAAGATACCAGTTCCAAACTGCGGAGGTTCTTAGGCCCAACCCAGCCGTCCAAGATACCTTTTTGATCACTGAGGTAGATGGATAGCTTCTCGACATTTCGCAGCTTGTGTAGGCAATCCACCAGCGTATGTTCCGCTTCTTTGTTCAAGTAGGCAATATCCAGCACCCTCACTTGTGTTAAATTGCCCAACTCTTGCATACCATTGGAGTCATTAATGTATAACCGTGACAGCTCTTCGAGGGAGGTTAGACACCCAATCTCGGTTGCCCTTCTTACGTTCACGTCAATGTATAGGCACTTTAACTGTCTTAGCTGAACAATAGTGGACGGCAAGCTTGAAATTGCTTTTGTGAACAAGAACGATCGCGACCTTGCAATTGCATTGTTTGAGATGTCCAACATCTGTAGAAATTGCAGGTTCCCTATTTCCTCAGGCAGCTGAGCAATTTTTGTGTAACGTAGTCCTAGGCACCTCAAGTGAACTAACTTCCCAATGTACTTAAGGTTGTAGCTAGCCATGTGAAAGATCACAATCCTCCAAATGCAGCACACGTAAAACTTCGAACCTTGAAAGGGCCGGCATTAGATTTACAGTGGATGAAAAGGCAATTATTGACCTCACTTGCCGCATGCTCACTGTACCCCCATGTTCACCTTGATCTACCTTGCCATTTTGAAGGGATAACCTTCGAGCCTTTTGCAGTGGAGATGTGTGACCCGCATCACTCAATTTGGTAATAAAGTTTTCTTCACTTGACAAGGAACATATAAGATCGAGCACCAAATCATGTACACGGCAATACTGACTGCCATAAAAATCATACCCGGATTGGATCATACTTGTGTTTACAAGCTCATTGAAGTAACTCTTTCCAACTTCAAATAGGCTCTGCCCTTGTTTTTCGCATCGGATAAAACCTTCCGCTATCCACATCCATATCAAACTTCTTTTGTCAACTTCAAAATCTTCTGGAAACACTCTTAAATACAAAAAGCAAGCCCTTAGATGGGATGGCATATTATAATAGCTGAGCAACAAAATCTTTCTCATATTCTCCACATCTATATTGCTTTCCATACCAGTACCAATGGAATTGTACACCTCATACCAATCCAATTTATTTCTTCTTTTACTGGCCAACAAACTAGCTATTGTAATGATAGCTAAAGGTACACCAGCACATTTAGTCAGTATTCTGTCCGATACTTTCTCCAGCTCCTCATTAGGACACTTGTCTTTGACTTCGTCGCCAAATATTCTTGTATATAATAATATTTTAGAGCTGTGAAGACAAAGGGGTTTCATCTTGTAAACACCACCGACATCTTCTGCGACTTTCAGAATACGTGTAGTTGTGATAATTTTGCATCCACCATTGTTATTGGGCAAAGCACATCTAATATGTTTCCAAACCGAGATATCCCATATGTCATCAATAACAATGAAGTACCTATACATATTAGACCACAAAGTCCATGTTATCAGAGAAAGGAACTTGCTAATTAGGGTACAACTAGTTTTTTTTTTGCGACCGTGGCTGAGCACGTATTTCATGAAGAGGGGAGGTACAACTAGGTTCACATTACAGATGGCAACGAGTCTCCATTTAACAATCGTTAATTACATATACTCCACCAAAGAGACCACACTAGTTCATGAGAAAAGAGCGGGGATTCTCAGGAAAAGGAAAAAAGGTTGAAAATTCTCAAGACACAAGACAAATCTAATTGTAACTTCCGTTCCATTTTTTAGAAAATTCTAATTGGACTTCCGTTCCATTTTATACGATACGAATCTATAACTATTATAATTGACTATAAGGGGCTTAGGGGTCATAGAGATAAAGTTAATAGTATGCAGTTCAAAAAAGAGAAAAAGTCCAAATTACTACCCTCAAGTATGGATAAAGTCCGGATAACCCACCAAAGTATGTTTTGGTTCATCTTACACCAACAACTATCTCAATTGGTACAATCAAACCCTTCACAAAATTTATCTTTTTTTTTCTCCATACACAAGCCGTGTTTTAAGGTAAAACTTTGTGGGATGATAGAGAGCCGCATAAAGTATTTTTAGAAAATATAGTATAATTTTTCTCATTAATTCTCATAATTTTTTATCAATATGATTAATTTATTATTACATATTATAACCCTTAAATATAATAATGCAAAATTCATATTATATTTTTTTAAAATACTTTATGTGTTCCTCTATCATCCCATAAAATTTAACTTAAAACATCACTTGTACATGGAGAAACAAAAAAGACAAATCTTACAACGGGGTAGATTGGATCGATTGAGATACTTTATGGTGTAAAATGAACCTGGGGTTATCCGGACTTTGTATGGTAGTAATATGGTTTTTTTTTTCCTTCAAAAATAGTGGTGTTTTAATTTTTCAATTGTCCTTGGGCAAAAGTTCATGTCTGACAAGCTTATTGATGGCTAGTATTATTATATGGTTTGGTTTGTTCATACCTCTTCTTCCAAAGGAATTTCCTGAGCTCATCGATGATGACATCGATGCTTTTGTGATTTCTCCTTGCAAGTTGATACAGCAAGTTGTTCAATAGTTTCTCCATGTCAGGAGTCTGAGACACCGATACAAAAGCTGAGCAACCAAATTGTCCTCTAAGCTTTTCATACACCACATTAGCAAGAGTTGTCTTTCCCAGACCTCCAAATCCCACAATGGAGACTATCTTGTCTTGCTGCAAGGATAATTCATTGCCTTCCATCAGAATCCTGATTACCTCGTCCCTTGCTTCATCAATGCCAACTAGCTTTGTCACTTCCTCATACCGAACCAATGCGCGAGAATCAACTTCGACAGGCTTATCAACACTTTGTTTGTTGACCTCATACCTGCGGCGCCGGTCGTGCACCTCCAGGACGCGACTCTTGATGTCTCTGATGTCAATAGCAATCTTACGGCGGATCTTGGGCTTCATCAACCAGTTGAGGCTCCTATCAATGGCCTTGTTGAGGCCATTTTGTTCGGCCAGCCTGCTGCTGCCCTTGGAGTTGCAGCGCACCATGAATGTGTCGATTTTGTCCTCTATGTCATAGGACAGCTCTCTCACATCCCTGGCCCAGATCTTGTCCACTTTGTTAAGCTTGTGGGATGGTGTCTCTGAGATTTCCTTGAGGGCAGCCTGCATGATCTCGAGCTCAGTTTGGAGGAACCTGATGCCCCCCTTGACCTCCTTGTGCAGGTTGTACTCGCCGATGAGCAGATCAGCAAGCTTGGAGAGGAGGCTCGGCAGAGCCCCCGTCACCATCTCCATGGCACCTATCTGACCAAGAGGAGCAAGGTAGCTTAGCTTGTTGTGTGTTTGCGTAGGGATCGAGCACTAGTGCTTGTTGTTGAATGGTGTGGTACTTAAGGGAAGGCTAGCTTAGTAGAGACTAGACAACGAAACTAACATGGATGATCAGGGGGCGCTAGCAAAATTCATTGATGCAGGCCACGTGCCATGTTATCTCTGCAAGTACTATCACACTATTCTATATATCCATTATTGTCGAGGCAATCGAGCGCATATCTCGTAGAAGAAAATATAATGTTTTCATCCATTAACTAAGTATTGCATCGCAGCCTTCACACCCATGATGCTCTTGTACCTGGAACAATGATGGAGCTGCCGTCGTCGAGCAGATCGAGCGCATCTCTCGCTCGTTGAAGAAAATATAATGTTTTGGAGCTCCAACTAATGGCGAGAACGTGGATGCACGTTGTGTCGAGGAGCAAGTTTCAGCTACGATGAACATTTTCCGTAGAGGAATAGTGTACAAAGATGCTGAATACAACAACGAAAAACAATGAATACAACACTGAACCTGAGCAGCTAATTTTTTTTCTTGCAGTTAAAACTGCTGACTGTTGCATCTTTAGTTCAATAGGCAGAGAGGGACGGTCGATTCCTTTGCACTTTGCAATCAGGAGGACCTCTGCCTTTCTCTGGTTATCAGAATTTCAACATGTTTGGTTTCTATTGGGATCAAAATGTCCAGACGATTGGTTACTGTTCAGAGTCAGATTCCACTTGCTACTGAACTTACATTATTACTTTATTAGCATCCTGGCCTCATCTGCCCCTTTTCCCCTCCCTCGCTCCTCTCTGATTCTGACACAGGCTGCTAGGCCTTTCCTCTTTGTGATTGCATAAAAACAGATAGACGTGAGCTGCTATCTGTTAGTTATTCCATAGGAAAATGACAATATCTTATTATCCGGATTAGTTTGACCGGCAAAGGCTCGTTGTTTGCGTGGCATATATTCAATTGCAATTATACAAGAGATCAAGCATCATCATCTATCATGTACCAATATGCTATTCAGGGACTGTGCCTTGCTATTCAGCCAGTATTGCCATTTGATGTTGGGATATGTTGAGCTGTCATTTCCATCTCTCTTGTCAAGAAATCCAGGATATAAAAAGTCAACCGAATGATTTGTGTTTTAAGATTCTTTTATGAATTTCAATGGATTAACCTGATGTGATTAACAATTATGTGAGAAGTGGATTGTGCACGAATGCTTGCTTCTGAAAATGAATATTGCATTCATGAAGCCCATTATCATGCTAGAAGCGAATGAATGCAACACCTTCTTCCTAGAAGACTGAAAAAGGAAACAGTTACAAGCTTTATTTTCATGTTTCAGTCTAAGTATACAGATTAAATCTGGAAAAGCAGTTCGTTCTCGTTAGCTTTAACTATCAATGAAATTGGTTGGTTCACATGTAAACCAAAAGCAACATACTACGTACATCTTGACAAAAAACAGTAGAGATAATGCAAAACAACGTGAGCACTACTTCAGATATCAAGATACAGGGTCTTGAAGAGGCCACACATGTCTACGACAAGTCATTTCAGGGAGCAATTTGTTTGCAGTAAACATGTCAAGTTGTTAGAGCAGTGCTCCTACTGACACACCTGGATCTGCACTTTGTAGAAATCTCACTTAGAGATATGGACAATTTGTGGCTTCCAAGTTTTGCAGGTCGGGGACAAAAGCAAATGCACAAATTCCTTGCATTCAACTGAAACTTCATTCTGTGGCAGCAATAACCTCGATCTGTCGATCATCCTGCTTCACAGAAAAGCCATCAATGCCTAAACATATAGCACCAGAATCATGACTACAGTGTATGAATTTGCCAAAATATTTCCATGAACTACAACAATACTGTGAAGCTTCAAGCCAAGAACAACTTCATTGTTAATGCATCAGAGAAACAACACAACGGAAGTTCAAACATTCTTGGATTAAACGGATGGGAAATATCATAATAGAATTTGGAAATAGAACTTGGCAACCCAATAAAAGGGACTATGAATCACAAAAGTACCACCCTTGTAAGAATAGACCGAGAGTAGTTAGATTGATTCCTCTGCAAAAATGTTGAATTAAGTATTATTTTGGTTAGAATAACTAGATTGCAAACAAAGACACTGCTGCTGACTAAGCAAACATGGAAATACCTGAGATCCAGGAGTCATTATATTAAGATTAGGAAGAAATACTACTTGAAGATGATCGGTTTTCCAACTGACAATCTTATATTAACAAAAAAATAGGAAGAAATACAACTTGAAGATGATCGGTTTTCCAACTGACAATCTTATTAAAAAAAATTACATCAGTGGTAGCAGCAACCTAACACCACATGCTGTAAACAACTGGTTCCTCCTCCTGGCTGACACCAGAGAAGACCTTCTTTCTTGATCTTCGAATCATATCATACCATCCTTACGAGATAATATGATACATGTGATTCCTTGCGCTGGATCATTGATGGAGGGACTTTGTTATGAGCTGGAAGCTACTAATCTTCAACAGACAGCATACATTACATTTACAGGCAGCAAAGACTGAAGATTTGCCTGCCTTCCGTTGTAACAACATTAGACAAGCATGATTTTTCAACCCCTTCTCCTGTCATAAAACGCATAATGGTACAACAAACTAGCATTTGTCAAGCAATGCGGTGGCATGGTAGTCAATTGACAGTCCTGCACCTTTATATCTGATATGTAACCGACTAATTCGTGCATATCCTAAATGAAAAGCATGAGCATGACTATCGATGTAATATTATGAAATACTCTAAGATATCTAAAGGATTACAACAGATAGTATGCAACTGAAATAAACCAAAAGAGGGAAATTAAACAATTGAGCCCAGCATGGTCCAAATAACTGATCACATATAACAAAACCAAAATCAAAAGAGGGAAGTTAAAAGGCATCAATTGGTAGCAAAGGGCAAACTACTTTACAATTGAATGCGGCAACCGGTTGACCATGAACAGAAGAAAAATTGAAGGTAAAGTATAATACAATCAGACATAAGAAAAACTGAAGGTAAAACATAATAGAATCAGACATTCACAGCATCGGTCGATTAAGTAGTAAAACAACACATAAACAAGATCATTTTTTTTGGCCAAAATCATACGGTTTGAAATTTACTAGGGAAAAATAAACCGAAAGGAGAAATTTGTGAATTTTATGTTGGGGTGAACCCGCGCGGCCATCATCGCGCGCGCTCCGACCGCGGGCAGTCGTCATCGCGAGCCGCCGGCGGCAACCACAGCGCCGTCGCCGCCTCTTTACCCCAACGAACCGCGCCACCATCCCACAAGCCCAGGAGGAGGGCGGCAGGGGCAACACGGCCGTGGGAGAGGCGACTCCGGCCGCCGGCGGCGCCGCCGGACGGCAAGCTCGGATAAGATCAAGTAGTGTTCGAGGGCCGAAACCCTAGCTTTCTTCCTCCTTCCGCCATGGCATTTTATCACAACACACATTAGGGCCGCGCCGAATTAGGCCCAGTATTATACGGAGGCCCAACCATATACTTCAGGCCCATTACTGCAGCCCAAAAAATCAACTATTCGTTTAGGCCCACATGTCATGCTCAGAGCCCCGGCGTTCACTCAAACCCTAAAGACGCTTCCCCCAGGCTATATAAACCTTCTCCCCTTCGGCTGCCCTCGCTACGCCGCCGCTCTCCCCAAGCCGCCAAACCCTAGCGCCGCCGCCTCCTCCGCCGACGCGATCCCAAGCAGCCACCACTGCAACCATGGCTGCGGTGCTCAACCGCCCCACTCCGGGCACTGTTCAGTGTTTCGGGCGCAAGAAGACGGCGGTGGCCGTGGCCTACACCAAGCCGGGGCGCGGGCTGATCAAGGTGAACGGGGTGCCCATCGAGCTCATCCGGCCGGAGGGGCTCCGCCTGAAGGCCTTCGAGCCCATCCTGCTGGCCGGCCGCTCCCGGTTCTCCACCATCGACATGAGGATCCGCGTCCGCGGCGGAGGGAAGACGTCGCAGATCTACGCCATCCGCCAGGCCATCGCCAAGGCCCTCGTCTCGTACTTCCAGAAGTACGTCGACGAGGCCGCCAAGAAGGAGGTGAAGGACATCTTCGGCCGCTACGACCGCACCCTCCTCGTCGCCGACCCCAGGCGCTGCGAGCCCAAGAAGTTTGGTGGTCGTGGTGCCCGCGCCAGGTTCCAGAAATCGTACCGTTGAGCGATTGCTTGCCGCATCACATTTCGCCAGATCACCGTGTGTTCTTGGCTTTGTCTCCTATCAATGGAGCTAGTTATCTGGTTCTATATCTAGAGGTTGTTCTACCGTCATGTTTAAAACTTTAAGCCTAGTGTCGAACCGTTTTGGCATTGTGATATGAATGTGAGGGATTTTGAATAGTTTGCGAAGTATTGTTATGTCCAGGAATTATGAAATGGTTTCCTTATATTTATGCAATGCAATGAATGATTACTGTTTAAATTTTACTCGAGGCCTGTTTCATTCTTTTTGCCATTTTGCTTAGTTAAGTTATATTCTTGCGCAGCGGAGTGGATCATCTGACTGTAGAGAACTTGTTACGGATCAATTTTAGGTTTCTCATAGCTGGGTAGTTTTGTTTTGGTAGTGATCTGTTGCAAGTTAGGTGCATATGTAATGTGTCTTCTAATAAGGTAGATTTTAGTTCTGTCTTGCTTTAACCTTTGTTTCCACATCAAATGTGTTATCTTGCTGCAGTTGTTAGTTATTTGCTGAATGAAATTAATTGTTTGCCTCTCCTTCTAAGCTGGTGTAGTGTTTATCACTCTCCATTAGAACATCAGACCTTTTTTTCAGTAACATATTGATCAGTTCTTCTGCTCAGCTGTTGATATACTTCTTTGTATCTCGCCTTTGTTATATTTGTTTAATGCTTAGCGAAATTCCTTTTTGGTATGGATGTGGCAGGGATGGTGTAGATCCTCATTTGGGTTATAGCTGCTGCTTTAACTCTTTTAGACATGAAGCCTAGTGTTCACCTTTTTTACTCTAAGTATGGTTTTGCTTGTTATCGATGCCAGGAATTCTGATATGGTTTCATCCTGCTTATTCTATGCAAGAGCAGTCGTTGAAATTTTCATGCTTTGTTCACCTCATTTTGCTAGTTAAGCAATCTGCTCTGCCTTTAACTTGAATGAATGGATGATAATTATGTAGACTTGCATGACTGATCAAATTTAGTTTGTTCATTGTAGGGCAATTTTCTGTTGGTAGGCTTAGTGACGGTACAACTTGGCAGTGTCTTCTAACTAAATTGGTGTGAAGTATTGTCTTGCATTGACCCTTGGTCCCTCATACTTGTGGAGAAAATAATTTGCCTCAATTTGTTATGATTTTAGTTAATCACTCTTGCTAGCATATTGGTCGTCTACGGATGCCAATGTTGCACACTCTCACACCCAATTGAGTCATTGTCCTGTATTTGTTATCAGTCGCAATGTTTGTTTCACTGTAGGATGCTCAGGGTAATTGACTTCTTGTTGTGTCATGGTCCTTGTTTGTGGTGTCTTCCTCTTGCTGTTTCCTCAGGAGCTGCTCAGTTTGAATAGATATTCACAATGCAGCTCAGTCATACCTTAGCTTTGGCCGGTGTCTGTTATCATTGCCCTTTGCCAGTTTGAGTCTTGTTGCTGCTGTGCCTAGTAATTTAGTCCATGGAAAGAATACATTCAAATTTGTGCTGCTGTTGGAGGATGAATTAAATCGGATGGAATTGTTCATATGTTTGTTTCAAGGAATCTTTGTTGGATCACTGATGGCATACTGGGTCTATAGGTTTCACTTGTTGGGAGTGATAGTAGGAAATGTTACCTGTATGCTATTTCTACTTCTGAATGTGACATCGACTTATTGTTTTTGTTAAATTGTACCATGTTGCTAGCGAGAACCAAATTGAATTGAGTGTAAACCGTGGGGGCTGTCTCCCTTGCCCTACCCTGTGAAACTGTGGCTTTATTGATGTCAGAGCTCGATTCCAATTTGTGCTGTGTTTGGTTGTAGCTTGAAGTGTCATTGTTCGTTCCTTTGAGTGTTTGCTTGTGTCTTGAAGAGCAGTTCATTCCTTCTCGATCATTAGTCAGACAAGTGGTTTCGTCTCGCTGATGCCTTGTTTCCCTCTGAGCGAGGCAGGGCCCTCTCTCCAATTGGCCTTGTTTAGAAGCTCACAGTGTCGCCAAACTGTATTAGCAGAAACGAAAAGCTGAGAGTTTTGAGACTTTTTTTTAGTAGAGAGAGTTTTGAGACTTGTAACACCAAAATTGAGAGGCTACCATCAAGTATCATAACATTGAGAAATCTGGAGTGTTTGGACCTGCCTAGACTGGGAGAGGTGCGTATTGCAGTGGAGAGGTCAGCCACCATGGCCGATGGAGAGGAGGGAGGAGGAGGCTGCTGCAATTGGACCCTCTTCGGCGTTCTCCGGTTTCAGCCATCTGAGGCCTTAGATCTCAAATTCACCTTCCAAATTTACTATGCAAAAAGAAAATTCCCCATCATATCAAAATGTCACTAAATGTAGATAAAATCAAAAACTAATTACACAGTTTTGTTGTACTCTGCGAGACGAACATTTTGAGCCTACTTAATCAATTTTTAGATAATTTTTTATAAATACAAACGAAATGTTACAGTGACGCAATGATTACGAAGTGACATCTTGCTCCCAAATTTAACACTCCAATTCCAACAACTAAACAAGGCCTGAATGATCTTGAGCTACGGTCCCACAGGATTTGGACGTCGGTGGGGCCCGGCTACTGCAACACATGACGGCGCTCGAGTCATTGGAGATTCACAACTCTGATGAGCTAACCGAGCTACCAGAGTGCCTATGCTCTGTTTGTGTCCTCATGCTCTGTTATTCGCAGGCTGCCAGAGTCGCTAGGGAAACTCCGGTTTCTGCAGGTGCTGAGCATCAGGAAGTGCGATAGACTTCCACAATCAATGGGTCACCTCACGTCCCTCTGTGTGCTCCACATAGTGAATTGCAATGCACTTGAGCAATTGCCTGAATGCCTGGGAGAGCTCTGCTCTCTAAACGAACTCAACATTCATCAGTTGCAGAGGCTGACTTGCCTTCCCGAATCCATGAGCTACCTCACCTCCCTTCAAGTGCCCAATACCACTAGCTGCCCGGGCATCAAATCCTTGCCTCACGTCTCTGCAGAAACTGCCCTTTGCCCAGGCGCTGCGACGGCGAGAGAGTAATCAAAGGGCGAGAACTACCAAATCGTCTCCCACCCACGTCCCTATCATTAAACTGATCGATCTGGTAACTATTTCCTAACTCTTTTATTCTTTGTTCATGCCCAATTGCAGATATGATCGTACACTTTGCCCACCTGTTCAGTCTTTAACCAGATTCAAATCAGACTTGGAAACGCTGAGATCGAGGTACTATACTGTGAAGGGTGAACAAATAGTGAATGTGGATAGAGATCGAGTAATTGCTAATTTAAATCTTTTAGAATTGAGAAGAAGTAGTATGCAAAACGAATTAAAAAGACAAAAACCGGCCACATTCATACAAACTGATGATGACTGGAGTATGCAGCACGTACGGACTTAGGCCTTGTTTAGATGTTGAAATTGGAGGTTGAATTTGGGAGAAAGATGTCACTTCGTAATCATTGCGTCACTGTAGCATTTTCGTTTGTATGTGTGAAAAATTGTCCAAAAATTGATTAATTAGGCTCAAAATGTCCGTCTCGCAGAGTACAACAAAACTGTGCAATTAGTTTTTTATTTCAGCTACATTTAAAACTCCATGCATGTTATGACATTTTGATGTGATAGGGAATCTTCTTTTTGCATAGTGAATTTGGGAGTTGGCTTTTGGCATCTAAACATGGCCTTAGTTTGCAAGTGCACGCATGCAGTTTGCGGTTTATTATATATATTGTTGACCCATGCAAATTAAAGCAGGATTCCCAGGGCCTTGCCGTAGTGAATCATGTCGTCGTATATCTCCTCCGGGAGGTTGTAGTTGAAGTCGAAGCCTTCCCTGACCAGCTTGCACGACAAGCAGACTCTGGGTTTCACAAGCAGGTCGCCGGAGCTGCACGCATGCAATATAATGTGCAACAAACAAGCACGTCATATAGTGCAAATAAATTAAAGTAAGTGTCGATAAGGAGGATTCAGAACTCTGAAGAAGCTATAGCTAGCTAGCTTCAATTCGCTGTGATGAATATCATCACTTACAGGAGTTCCGTCCTGACGGTGTAGTGCGGGTACTGGTCTTGCAGGAAACGTGCGATGTCAATGACAGTGGTGTTGATGCTGCAGCAGATGTACCTCCCGGCGGCGGCGTCGTGCTCGGCGACGAAGATGTGGGCGCGGCAGACGTCGTCGATGTGAACCAGCGGCACGCCGCCGCCGGTGCCCAGTTCGATGCTTCGCAACGCGGCGAACGCGGACTTGTCACCGGAGAATAAGGAGAGGCAGGCGGGAACGGTGGTTGGGATGTCGTTTCTGCTGCAGGCGGCGGGTGCGGCGCCGACGGTGACGACGGGGCACACGGTGACGAGGTCGATGCCGTGCTCCTGCGCGAACCTGCACGCCGCCTTCTCCATCAACACCCTCGACACCGGGTACGCCTGCAAATGAAATGCAATTTCTCTTCTTCATCAGGTACTCACTCAGTCTGCCAGACAGGAATAGGATAAGATATACCCTATCCTGCTGCAAGCCAAGAGCGAGGAGATCGAGACTGCTGGCTGCGTGTGCGCACCCAGTCAGCAGGGGAGGACTTGTCGCTGGCAGTGAGGTATTCGACGTCGGCCCAGGAGTCCTCCTCCAGCACGTGCCGCCCTTGGCCTTGCAGCGGCCTCGACGAGACTGCCGACCCCGACGAGGTGAGGATCACACGCTTCACACTTTGAGATCTCGCGCACGACCTCATCACGTTCAGAGCGCCGCGGACGCAGGCATCCATCACGACCTCAGGTGCTTGATGATGGAGAATGACTAGATCATCTGGAGGAGCGGCGGCGGCCACGAGGAAGGCGTAGTCGCAGCCTGCAAGGGCGTCGTCGAAGCTGCCTTCTTCCTCCAAGTTGGCGCGGAACACCTCCAGAGGACCTAGTGCCTGCAACTCCTTCATGTGGGAGTTCTTCTCCGTATCATCTGCATTGCATATATATATGTAGTAGCCGGTTCAGAATCACTCGGATTCGACCGCATTTCAGTTGAAGGCTAACAACTTGAAGCAGCTAGCTGGTAGCGCGCACGCACGCACCGGGGTTCCTGACCGTCGTCCTGACGGCGTATCCCTTCTCCAGCAGCATCTTGATGAGTGCCGAGGCGATGTAGCCGCTCCCTCCGGTCACGCACGCCGTCTTCATCTTCATCTTCATCTTGTTGTGTCCGCCGGCCGACGATGATCAACGCTATAGATAGCCGCCTGATCAACGCTAGCTGCTTCTCTGAAACTGAATCGTAGCGAGCTGCCGTGTTGGCTGCGTGACTCTCCGGATCCTGCGCTAGCTGCAGTACGTATATTTATACCACAAACCACAAGCCATAGATCAATTATTATATTTATCTGATACTCCTATATAGCAACCAGTTAGTTTAGGACAAGACTTATGGCCGGCAATGTGAGAGATACACTCTACTGTACTGGTATGAACTAGTAGTTGTGTATAATTAAAATCGTTCAGAAAATTAATTAAACGCGGCCGGCCAAGGAATCCGTCGTCGGTCAATTTCACTCTACACATCCATGTCATGCATACAGAGCTCGACTGGCCTGACCGCCGCGTATATACTTCCAAGGATGGATTTTATTTTGACTAAGGAAGTTTTATTAAATTCCAAGGTCATTACATGCATAGAGTTGATACCTATCTTAGAAGATCCCAAATCACCTCCCAAATTTACTACGCAAAATGAAGATTCTCCATCACATCAAAATGTCATAACATGCATGGAGTACTAAATATAGATAAAATTAAAAACTAATTGCACAATTTTGTTGTACTCTGCGAGACGGATATTTTGAATAATCAATTTTTGGACAATTTTTCACAAATACAATAAAATGCTACAGCAGCACAATGATTACGAAGTGACATCATACTCCCAAATTCACCCTTCCAAATTAAACAAGGCCTAGTCCGAGGGGCCGCGGTGCCGTACGGGGGCCGGGCCGGGCGTCCGAGGGGCCGTGGGCTCCGATAGAGCTGGGCCTTGTTTAGTCCTCCAACTTTTTTGTCTCGAAATTCTAAATTCGACTATGTAAAAAGAAGATTCACATCACATCAAAATATCGATACATACATGGAGTACTAAATGTAGATGAAATTTAAACTAATTATATAGTTTTGTTGTACTTTACGAGACCAACATTTTAATCCTAATTATTTAAATTAAATAATACAAACGAAATGCTACAACGCATTAATGGCAAAATGCCATCTTTGGCATGCCAAAGTTGGGAACTAAACAAGACCTTGAGTGAGGTCCAGGCCACTGGCGGCAGCAGGCCTCAGTTAAGCAAAGTAATGTATATTTTTAATTGATGGTACACGTACAGTGGTACTCCCTCCGTATATGATTTAGATTTCGTTTTAGATAATATTTTAATCAAACATTGAGAATATAAATTATGAATAACTTTTAAGCCGTTGAGTTTGAAAATGTAAAAACCATACGAATAGATTTATCTTAACTTTTTACAAAAAATATACATATATTGTTTTTTAATAAATATTTTTGTAGAAACAAGAAGTCAAATTTACTTTTGAAGACTGTGTCGTTTTCTAAAACGATATCTAAATCATATATAAAGGGAGTATACATAAGCACCGGATGATTCCCTTAATTTTGTTGCCGAATTCAGGCCCTCAGCCAATCATGTCAATTTTGAATTCAGGTCCTCAGCCAATCATGTCGACTGATGAACATATCAATTTGACTATTCGCTCGCTCGCCGCCGGCTGCTGCTGGCCTGGACGGCAGCCCGCTAGCCGCCGGTGGGACTAGGTGTGATTGTTTTTAGTCTCGATCTAGATTAGTTCCTGAATTGAAAAAAAAGGGTAAACTAGCTTGCAAACTAAAAACGACTGGAACTGGAATGTCAAAGTAAGCGCAGGCACATGACGCGTGGGCCCTATACTCACCCGTTAATAATCTCTTGCAGGCCGTTGAGGCGTGGTTTATTATTTCCAGGCTAGCAAATGCAGCTCCGATCCCTGCTAATAAGCTAGTATTCCGTTACTTAATTATTTTGGCATTGTTGGATCTAATGCCCTTAAGGCCTTCACTCTCATATACATGTACTTTGTTCCCGTCCCAAGAGCCACTAGGCCATCAGTTCTTTTTTTCCCCTCATAAACTAGCTTACACACAGAGCATCAAAAACAGCTTGCATCCCCAGTAGTGAGAGAGATCCATGGAGGTCGCGACAGGGGCCCTGTCAACCCTCCTCCCCAAGCTTGCTGATCTGCTCATCGGCGAATACGTCCTGCAGAAGGAAGTGAAATGGGGAATCAAGTTCCTGCAAACTGAGCTCGAGACCATGAAGGCGGCCCTCGAGGAGATTTCAGAGACACCATCTGACAAGCTTAACAAAGTGGACAGGATCTGGGCTAGGGATGTCAGAGAGCTGTCCTACGACATAGAGGACAGTATCGACGCATTCATAGTGCGCTGCAATGGCAGCAGGCTGGCCGAACAACATGGTCTTATCAAGAAGATCATTAGTAGGTGCCTGGATTGGTTGATCCAGCCCAAGATCCGGCATAAGATTGCTAGTGACATCAGAGTCATCAAGAGCCGTGTCGAAGAGATGTCCAAACGGCGTGACCGGTACAAGATCAATGGTCATCAAGTTCCTAGGCCTGTCCTAGTTGATCCTCGCTTGTTAGCTCGGTACGAGAAGACAACAGAGCTAGTTGGCATTGATGAAGCAAGAGACGAACTAATTAAGATGATGATGCAAGCAGGCAATCAACAAGTGTCCAATCAGCAAGAAAAGATAGTTTCCATCGTTGGACTTGGAGGACTGGGAAAGACAACTCTTGCTAACAGTGTATGAAAATCTTAGAGCACAATTCGATTGCTCAGCTTTCGTTACGGTGTCTCAGAATCCTGACATGGAGAAATTATTCAATAGCTTGTTGTATCAACTTAACAAGCAGGGAAACAGCGCAGGCATCACTAATGTGATCGACGAGCTCAGAGAATTCCTCCAGGACAAGAGGTATTACGAATACATCAAAGAATACTAGCTCAGTTCATGATTATGAACTTCTGCCGTTGGACAACTGAAAACATTTTTTTTCCCAAATACTATTGAATTTCTATTTCAATCGTTAATTGTAACACACTTGCCCCTTACCGTCACTTAGAACAGTTAGAAACCTTTTATATAAAATGGAACGGAAGTTAGTTCCAGTATAGAATAGTTACACAGATAAGATGTTCATGTTTATGGGTCAATGTGGAACATTTACTTATTGTCTTTTACTGAGAATTGTCAACCCTTTTCTCATGAGTTAATGTGGTGTCTTTAAAGCAGTGTACATAAAAGATTGTGAAATGAAGACTCCTTGCCATCCAAAATATGAATATATGGGATATCTCAGTCTAGAAAAAAAATTAGCAAGCTTTGTTTTAGAAAGTTTTATCATCCAATAACATGGCCTTTGTGGTTAAATATGTGTAGGTACTTCATTGTTATTGATGACATATGGGATATCTCAATCTGGAAACTAATTAGATGTGCTTTGCCTGATCATAATCATGGATGCAAAATTGTCACAACTACACGTATTCTGAAAGTCGCTGAAGAAGTCGGTCGTGTTTACAAGATGAAACCTCTTTGTCTCCACAGCTCTAGAATATTATTGTATAGAAGAATATTTGGCAACAAATACAAAGACAAATGTCCTGATGAAGAGCTAGCCAAAGTATCTGACAGGATACTAACAAAATGTGCTGGGGTACCCTTAGCTATCATTACGATAGCTAGTTTGCTAGCCACTAAAGGAAGAAACAAACTAGACTGGTATGGGGTGTACAATTCCATTGGCCCTGGCATGGAAAACAATACGGATGTGGAGAATATGAGAAAGGTTTTGTCGCTCAGCTATTATAATATGCCATCCTATCTAAGGACTTGCTTGCTATATTTAAGTGTATTTCCAGAAGATTATGAAATTAGCAAAAATCGTTTGATATGGATGTGGATAGGAGAAGGTTTTATCCAATATGGAAAGCAAGGGCAAAGCCTATTTGAAGTTGGAGAGAGTTACTTCAATGAGCTCATAAACAGAAGTATGATCCAACCCAGGTATCAGATGAATGATATCAGGATACTGTCTTGCCGTGTACATGATATGATTCTTGACCTTATTAGTTCCTTGTCAAGTGAAGAAAACTTTATTACCAGATTGAATAATGTCTGTCACACATCTCCATCACAAAAGGTTAGAAGGTTATCGGTTCAAAATTGCAAGGCAGATGATGCTACGCATGGGGTTACTGTGAGCATGCAGCAAGTAAGGTCTGTGGTTGCCTTTCCATCTACTGCAAATTTGATACCAGACCTTTCAAGGTTTAAAGTTGTGCGTGTATTGTGTTTGGAAAATTGTGACCTTTCACATGGTTACAACCTTAACTATATTGGGAATTTTGTCCACTTGAGGTGCCTAGGACTACGTTCCACAAAGATTGTTCAGCTCCCTGAGGAAATAGGGAACCTGGAATTTCTTCAGATGTTGGACACCTCGAACAATGCAATTTCAAGCTTGCCATTCACTATTGTTCAGCTAAACCAGTTGAAGTGCCTATACATTGACAAGGTGAATATAACAACGTCAAACAGGATTGGGGGTCTAACATCTCTCGAAGAGCTCTCAGGATTACGCATGGAAGACTCCCATGCTATAGAAGAGCTGGGCCATCTAATAGAACTGAAGGTGTTGGATATTGTCTACTTCAACGACCAGGAAAATGTGCTGGTGGAGTGCCTGCAAAAGCTGCAAAATATCCAGAATCTATCAATCACTTTCTACGCACTTAGAGGTAACTTGGATGGCTGGATTGGGCCTCAGAATCTCCGCAGTTTCCGAGCAGAAGGCTACTGGTTCTTGAAGCTGCCGGTTTGGATTAGCCACTCACATGTTCAGAACCTCTCCTTCCTAGAGATCGACGTGGAGGAGCTACAACAGGAGGATCTTGAAATCCTTGGGAGGTTACCTTCTCTACGCGACCTATACATGTATTTGGAAGAGAAGCAACGTCCTACTAATATCTCCAGGGAATTCGTTATTAGTCCCGGTTGGTTCCCTTGCCTGGTACACATCAAGTTGCGGGGACATTATGAACGTGTAGTGTTTCGGCAAGGAGCTTTGCCAAGGCTCACAGGCCTTGACATTGATATCCATTGCGATGTGTGCCACGCATGGGCCGGAGGAATTCCCGACATGGGCTTTGAGAACCTGCCGTCGCTCTTGGACATTCGTGTTGGCCTCCGGCGTTGTAGACGTGGCGACCCGTGCGAGGAGAAAGCTACGGCTACGCTAAGGAATATGGCTAAAATCCATCCGAATCATCCAAGCATTTTGGTTACTAGTTACCGATACTGATGAGGAACGTGTATGTTGTGATGGCTGCAGTGACGGTGCAGGCAGTTACCTACGTTATAGATCGAGTAGGCTACTTGTGTGTTGGCGCACCATCCAGCATTCGATGAAATTTGTCTTCCTTTCCTTCGATGAGCTTTGCCTTTGCAGCTGCCACCCACTCAAGCAAGGGGCACGCGGCCTTGCTGGTGGGACGAATTGCGGCGCCCAAGGGAGGCGCGGGTCGAGCGTGCACTGCTGATGGCTGCCCTTTCGCGGCAACAGCTGCGCAGCGCGCGCCACCCGTTCGACGAAATGTGCCATTGGTTAGGAGTGGGGGCGTCGTTGGCATTTCGTTGTCAAAACTCAAGAGCAGCGGGTTCATGCCTCAATAATGCCAAGAGCGTGTGGAATTTTCTTCGCCAGTCGCCACGGTATGTACCACACAAGTCATGCAAACACGCGTTTTCTTTTCCATGTTCACTGCACCGAGGGATTCAACGCGTTTCATTTTCATTTTTTTTCTCCACTACTTTGGCAAAGCATGCAGAGCGTGTACTGCTCATTCTACTCTGTATAGCAAAGCAGAGGAAGATACATACATCAAAACATAGAGTCCACACACGGCACGGTCAAGATTATCTCTTGCCCCCCCCCCCCCCCCCGCGTCGCTCCCGTAGGCGACTCGGGGGGATCTCGCCGCGCCGCCGCCGGCCGGCCGTCCTTCCCTCCCTCCCTCCCCTCGCCGTCGCCTGAGCAAGGGACCGGAAGATGTCCACGTCACCATCCACTAGATCTTCTCTCAACATGCAAGCTGTCCACATCACCATTCACTAGAATCATGAATTTATTTCTTCTACTGATTTTCTGCGGCTATGTATTGTGTTAGTCTTTGCAAGTAGTCGAGTACCATGCTACAAATTTCTAAATAGTTCTCTCAATAAAATGAATTGTTTTCCTCTACATTGTTGTTTGCAAAAAAATAGCGCGATGTAATCACTTTAGTGTTTCTACTTTCAAATTGCATCTTCAAATTTTGTAGAAATTCCGGTAGCAACGCACGGGGTATCACCTAGTAAGCCTTAACAACTCCTACCAGCATGAAAGCTGTAAAGGCAGACATGCATATACAAGCTTAAAATAGAGGGGGCCATGCGGATTAATGATACTAGCTCATCAACCCGTGCAGGCGGTCTAGTAATTTTAAATATAGATGAGTAGTCGAGGTTATATAAATTAATTAAATTAATGTGTTCAACGTGTGATACCAAATGGAAAATATTTCCGTATTTTGTATACCTATATTATGACCCGTGACTTGAACCTCCGGTTGATAAGTGAGCGGCCACCAAAATTATTTGAACCCTTTGATCTCCTAGGTGTAGCAACATCTGTAAAACTACATATAGAATTTATTTCGATTACACTTCTATAGTCAGCTTATATAAGGGAAACTGTTTCTTAAATATAGAGAATATACTTTGGATACTATTTGGGTATATTTTTAAGTAAATAGTATATGGTCTGAGATTAGATATTTCATAATAATAGATGCTTTACATGTGTGTACATAGTATTAGACCTTTCCACACTTCAAATGTTAGTATATATATTTCCAAATATGATATTAATCCATGAACTGCTAGGATTCTTCATTTTGTTTTTGGCAACTCACTTCTTCCTTTATTTTTATTTTAGCACACTACACTAACTCACATTTTCATTATGCGTTATTAGGCTTTGATATATTCCAATTCTCTTTACCAATTAGGCAACCACCTCACACATATACATGTGCTATAGAATAATAATAATAATTAATAATAATAATAATAATAATAATAATTTGCCAATGAACATTCACCTGATAAGCCTATCTTAGGCTATATTAAGATCTCCCGCTACATTGCTTCTCTATTGAGTGTATAGATTTCGCTAATTCATTTACATGTTCTTGATTTCGGTAGTTTTGTCTAAAACTTCCCAATCATTAACCAAAGAGCGCCATTAATTCTAGAATAATGAGTGATCTAGCATTGGTAACGAATTCTTCTCTGTATAGTAAATTTATGCCTTAGTAACAGAACCTTTAGAATTCGCATGGTTCTGCGCCTTGATGTATGATGCTTTATTTTCTTATTACAATTGCTTCATCTCTTTTTTCTTCCCGTGTGTAGGAAATTGCATTAACTATTTTAACTCTTCCCCTCATTATTATATGTCATTAAGAATAAGCCAATCACTCAAAACTACGCAGCAGGGTTGATCCAGTGCAATTTATAAAGTAGAAAACGTAATAGAGAGAACATGCTAGAATTATTCAGAGTTACATACCAACACGCCAGCTGCTTCCTTCCGGCCAAGGTAGGACGTCAAGATCAGCCTCGTTTCAAGTCTAACAAAAACTGCATGGTCACGCATGGGAAGATGGATCTGAATTCCACATGCTTTGCTTAAAAAATTAAAAATCTGCATCATGCATGGGAGGACCGACGGGATCAAAATTCCAATCTATACTTTTGGGTTCCAAAAGTGAACCAATGGAGGATCACTTCTGCGCCTGTCATGCCACATCGTTTCGTGTCCGTGTATAGGAATAGTATGGAATACAGCGTTACAGCCCTGCATGCACACAAACGTGAGATCGATACTACCGGTAGGAGATGTCTTGGTTGATCTAGAAGGTTACTGTGACATACTCCGTATACTTTCCTGATGAAGATCTTGATAGATTGCATACACGTACGCATCCACGATGGACTTCGTTTCATGCCTGATGACCGTCATGAGTCTTCTTTGTCTATCTTCTCTTGAAGTCTTGAACTCCTCAAGCCGGCCGGTGGTCGGCGTGCTACGTGCTCCCGTCCGTATGAGAGGTATGCTTGTTGACATCGGCAGAGATCACGTGCTTGTTCAGATCACGCGGTAGAGATCGAGCCAAGGTTTGGAGGAGTAGATTATGTTGACTTCTAATTGATGGCATATATGGGTAATTTTGAAAAAACTATTAGGGGTTACTTTACGATACTTTTATAATGGCAAAGTTGGGTAATTTTTTTACAGTCCCATAATTGAAACAAAGGTCGTGTTCGAATTGATCCAAACAGGAGGGATCAAATTCGAATTGCTCCATTTAGTGCACTGCACTTGTCCTTCCGATGATGACTATATGTGGCCCATGGTGGCTTTCCTCGGGGGATTTGGTCATACAGATTCGCATTACTCCTCTTGTCCTATTGCTGCCATTGGTCGGCAGTTGATGGTGATTTCACAGTATATGTGGCCCATGGTTCAAACAGGAGGGACCAAGATCATTTGCAACGACAACACATTGCTATGGAAGAATTGCAAGATCATAGATCATAGAATCCTACCCCATGTTCGATTTGATTCAAACAGGAGGGACCAAATTCAAATTTCGCCATTTCAGTTTCAGCATACATACTTCACTGGCCCAAGGCGCAGGGACTTCCTCGGTACGTTTGGCCGTACATGTTTTCATATTATTACTCATCTTTTTTTTCGAGAACACGCAGGAGAGCTGCGTATCTTTATATTAAGAAGAAAAATATTGTTTTTACAACGCGGGCCGCGAGGGCGCACGCAACGGGCACGGGCTACATTAGCAGACTATACTAAAAAACCGATCGACCATGGCAACACAGCCCTGGATAGAACTAAGGCCTAACTCCCACTGTTGCCTCCTCCGGCCAACCTGTTGCCTCCTCCGACCACTGATCACTCAAGGGTGTGATTACAGCAAGTTTCGTCTCTTGAACACACACAATGGACGCATCACTCGAGCACGCGACATCGCGAAGATTGTCACGGCGACAACGGGCGTTCAAACCCCGGACGTTCCAGACCAGAATGTTGTGGTTTTGTGTATCCATTACAGAGTGCAACCAAAAGGTGTGGAGAGGACCTCAACACACGTCGATCGCGGCCGACGCCATCAGGTCGGCATCCGAGAGAGCGCGGGCGGCCGGAAGAATATCTCTGATCGCTGCGAAGCGAGAGGTGTCCAGGGGGGCATGGAACATCGCCTCCAGAGCTTTCTTCCCACTGGAAACATCAGGCACGTCATGGCCAAGCTTCCGCAGAAACAACACTTCACCTTTTTTTGATGGACGGACATGGGAATTGAAGGCCTGGCTAGCCAACCTTCCACTCCGTCGCGGCGCCGGCGTGGTTGGCGCTTCAGAAGCAGCTTGACACCCTCCCAGCATGCCTGCCAGGGGCACTTGCAGGGCCTTGCTCACACTGGCGAGAAATGCAGCCGTGGCCGCCTTCGCCTCGTCGAGACTTGGTTCGACCGGCCTCTTGGTTCGCTTGCGTGCCGTGGTCAAAGCTTGGGCTGCCGGTCTTGAGTTTGTTGCCGGCCCTTGGGCCGTGGTGGTGTCCACACAGCCCGATTGAGTGGAGTCCGGCTCCTGCGTTGGCTCGGCCCCATCCTCGGCTTGTTCCTCCAGCTCTCCTACCGGCACGACGGCTCGGCTTCTCCTCCTGTAGGTCCTGAGGCTTGTCCGGGGGAGGCAGCTGTCTCAGACGAGATCAACTTTGGCGACTGTGCGCTCCACTCAGACAGCATCGGATCCCATGCTGAAAGGGACTCCGGCGCCCGAGGCGGTCTCTGGTCTTCGAATGGGACAAGCTCCAGAACGGTAGGCTTCAGTCCACCCGTGATGCTTTCCGAAATCGGCAAGGTGGCCTTTGCAGGCATCGTGCTCCCGAGCCCCTCCACCGGCACAGCCGGGCGGCCCACAGCATCTTCCCCAAAGCTGATCTGCCCGTGGGGCTCGCCCAGGTCCACAGGCAGGGCAGCTTTCAGTTGGGAAACAGCCAAAGCCGTCCCCGCCTGCAAAAAGCTGGTCCTGTCGGGCTGCCTAGCCGAACCTGGGCTCTCGTCCGAACTCGCCGGAGTTGACGTCAGGGTTGCCGCCGCCGGCGCCGGCGTTGGGGAGATGTCGACCGTCACCGCCGGGGACCCTGCAGCCGGCGCCGGAGCATCAGCCCCCTCCTCCATCGGCCGCGGTTGCGGCACCAGCGACCCATCCGGCACCCCCAGCGCCGCGGCAGGAGGGTGGCGCCGCCGGGCATCATCGCCGTCAGCAGGCGGAAGCTCATGCCCGTCAGGCACTCCCCGGCTGCAATGGAAACCAAGCAGCCTTGGGCCGCCATTGCCAAGAGAATCGCCATAGCTCCAGTCGGGATGGCCATCATGGCCGGAGTCGCCATCGCTGGAAGGCGGAGACGGGCCCGGCGACGGCGAGGTGGACCTGGAGTTGAAGTCGCCGATGTTTCGGAGATGAATGATGGCGTCGTATCTGAGCGTCTCCTTCTCCCTTAAGTACGGCCGAACGTTGGCGAATATGCGTTGCATGTCGGGGTCGCTGTGGATGACCGGCCGTTCATGCTCGGCGATGAACACCGTCTTCTCGCGAGGGATCTTGTTGGGCGCGTCCGTCCATGCTGTGAGCGTCAGCACCGACATGTCGGACCGATCCTCCGACTCAGGCTCCAATCGTTTGATCCAACAGGACGAGGCCAGGATCGTCTTGGCCGTGTCCCAGCCCCAGGCGTGCGCCGGGATGCCCTCGATCTCGATGGAGACGCGATATCTTAGCCGGTGCACCGCCGCTCTGACGAGACGCGTCCATGGGCGGAAGTAGAGGCGCACCCCGCGAACCACGACGTAGGCCGTCCTCAGAGCGCAGTCGCGTGCACGCTGAGATCGGAAGACGACGAGGAAGTTCTCAGGGGCGAACCGCCGGACCGAGAAATCCTCTTCGCCAACGCCATTGATGTCCGCGCAGGCACGCCGCATCGCCTCGACCGGTATGTTCCGCTGGCCATCAGGGGCGCTCGCCAGCAAGGCGAAGCGGAGCCGCTCCTCCTCGGTGTCCATCTCCGGCGAGCGGGAGAGGTAGCAGACCTCACGCTCAGGACGTCCCAGGGGGTGTTATAAACGCGCAGCCGGATTCGTCCTAGGCCCGGGTACCCACGGGCCAGCGCGACATGAAGCCCAGGTCCAACGGAGCTACAACCAACAATGCTCAGGCCTAACTCAACCTAAAAGACTAGCCTTATAGGTGAGGACTGCCCTCGCCTTATATATTATGCTCCCCCATCATCAATTTTCGATGTGGGAATAAACCTAACAATCTCCCCCGTCACACATCGGACCCAACTCTTCCATTGGAAGAGGCTATCAACAGGTCCAGAGTATAAATTCTCCAGTGGAGGCACGTGGAGACTTTCACGGGCCCCCCCGTCATAAATGTGACCACTGAGATTTTCTTAGGTTTCACGACCTTCGGCTCTGATACCACTTGTTATAAACGCGCAGCCGGATTCGGCCTAGGCCCGGGTACTTACGGGCCAGCGCGACATGAAGGCCAGGTCCAACGGAGCTACAACCAACAATGCTCAGGCCTAACTCAACCCAAAAGACTAGCCTTATAGGTGAGGACTGCCCTCGCCTTATATATTGTGCTCCCCCATCATCCATTTTCGATGTGGGAATAAACCTAACAGGGGGTGCCCCAGCGGCAACTCCTCATCAGAGACATCGAAGTCCATGGCGACGTCCTCCGGCGACGGGGAGACGGGCGGGGAGGCGTCACCTGACGGCCCCTGAGGAAGATCGCGATGACGGGACGGGCCAGGGTCTTGGAGAGCCCCGCGCGTCGCCCCATGGCTTGCTGGGCCGTCGTTGGTGGCGCCACGGGCAACGCCGAGGCCATCGGGACCGCGGCGCACCCGGTCGCCGCCGTGAACACGCGGACCCTCCTGCCACCGCTCGGGGTGAACGCCTCGTTCAGGGTGGCGAGGCTCGCGCGGCCTCCAGGAGCCACGAGGCCCCCGCGAGGCCGCCGCTGGGGAATATTCCCGGCCGGCTCGCGCTAGCCGGAGATGCGTCGCGGCGACCACGGGCATGGTGTCGCCGATGGAGATCCCGGACCGGAGGTGGCGATGGAGTCCGTCCCAGAGCCGCCCGGCCGCGAGGTGTGGGGGGTGAATCCCGGCGTGAGCGTTGGATGCGACGCTCACCCCCGAGCGTTGGATGCGACGCTCACCCCCCCCCCCCCCCCCGCCCAGAGGATAGGCTGCGCGGCCTCTTGCACTCGCGAGCCAGATGGCGGAGGCCATGAGCCCGCTGACCCCGTCGCTGCCGCCGACGGCGAGCGTTCCTCTCCCGCTTGCTCTGGAACCTGGTGAAGCCGTCGGCATCCACCGAAGGGAAGCTCACGCCCCGCGGCGGCGGAGGATTTGCCGCGCGCCGCGAGCCCCGGCTCCGGTGGTCCCTGTCGTCCGGGCGTCGATGGGGGAGGCCGTGCACCAACCGCGTCTGGCCGCGGCGCCGTTGCCGGTGGCGGCCAGAGCGAACTCCCTCCTGTGGACCAATCCTCTCAAGAACAGACCTTGTGCCGCGGCCAGATGATTCGGCGTGGGGTGGGAAGCCTGCGCCGTGGAGGTGGCGCCCGGCCTCGGCGCCGCCGGCCGAAGCAGGGCGTCGCGGTAGGAGGCCCGAGGGGGAGGGGGAATCCGCCTCACCATCGGAGCCTGGGAAGTCCTCCATCCATCGGAGGTGCTTGCCTCCCCCCCTCCCCCCCCCCCCCGAGGTGCCGGAGGGGTGGAACGGGGGAAGCGGCCGCGGGAGGACGGGAGGGCTGGGGAGGGTGGCGCCGGCGCCGGAGTGGCAAACGGCGAGGGGCAGTCGTGGGGACCTGGGGAGGGGTGGG
>OAMR01000309.1:1306863-1321928 GCA_900205405.1 Echinochloa crus-galli
TATTGCTAATAGACAATAAATCGGAGAGTTTTTCTTCATATAAATAAATGCCAACTATTGAGTTTTGAGAATATACATAAAACTCTCTATACATGAGAGAGCAAATATAAAATATTTTAAAAGCGCCTCGCACAGCTGGTCTGTTTACCATGGCCCACTAAAGTGACAGTACCTACGCGTCATTAATAAACAAGCGTGGCACATGAGTCGAGACAAATGTACAGAAGAGAGTTTAGCACGCGCGTGCCCGCGGCATTGTAACTATATTTTATACATGTGCGTGCGCACATGTGCCTTTGCTAGTTAAGGATATTAAATAAAGTCAATTTACAAAACTAGCTTCACAACATTGGGCTATTTCATGAGAACTATCTAATGAGGCCTTTGGCCGCATGATTAGATAGCAAAACATGGAATAATTAGGCTCGTTAGATTTATCGCGTAAAGTTGTACTCATCCCTAAAAAGGTTTTGGGTGTGTTTAGTTCCAAAAGTGGAAGAGAAAGTTTGGCGAAAATGTCACATCGGACACTGTAGCGTACTGTAGCACTTTTCATTTGTTTGTGGTAAATATATTGTCCTATCATGACCTAATTAGGCTCAAAAGATTCGTCTCGTCGTGTACATCAAAACTATGTACTTAGTTTTTTATTTACCCACATTAGTGTTCCATGCATGAAGAAAGAGATTTGATGTGATAGGTGGATAGTGAAGTTTGGAGAGAGAATTTTTGAGTTTTTAGTGAAACTAAACACAGCCTCATTTATAAATAGACTTCATTTAATACTCCATACATGCAAGATTCCTTTTTGTCAATATATTTTGCCGGAAGGAAAGAAACACGCCCATACTATTATTATCCACTGTTTTCTGCTTCTTCTGTCAGATCCTTATTGGCGTGGCAGTAGTAGTCATCCAGGAAAGGCCGAAGCCAGCTTTATATATAAAGCATCCTCAAAGGATACTGGGATTACCAGTTTACAATAGAGCACACTCCGCTCGGAGAGCGACATCCAACAAACTCGTAACGGGGCACTCTAGGCCGCCCGCCAGAGATAGCACGGCACTACTCGCGACGAACCAACTAAAGGGCCGTGAGACCAATACAAATCGACCGGACCCGACCTCCCGCGGAGCCTACGGCTCCATCACCAACGGCTACAGGAAGACCTCCCAACAACGCCTTCAGGAAGGCAAAGACGCAACTGCGCCAACGTTTGGTTTTCACCACGGAGAGCTTCCACGAACCGCCGTCGAAACGTGACACTGCAGACAACGCCCTCAAGAGGGAAGAGCGAACGCCGTTGCCCGACCCGACAACGGGTCAAAGCTTACGCTTGAGGACCACCATCCGACGAGCCTAGAGCACCAGGACCGATCACACTCGCTTCCTCCACCGCCCACCATCGCAGCCTCCGAAGCTCGTCCCCTAGGTTCCATATGCACCCGCTGGCAACACCCGACACCTCGGGAAGGTTCGGGGACCTCGATTGTCCCCAAATCTTCTATCATCCCCTCGATAGAGTCACACATAATGCACTATAGCTCCAATTAGTTGCGACTTTGCAAACTCTTTCAGTTTTTTAACAAAATGAGCTGCTAATTTTAGAATTCAATTTGTAGGAAATCTTGGGGAACAAAAGGGCACTCAAACAAACATGGTGGGTATGGAAGCTGCAGCACTGTCTGCACTATCAGGAACCTTGAAGATTGTGGGCAACAAGTTAGCACCACTGGTCATAAAAAAGTACAGCTCCATAGTGGGTGTGGAAAAGGATCTCCAGGAGCTCCAAGGTCTAGCTGACCGGATCAACTGTTGGCTGCAAACAGCCGGTGAGAAAGCTATACAAGATGATCCCTCCGTTAATTGGCTCAAAAACCTGGAAGATTTAGCTTACGATGTTGATGATGTTGTGGATGAGTTCCAGCTAGCGGCTGAAAAATATGAACACTACGGTGGTATTGTGGAAAAAATCAAAAATACTCATGTCTCGATGGAATGCGGCCAGCAAGATCAAGGAAATCAAGAAGAAATTTTCTGAGATTTTGAAACAAAGAATTGGTGACAGTGCAATTGAAAATGCTTTACCGGGTGGTCATCCTGTTCACCATACAAACCAGAAAACAGTAGAGATGCCATTACCCAACGTGGATGCGGCATCAGTACTTGGAAGAGACCAAGAGAAGAATCAAATAATATCTAAACTGGAAGAGACTAAAGACCAACATGAAATCAATATATTTTCCATTGTTGGACTTGGCGGCTCTGGGAAAACTACCTTGGCTAAACTGGTTTTCAATGATGCTGACACTGTAAAGAAGCTTTTTGAACTTAGACTATGGATTCCTGTGTCACAAGAATTTAATGTCAAAAAGCTTTTTGAGAAGCTGTTTGAAGCTGTTAGCAGTGACAAATCTGAACACCATTCCTTGAACCATATGAGTGAAAAAATATCAAAAGAGCTGACTGGAAAAAGGTTTCTACTTGTACTGGATGACGTTTGGATAGAGGACAGATCTTAATGGGAGCAACTTCGGGAGCAATTCTTGGTACATTTAAAGAGTGGCGCAGCAACAAGCAAGATTTTACTCACTACTCGCAGCAGAAGAGTTGCAGAAGCTGCAGAATCAACCGACATATTTGACCTACCATTGTTAACTCCGGATGACAGTTGGCTACTGTTCATTCACCGATTTCATGCAAATGTTCCCTCTGATTTCAAAGAGGTTGGGAAGGAAATTGTGAAAAAATGTGGTGGGGTGCCACTAGCAATTATAGCTCTTGCATGTGTACTCCATGACAAGAAACTGAAAGAAGAGTGGGAAGCCATAAGAGACAATAGTTTATTAGATGTAGGGGGTGCAGAAAATGGGATATTTGAACGCTTAAGGTTGAGCTATTTCCATTTGCCATCATATCTAAAGCCGTGCTTCACAATATGTTCACTGTTCCCTAAAGGTTACAAGATTGATAAAGAAAAATTGATTGACCAATGGATTGCCCATGATATGATTGCAATGGAGGTTGGTGTTACTTACTTGGAGTATACTGCTGAAAAGTACTTCGATTCTCTTGTGCAAATGTCTTTTCTACAAGATGTGGAAGAACAATATGGTGGGAGAGTGGAATGTAGAATGCACGATTTGGTTCATGATCTTGGCCGGTCCATCTTGGGTGACAAAATTTCACTAGTTGTGCCGAATGAGGCTACCAGTTACACCAAAAGCTACAAATACTTTTCTATAACTGAACAACCTGGGTGACAAAATTTCACTTGTTGTGCCAAATGAGGCTACCAGTTCCACCAAGAGCTACAAATACTTTTCTTTAACTGAACAGATGATGAATCAATCACCCAAAAACCTTTTTCGAAAAGCACGTGCTATATATGTTGATGAGGGTTCTCATGAAGTAAATTTTGGCAAGGCACTGAAGAAAGCAAGACATTTGCGCAGTGTGACGACTGTGGAATCCAACTACAGAACAGCATTACCCACCACCATATTTCAGATAAAAACTCTGAAATATCTTGAGATTTCAGCACTGCGTTGTAAAGAAATCCCTGAAGCTATTTCAGATCTTTGGAGCCTACAAGCTCTGCACCTAAAATGTTATAGTCTTCTCGAGTTGCCTAAATCCATTGGTAAGCTGCAGAAGTTAAGAACCATGAACCTATCGTACTGTGCAAGGCTGACGTGTTTGCCAGATTCAATTGGTGATTGTCAAATGATTTCAAGCATTGATCTTTGCAAGTGTAGCCTCACAATGTTGCCAAAATCTATTGGTAAGCTGCAGAAGTTAAGAGCGTTGAACCTATCACATTGTGGACAGCTAAAATGCTTACCAGATTCAATTGGTGACTGTCATATGCTCTCAATCATTGATCTTGACAATTGCGAGAACCTCACAGCATTGCCAAACTCTATTGGTACAAACGAAAATCTTAGAGTACTGAGACTAGGTAACACCAAAATTGAGAGGCTACCATCATGTATCACGACACTGAGAAATCTGGAGTGTTTGGACCTTCACACGTTGCCAGAAGGCTTCGGCAACTTGGAGAAGCTTGTGGTTTTAGACTTCGCAGATTGTAGAAATTTGGAAGGCATGCCTGTAGGTATCGGACAACTTAGTCAACTGCAAAAGTTGGATTTGTTTGTTGTGGGTGAAGATGAAAAATGTGCACGACTTTCTGAGCTTGCAAATATAGGTAGAAATACTGAGGATCTAACTATCAGTGGCATTGTGCGTGTGATGGACCCGGATGATGCACACAAGGCATGCTTGAAACAAAAGACAAACTTACAGAGGCTGTACCTACGGTGGATGGCGTATGATGCGGGTGAGGTGGACACTGAGTTGGTGCAGGCTGTACTCGATGGTCTGGAACCACCGTCAGGGTTGAAAGAGCTAAGAATTGATGGGTATTTAGGTAGGCAGTATGCACGGTGGATGCAGGACGACCAAGTTGGTGGTGGATTATTGGAGGGGCTTCCTCTTGCTTACTTCCCATTTCTGAGGGTGATGCATCTATGTGATTTCCCGAACTTGAAGCATTTATGTGGCCTTGCAGAGCTTCCTTGTTTGGAGGAGCTTGTCCTGCGATGGATGCCTTCTCTTGAGAGCATAAGCGGAGGCCCATTTCCTTCGCTGGTGAAGTTATTGATGGATGGAATGCCTAGTTTGGGAGAGGTATGGATGGTAGCAGCAGAGAGGACCATGCCTGACGGGGAAGAGGAAGGAGGGTTCAGCAATCGCACACCTCAACACTTGGGACAAGTCCTCCGAGTTAGTAATTACCTGCAGGATTTGTATATAAACGATTGTCCTAGGTTGAACGTCAAGCCGTGCCTGCCTTCGTCGCTACAGCGCTTGGAATTGTCTGGGAGCAGCGAGCCACTGCTGTGGTCACTAGGCCAATGCGAGGCATCCTTTTTGTCCTGCAGTTTTAGTCATTTGAAGAAGCTTGAGCTAGTGGGGATGTCACGACCACGTGGGTGGCAGCTACGCGAGCTGCCAGAGAGCTTGGGGAGCCTCACATCTCTCCGATCTCTGCATGTTCACAAATGCCTTGCTATCCGCAAGCTGCCAGAGTCGCTAGGGGAACTCCGGTGTCTGCAAGAGTTGGACATCAGGTACTGCCCTACCCTGACCACTCTTCCCCAAACAATGGGTCGCCTGACATCCCTCCAGGTGCTCAAGATAGAACGGTGCGACGCACTTGAACAACTGCCCGGATGCCTGGGAAACCTCCGCTCTCTACGCGAACTCCACATTGAATGGTTGGTGGGGCTGAATTGCCTTCCCCAGTCCATGTGCGACCTCAACTCCCTTGAAAAGCTATGTGCCCACTACTGCTCGGGCATCAAATCCTTGCCGGAGGGGATCAAGGGCCTCACGGCACTGCAGGTGCTCTCGATAGCAGGATGGTCCGACGCACTTGAACAACTGCTGGAAAGCCTGGGAGACCTCCACTCTCTACGCAAACTCGACATCGACGACCGGTTGGCGCGGCTGACTTGCCTTCCGCGGTCCATTTGCGCCCTCACCTCCCTTGAAAGCCTATGCCTCCGGAGCTGCCCGGGCGTCAAATCCTTACCGGAGGGGATAAAGAGCCTCACGGCTCTGCAGGAGCTGCGGATCTATTACTGCCGTGATCTGGCGAGAGAGGAAAGGGGGAGGACTGGCACCTCATCTCTCACATCCCGGATGTGATGATTTTCTAACGCGACTGCCTGCTATCGCTTCATCTGGTGAGTCCAAGATGCTACTATTTTAACCTATATAGCATAGCCAAGAGTCCCCTCTTCTCTAATACCTTCTTTTTTTCTTTCTTTGCAAATGGTTCCAGACCGGCAAAGCGGTGCCACCTTTCACAGGTACGGGCATATCCTCTTTGGAGCCCGAGCTGCTTGTGTTGGACGCGAGCCCTGGTGCGAGGTCCCCATTGGCCAATGCGGCTTTGCAGCGGACGTCTGCGATGCAGCGACAGAATGCATGCAGACCGGCCCCCCGCGCTGGGATCCAATGCTTCTAGAAGTGGAGTTGGCTCGATCGGTGGTCAAGACAGGAGACCAGGCAGGTGGGAGTGCTGCTGGGCTTCCCTTGGGCCATGACTCCCCAGATTTGGCCCAAGAGCAAGAGGGGGACCGTGCTTGCCAGGACCCGCCCCTGACTCCTCTCCTGGTTGAGATTGAGGACAACGATCGACGACTCGCGCCCGACGCTGCTGCAAAGGTGGGCAAGCTGCCGGAGGAATCCTCACAGCTCCGTAGGTTTACTGAGGAAGTGTGCATGCGGGTGGTGAGCCCCCTGGTAGCCAAAGCCCCGCTCCAAGATGCCCCTGATGAAGACGACACGGTCGCCCTCCCCAAGCGGAGTCTGCGCCAGGCATCAGCGGCTCTGGCCAACGTCGCCCCGGCAAAACGGGCCGAGGTGGTGCTCAGGATGCGCATGGGAGACCAGGTGGAGATTGCTGCTGCACCCGGGACCAAGAACGCCTGCAAGAAGTATTTCGGCAGGAGGAAACTACCGGCCGACGAGATGACGGCGGTTAAAGATCTATTCCCGGCACTTGGAAGGGCTCCCTCAGCCTTTGGTGTGATGGCGGCTTGAGCCTTTGCTCGCTGACGATGGCTGTTCTAACCTTATGGATAAGTACGCCTTATTGTCCTGGAACGTGCGCGGCCTGAACATGCGGGCGCGGCGCGACGCGGTGCGCGTTCTAGTAGGGGACACCAAGCCGGCGATTGTGTGCCTGCAGGAGACTAAGCTTGCTGTAATCTCGCGTTTCACCTTGGCTTCGATCCTCGGTGCTCAATTTGATAACTTCGCTTACCTGCCGGCCTCTGAGACTCGTGGGGGGATTCTGATCGCTGGGCGTGGTGACGTTGTAGCAATATCTGACGAACATGTAGGGTGTTATTCTGTTACCGTTAAGATCACTCACCTGGTGGATGGCACCAGCTGGTGGCTTACCGGGGTATACGGGCCACAGGATGATGGCGAGAAGGTCCTTTTCCTGGAGGAATTGGAGGCGACACGCGACGCCTGCCATGGACCCTGGGCAGTTGCCGGCGACTTCAATATTGTGCTGAACACTGCAGATAAAAGCAACGGGCGTGTCAACAGGCGGAACATGACGCGATTCAGAAGGGTGGTGGACGACCTCGAGCTCAAGGACATACATCTACACGGACGGAGGTACACATGGAGCAGCGAGCGCGAGAATCCAACCCTTGTTAAGCTAGACCGTGTTCTTGCTTCAGTCGATTGGGAGGAGCTCTTCCCCTACTGCTTCCTGCAGGCACTGTCCTCGGACATCTCCGACCATTGCCCGTTGTTCCTACAGTCCAATGCAGCGATCAGGTGCAAACCCCGGTTCCACTTCGAGGTGTTCTGGCCCAAATTCGAGGGGTACATTGAGGCCGTGGATGCTGTCTGGACCTGCCCAGACGACATTACCGACCTCTTTCGGCGCCTCGATCAGCTTATCCGGAATGTATCCAAGGCGCTCCGAAGCTGGGCAAATAAGAAGATAGGTAATATCAAAATGCAGCTGCTCTTGGCCAAGGAAGTTGTTCTGTGCTTCGACATGGCTCAGGAGCAGCGCGAGCTCTCGGAGGAAGAGCACGAGCTGAGGAAGCAACTGAAGGGCTTGTGCCTTGGGCTTGCATCACTGGAGCGCACGATCGCGCGACAGCGCTCTCGGATCACGCAGCTTCGCGAAGGGGACGCGAACACAAAGTTCTTTCACTTGCACGCAAGCTATCGAAGGAGGAAGAATCACATCCACTCCTTGGATGCTGGAGATTTCACAGCCTATCAGAAGGAGGATATGGCGCAGGTCCTTTTTGACTATTATGACAGGCTGCTTGGAGCTGACACTGATCGGACATCAACAATCAACTTCCAGGCGATCGGCATCACGCCGCTTGACCTGGCCGCACTGGAGCTCCCATTCACTGAAGAGGAAATCTGGGGAGTCATCCGGGAGCTGCCGGCCGACAAGTCTCCGGGGCCGGACGGACTTACCGGGGCTTTCTACAAGACGGCCTGGCCGGTCATCCGGCTTGACATTGTCAGGGCAGTGAACGCGTTCTATGCCGCGGATCGACGACAATTTCGCTGTGTCAACACGGCGCTGCTCATGCTAATCCCAAAGAAAGCCGACGCTACGGGACCGCAGGATTATAGGCCTATAAGCTTAATCCACAGTTTCCCCAAACTGGTGTCCAAGATGTTGGCGAATCGTCTAGCACCGCGCTTGGACGAGTTGATCCAGCGCAATCAGAGCGCGTTCATCAAAGGGCGCTCAATTCTTGATAACTTCAAGTATGTGCAAAGCGCAACCAAGCTGCTGAGGAAGCGACGGATCCCCAAGGTACTCCTCAAGCTGGACATATCAAAGGCATTCGACACAGTGTCCTGGCCATTCCTGTTCGAGCTACTGTAAGCGTGGGGATTCGGAAACCGATGGAGGGATTGGATCGCCCTCCTTCTGTCCACCGCTTCTACAAGGGTTCTGCTCAATGGTGAGCCGGGCAAGAGAATTTGGCACAGAAGAGGCTTGCGGCAGGGCGACCCCCTCTCGCCAATGCTGTTCATCATCGTAATGGACGTGCTCAACAGGCTCTTTGCCAGAGCAAGTGCCCAAGGACTATTGCAGCCAATTGGCCATCCGGCGATCAAGCACCAATGCAGCATGTATGCAGATGACGTTATCTTGTTCGCCTCGTCGACTGTCCCTGAAGCGCAAGCGGTGGCCCGGATTCTCTCTATTTTCGGATCAGCTACAGGGTTACTGACAAACCTTGCCAAGTGCTCCATTACACCGATCTTTGGTGCAGAAGCCGTAATTGATGAGATCCAGGCAATTCTGCCATGCCAGGTGAGCCACTTCCCAATCACCTATCTTGGAGTGCCGCTGTCTACGCAGGCCTTGCCGCGAGCAAGTATCCAGCCGGTCATTGATAAACTTGCGGCGAAACTGCCAATGTGGAAGGGGCCACTGATGCAGAAGAGTGGGCGTCTGATCCTCACAAAATAAGTGCTTTCAGCCATCCTGGTATACTGGATCATGGCCGATCAACTGCCGGGCTGGGCGTTGGAAGCCATTGACAGCATCCGGAGGAGGTTCTTCTGGGCAGGTGCCGATGCTTCTATCAGGGGAAAATGTCTAGTCGCTTGGGAGTATGTCTGCCTATCAACCAAGCATGGCGGCTTGGGGGTCACCAATTTCAAACTAGCAGGCCTGGCGCTCAGCACTAGATGGCTATGGTTGCAACGAACGGACCCCGATCGAGCATGGGCAGCGTTGCCGGTCAAGGTGGCCCCGGAGGTACAAGCCTTATTTGACGCCTCCATTTACATCCAGGTGGGCAATGGGGAGCACACGCTATTCTGGTTGGACAAATGGATGGATGGCCAATCAATATGTGATCTAGCGCCAACCTTGGTATGTCTGGTCAGCTCACGGGCCAAGAAGACCCGGACGGTTGCTGAAGCGCTCACACACAGGCGTTGGGTGCAAGACATCACCGGCGGACTCTCGGTACTTGCTGTAACTGAATATCTCCAGCTTTGGTCCCGGCTCCAACATAGGCAGCTGCAGCCAGGAATGGAAGACGCGATCAGGTGGCGTTGGACAGTGAATGGCCAATTCTCGGTTCAGTCTGCATATCAAGTTCTACAACTTGGACACACTGAATTCTGTGGTGCTGATCGAGTCTGGAAGTCGTGGGCACAACTGAGGGTCAAGCTGTTCTTCTGGTTAGCGACACGCGAGCGGATTTGGACTGCTGACAGGCGAAGGCGCCATGGCCTAGACGCGCATGATCTCTGCTTGCTCTGCGATAAAGAAAAGGAGACAGTGAGCCACCTACTGGTCTCCTGCCCAGTGAGCAAAGAGATATGGTGGAGAATCCTGACTTGGGCACGATGCGAATGCTCCTACATCGCGAGTGAGGCCTCCATACAAGATTGGTGGGAGCATCTTCTGCGGCTACAAGAACCAAGACGACGCAAGGGGCTCAACAGCATTTTCATGGCGATCGGCTGGCACATCTGGAAGGAGAGGAATGGCCGGCTGTTTGAGCGTGCGGAGGTGCCTCTTTCCACCCTGGTGCTGAAGATCAAGACCGAGGTGAAGCAGTGGATTGATGCGGGCGCTAGAAAGCTTGGCTGTCTGTTTAGCGAGTAGTCGTCTTTTGCTTTTCCTTCTTGGCACGCTTGCGTGCTTGCCTTTGTTTCGAACGTTTTCTCTACTTAATACAAAGAAGCGCAGCTCTCCTGCGTTTTCGTGAAAAATACAGTATGCTCAGGGCAAATGCGTACCTATATGGGTATCCAAAATCCAAAATGGACTTATTAATGCTGCCAATTTTACATCGCGGTCTTACAATATATTCGTAAATAAAGGGATATGCTAGTTACGTGCTACCATCGTAATACCAGCATATGCAAATCAACCTGTTGCCAGTAAGCAAATCACATTTCAAGGTAATTCTCTACTTCCCTTCTGTTTTTTTTTTCTTAACACAAAATGGCCATGTGCGAGTTGGCCTACTTTGATTTCTGGCAGACGAGGCCTATTTATGCTGAGGGTTTCTTGTTTATATTGATTCGTTTTGGTGTGGAGAGTACCATACCGCGCCCGTGCAGCGGAGCGGTCACTACCGGAAAATCCATCTTACCAATGTTTTCTAAAACGGTAAATTCATGAGTTTGCCATGTGCCTTTATTGTGGCACACGGTAAAGCCATATTTTGCTGTGTGTTTTTTTCTAACACACGGTAAATTCATGAGTTTGCCATGTGCCTTTATTGTGGCACACGGTAAAGCCATATTTTGCTGTGTGTTTTTTCTAGACACACGGTAAATAGATGTATCAAAACACATTTTTAACCCCTAAACAAATTCAAATGAAAATATTTTGAACTATAGAGTTGTATAACTCATTAAGATGAACAATTTTTGTTGAGGGCAGTTTTTCATTTGATAATGTTAAAGTAAGTTTGTTCATAAATTTTATATGTCACTAGTAGTTTCTCTCTTAATAGTACTAGACATTATTAGAGAAATGAGATTTCAAATTTGGAATTTTTAAATGACTTCGAATGGAGAAACACTCTAAATGAAAGTTGTAGATCTTTAAAAGTTATCAAACTTTATAGCTGCCAACTTTTATATTTGAGATTGTTTACAAACTTAAAATGTTATTATAAGTTATCTAATTTGAAATTTAAAAATTTAAAACTTTCAAATGATCCTTTCAGCCATCCTGGTATACTGGATCATGGCCGATCAACTGCCGGGCTGGGCGTTGGAAGCCATTGACAGCATCCGGAGGAGGTTCTTCTGGGCAGGTGCCGATGCTTCTATCAGGGGAAAATGTCTAGTCGCTTGGGAGTATGTCTGCCTATCAACCAAGCATGGCGGCTTGGGGGTCACCAATTTCAAACTAGCAGAGGCGACACGCGACGCCTGCCATGGACCCTGGGCAGTTGCCGGCGACTTCAATATTGTGCTGAACACTGCAGATAAAAGCAACGGGCGTGTCAACAGGCGGAACAGGCGCGGCCACGGCTCGGCCACGGCGGCGGGCGGTGGGCCCGACGGTCGTGCTGATTTTTTTTATTTTTTTAAAATATAGCTTGCCGAGTGCTGTTGAAGCACACGGCAAAAGCTTCGCTGTGTGCCTGAGAAATGGTCCACGGCAAACCCGGCTTTGCCGGCCGGCGTATGCCGTGTGCAGCACACGATAAAGCCTTTGCCATATATAATAATGGCTTTGCCGTGTGTCTGCGGCACACGGCATATATGTGGATTCCGGTAGTGGGTATAAGTAGGGTGGCCATGTATGATCCTGTCCTGTCATGGCTATCGTTATATACTTCTTCAAATTCTGTTCTTCGTTCATGCTAAGGCTATAATATGGATAGTTTAGAGTAGGCTGGGTCTATTTCACTATTGCACAGTTGTGTGGTCCAGGTTGACATAATCTGAAACTCAAAGCAGATAAACTGAACTCAAAGCATGCTCTAGTTTTCAATTTAACATATAATCCTTATGAATTGTATTAGTACCGAGACGAAATGTCTCCTAATTTATAGGCATGCATCAGACATGTATTTATACTGTACAGAACAGACGTACGTTGTCTGGCAGTTTGGAACTCATCCTAAAATCATCATATGGCAATGTCTTCATCATCTTAACTTATCTGAAAGGTATACTGCAATAGTTCAGAGAAGCATCCTGTCACACCCGGTCCAGTTTGTATGGCCCAGTAGTGGTACATGAGTGCGGGATGCACGTGTTTAGTGCCACATTGCTAGTTTAGCAAAGGTGGAGGCAACTTATAAGCCTTTGTCTTCCAGCCATAGCACCTTTGGGTTAATCCTTTTACACGAAGCGAGGACGAAAGTGTAAGCAGGGTGCTATGTGTATGCGTGCGCACCCCTCGAAAGGGCTGTGCGGAGCGGCTCGTAGAAGGCGGGGTGTTACAAATGGTATCAGAGCCGACCCTCGCGGTTGCGCGTACGGGTCAGTGTGCGGGCATAGGGCGCATGGCGCGTGTGGCCCGGGTAGGGCGTACGGCATGGACTATGGTACCGGCACTGGACGTACGGTCGTTGCGGAGCGGCTCGTAGAAGGCGGGGTGTTACACATCCCAGGTTTACCATAACAAAATAGAGAATAGAATATATAAATTACTTTGTAAGCATAAATGTAAGTTTGTTAATATACGTTGCATGCCTGCAATGTTGTAATAAAGATGTACTTATCACAAAATTTAATTCAAAACAGAATTAGTCAGACATTTACAGCTTTGGAAAAGCAATATATTATCTTACCTAATCAGGATGCATGCCCTGAAGGGTACTATCATTTCCTATAAACACATATAGGTTTTATATGTAAAGTGGTATGCTATAATTTTAAATTATGTAGCACCTTATCTTGAAAGAATTAGCAGATATATGAATAGGCGAAAAAGGGCATTCCAGTCTTCGAACATGCCAGATGGACTTTCATTCTTATATTGAGATTGATTGTGTTTATTTGCATTGAACCAAAAGAAAGAGCAACATAAACATTGGGCACTTAAGGCAATTAAATATCTGATTAGCTGCACTTAAATGAGGAGCAAAATGGTCGGGTAAATTCGAAATGGGTAAACATATTTTGTTGAACAGTAAAATGACATAATAATCTGGTAGCAAAATACATGAGGAAGCATCGTTTTCTTTAGGAGACACTGATGAGGAGCATGCACCCACCAACATGGCCTACGTGGCAGTAAAACGCGGGCATCGCATGGATGAACACTTTTTTTTCTGGCCTACGAATAGCCCTCGCGTGGCACACCCTGGCCGGTGCCACTGAGTCAAATGTTTAAGATAAACAGTAACCCAATGGCCTCCGATGACTCACTTTTGGCTGCGATAAACGTACACTGTATAAACGTGCACTCAGGCTGCGATGTACCGGTACTTATTTTCAAATATAATACTCTAACAACTCAGTACTCATTAAGCACTGCCCCTGTGAGGTCATTAAGTTTTCAACGCAGTTGAACACCCTAAGTTTAACATACAGATGGGGCGTGATTTATTTTTTTTGAACGAACCGCACAAGACAGTGCGTGTTTCATTGATATAGAAGAAAAAATACAAGTCTATGACCCTGGGAGGCCATAGGCAGGAAACAGAAAAGAAAAAACAAAAACTATACTCGCCCGGATGGATTGGGACATCGTCAGGTGTACCACTCACAACCACCCAACGATACGACAGTGAAGAGAAACCAAACCGCAGCTCCCACCCCATACCACACCCTTGCAGTCGTCAAACTCCGACGTGATCTGGCGCTGATAGAGAAACAAAGGAGGTAGACGTCTTCTTGAACGTTGCGACAATGCAGGACCTATCCGACAGGATGAAAAGCACCGAGTCCGAGCAAAAACAACGCGCGGGGGCCTCGCCTCATCCGCCATTGGACGCCTCCTCTCTCGTGCACGGGGGCCTCGCCACGTCCGCCACAACTCCATGCTCCGGACTCGTTCCTTGTGTTGCCGTCGAGATAGCGAGCACGGCCACCCCGCCTCCCAGGAACTTTACCAAAACAACCAGATCGATGCCGTGGTTTAACTTCATCACGTTGCTTTCTCCCGCACAAAGCCGCTGCCTTCAAACCAGTAGATCAAGGTTGTCGCAAGTGCCGTCTACCGACGTTGTACCGCACCAAGGAGGCTCAGCCATGCTGAACGTCCCGCCGTGATCCGCTAGAAGCCGAGTCGCCGCCCGTTGTCGTTGCCGCGAGCGCCGTCCTCCAACGTTGTCCCACACCGAGCCAACAATTGCTAAGCAACGCTGACCGCCATGGTCCGCTGCAAGCGGCCGAAACAACAACCAAGCGGCGACCCTTGAGCACCAACAAGAAAGCAGCCACCTTGATGAGAGCAAGACAACACCCTTCAGCGTGCACATGACGGAGTTGCCAACCCGAGATTGCCGTAGTAGTGGACCGTCCATTGCTAGCAACCGAGCGGGATCTCTGAGACGACGCCTCCAAGGAGGGCATGACGCCAAAGGCGCCACCATCGCTCGTCCAGGGAAAGGACAGGGTTTTTACCCAGAGATCTCGTGCAACAGGGTTTAGCTCCAAGATAGCGCCCTCAAGAGGGAACGCGACGTCAAGAACGCCGCCGCCATCCACCAGCAAGAAGCTAGTGAGGGCTTTCGCCCGGAGCTTCAACCCGTTATGCACGCGCACGACACAGCAGAACAGCATCACCGTCACGGCCATCCCACGATCGACGCCTCCGCCGCAACCCTCACACCATGCTGCCGATGCTTCACCCCTCTGTCCCTTCGCGCGGCCACCGCCCGTCGCACAGCTCCATTTCGCCGGCGCCCGCACCGCATCTCCTCCTCACGGCCTCCTCCCTCAGCCACCGCGTGCAGGGGCTGCAGTCCTCCGCTCGTCGCGCTCCTGCCGGTCGCCGCCGCAATGCCGACGCCGCCTCCGCCTGGGAGCCGCGGCCGCCGCCGCAGCACCGA
>OAMR01000309.1:1326934-1425328 GCA_900205405.1 Echinochloa crus-galli
GATCAGGCGTTGCTGGGCGCAGCAGGGGAGGAAATGGAGGGGACGGGCTCGAGAGGCCTTGGTTTTGCTTGCGAAATGAATTGGTCTGTTGCTTTCGATTCAGTTATGTGTGGATCATTGCAGATAAGAGTCGAGGCTGCTGTTTGTCCTGTGCACAATCCCACACCTGGCCTCATAGCCAATCGTTCCGAATTGTCATCTGCTGCTACTCGCTGCGTCTTCATCTTTGTGTCACCGTATGCACCGTACAGCATATGATTTTACATCTACCACCTGGCCATTTTTTTTTTCTTTTGAGAGAGTCACGCTGCTTGCAGTAATATAACTCTACATCTACGGCCTCTGCTATCTGGGCCCGCACGTCAGCCTCAGGACACGTAAGACAGACTCTGATATCTGGGCCCACACGTCAGCCTCACGAGTTAAGCATGGTAGCAACCAACAACGTGCTGGCCCCCTTCGCCTCCAGAATCAGCGATACGCCGATACCGATTCAGATCGCGGCCACGGCGACCCAGAGAAGAGGAACCCAACAGAGCGAGGCAGCACAAATTCCCAATCTTTGATCCCCTCCTCCGCCGAAAGGTAAGATTTTAACGAGATCTCTGAGCTCAATAGTCCGGATCGAATTTTCGTTTCGTCAATTTTCCTCAATTTTTTGGCATCTATTTTGCCGATCGGCTGGATTCGATTCGTTCAGATGGCGGCGGCGTGGGCGGTGCTGGCGGTGTTGCTGGTCGCCGCGCAGGTGGCCTCGGCGGCGACGGTGGTGGCGCCTGCGTTCCTCTGGGCGCCCAAGAACTACGGGTGGGTGACTCGTTGAACTTATCTTTTCCGTCCCTAAGCTTGAGAATCTGGTGCTAGATATGATGCGTGGTGTTAATATTGGGGGTGATGTTGTTATGCTTCACTTAGAAAGTAGATAGCCATTGTCAAACCATTGTCATGCCACATGTATACATGGAATAATTGCTTCATTTGCTGTTTGTATGTTATTTTTGTTTTGTTAAATACATTACTAACTAGATAGATAGAAGATGGCCCAACCGATGGGATAATTAGCTCATGTGTTAAATGTCATACTTTGCCTTTTGGCTTCAATGCCATAGAGCATTTTATTGGAAGGAAATAGCTGTTTAGTGCAGATTGATTTGTGCATCATCACAATGTATCAGATTATTTTACATTTAATTTTGGAAAAAGCATATTCGTCCAATGTATCGATGAAAAATCAAGATTGAGCCTTTAGACCTAGGGAAAACAAAAGGTCAGTGGCCCTTCTCTTGAAAGAATAAGGAAACTTTTGTGTTTTTGATGTCGCGCAGTGCACATTGTGGGATACTTGTGCTTGAAAATACTGTATGCCCTAATTTTGGTACCTGGAGTATGAACTAGGGTTACTTTTGGGCTCTTAATTTTTATTGGACCACCTTTAGCCTCTAAATTGCAATGTAATTTGAAGCCACGGATTCAGTTAAACAAAAACAATGACTAGTTCTTAGCAATGCAAAGTTTCTTTTATTAGATATGTTTACATCAGCAATACATCTTAAGCACGGAATGCTTTCTACCTAGGTTACATGTCAGTATGTCAAACCTGGTTGCTTATGCTAACGATGGATACAATACTATCCCTATACTCTGCTGTTCCTAACCAGTCTTACTCGGTGACATGAGTTCAGTTGCTTGCTTATCAGATTCAATGATAACTTCATCAAACTTGTTGTCTTATCAGTTCACTTAGTTGATGACTCGAGCCAAACTTACTAGCTCATCTCAAATATTTCCTGTATCTTCAAATTATTAGTTTTAGCAATCTCCTGTCAGTTCACTACTCTCGAATTTACAAACATTACCATCCAGGTTCCATTCTGATGATGCTAAGGAAGTAGTTCACTATCAGACAGTGTCGCCAAAGAGTTTAGCTAAGTCTGTTCTTGAGGAAGGTGGCTGGTCAAACTTGATAGTAAGTATACCCATTTGTGAAACTTTAGCTATTGTGCAACTTCTTTTAATTTGTCAACTCTTGGATTGAATCAAGTTTTGTCAGTTCCCTGATGTTGTGATTTCATTCTTAGTGTTCAACGGAGGATGCTAAGAAGAATGTTGATGTTGCCATTGTTTTTCTTGGCTCAAAGGTACTTATTTGATGCTCATCTGTTTTACCATTTTCAAATTATCTGCTTGTGCAAATATTGTTTGAATTCAATGCCTGTAAACCGAAGCAGTGCTTGTGCAAAAAAGAAAAAAAAAATCAAAAGTCGATATAAATAGTGCCTTCTATTTCCATGAATCTGTAAAACTAGCAAATTCAACAGTCTATATGATGAAGTTATTACTAAGACAGCCATTGCTTCAGTTTTCAATTTTCACTGACCATTGACCTGTTCCTTTTTCCTTAGCTACAATCATCAGACATATCTAAAGATAAGCAAGTTGATCCAGCTTTAGCAGATACATTGAAGGTAATCATAGGGACTCATTCCTCCCTCCCCCTCTCACTCTCACAGTTGCTGTTCAACTGAAGCATCGAATTTCAATGGCTTATAATCGCTATGCTTCTTGCAGCACTCCTTCACAAGTTCAGAGTTTTCCATGGCATTCCCTTATGTTTCCATGACAGATGATGAGAAATTGGAGAATTCGTTGCTGTCTGGCTTTGCCGAGAATTGTAAGAGTGGTTTTGAAAGAAATCATGTCACCTACACAGACACATGTGCTGTAACTGGTCAAGATCTGAAGAAACATCGCAGCATGGACTCTATTCGTGTAAGTTATATATTATTTAGTTCTTTGATGCTATATTTGTTCTGTACATGACAAGATGTACGTCACAGGACCTAGTGACGTCACAGGTGGGAAACAACCCAAGTGGAGAAACTGATCTAGTTGTCATCTGCAGTGGTGGTTTGGAGGATTTAGACCCGCCGAAATCAGAAGGTTAGGATAAGACTACTAGCATTGCTCCTTTACTTTTAATAACTGTACAGCTGAATGCTAATTTATATTGCGTCACTGCAGGAGAGTTGCTTTCTGAGCTGGTCTCCATGCTGAAGAAGTCTGGAGGTAAATATACCATTCTTTATGCTTCTCAACCATCTGGTTTACTGGAAAAACCTTCCGACCTGCCATTAGGCAGATATCTTGCCGAGAAGACCAATACTAGTAAAGCTGGTTTGGGCAAATGTGATGGGGAGTGCTTAGTCAAATCAAGTCTTCTGGAAGGAATTTTTGTTGTAAGTTGTTACTTGTATTCTGTTTCCCTACTGGTTATCTCTATTCTGAAATTTGTGCTCTCCTGTAAAATGATTGTATGCTGGTGTACCATGTCTTGCATTATTTTCTCATACTTAGCTACTATGTGCAGGGCATAGTGCTTCTTATCATCTTGATATCAGGACTCATGTGTATGATGGGAATCGATACTCCCTCAAGGTTCGAAGCTCCCCAGGAATCTTAATCACAGTTTAACACAGGATATGGGTGCTTGGCGAGGCGCAAGGAGTTAAAAGACTGATGTTTGTCGGTCTGCACTGTGGATATTGTTAGTTTCCTGTCCTGAATTGCCTTGTGTATTTTATTGAGCAACTGTTATTTACAATGTGCTCAATTTTTTGTGTAATATTACTTCTCATGTCTACGGAGATCTAGCTGAGCTATTAGCAAGCAAATACATGAGTGAGGCGGCTTGTGCTGTACCAGACATAGCATTGCCTCCAGTATTTTCTGTGAATAACCTGAAATTCAGGTACCCAATAAGATGGCACTGGGCATCAAAATAAAATGAAATCTTGTTATTTCTTTGATCAGAGGGTACTATACTTTAAACATGTGTGACGTCTGTTTACATCTTCTGCCTCAACTGATACTGTGAACTGTCTGTTTCTGCTGTTAACATCTATGGTGAGTCTGCAATGCATTGATGCTTATCCCTGGCGAAGATGTTTGCTTATTTTCTGGCTAGTAACTCTTCAGGATCCCGTGTGGACCCCACATTTCGTTACTTGGTAACGAATCAACAAGTACTATTAGACCATTTCAGTCGATCTAGCTACTTGGCTGATTAGGACACCATTAAAAGCCACTTTTGTAGCTTTCACTTGTGAGGTTACTGTCAGGGCGACCTTATCGCGCAAGTGATCACTTGACGCAACAATAATTCTGCTTCTAAAAATACTTTCGAGTCTTTCTCTGGGGTCAATTTGTCCTTTATGCTGTGGGGGTTATGTCTGGCTTGGCTTAGAACTCAAGCACCTGGAAATTTGTGGCACCTGCACATATAAAATGCTTTCTTTTTCCTCGTTAGTATGGATGTAAATGCAAACTCAAGTTGTACAACTATGAATTCTGTAGCAAACCAAAAGGGCATATATTACTTTTTCCCAGTGATGATTGATATAAAAAAGGAGGAAATTAGCTAACCACTTGTTAATCGGATATATATGTGTAATCATACTCATGAGCTAGCAAATTGGTGTGAACGAAATGCATTGTAATTGCAAATAAAATACAACGAACTAAGGATACTGCTAGTACAAGCCGCTGCCGATGATTTAACATTACATCAGCAGTAGCACATGGAGCACTGAGATGAAAGCATGAAAGAGTCTTCCCTTGCCCTTTTTGTTTTGCACTTTTGCATGCGCTTTCCTTGCCGTTGCGCGACTTTCTGTCTCTTTATTTTGTTGACCTGCCACTCGAATCAAGCTCCTGCCACTTGTACACGCCAAGAGATTGATGAGCTAGATAAATCATCCCATGCTTACTATCTATGATTGATAGATACCGGCCGGTTTGATACTGGTCTGAAAATGACGTGCGGAGAGAAATGAAAGCAAAATTGTTGAAGGCAACATGCATGCTCACTCTAGATTTTCGTATGGTCGGTGCTGACGACGACATTTTGGCCATACGCAGGCTGCCAGATCAGCGCATGTTAGGTTCTGAGGAACCATGCATGCCGGAAGAGTAGCCTGCAAAACATGACTTGCTGCAAGAAAGAACGTTATAGAAATTCAGATCGACACGGATCGAGTTCTTCCAAAAATTGAAGGTATGCATGTCACCAATAGAGATGCATTTCAGATGCTGATGCTAAAAGGACCATGCCCTACTACGTGGCATGCATACTGCTAGCACGTGAAAATGGATGGGATACAGGGACGATGATGAAACTTGCACCGGCTTTTGTTGCAGAGAAGATGCCCCCGGATGCTAGTAGAAAAGGTGATTACCATTAATCTTTTACTATCAGTGTGCACACTTTTCAACCATGCATGCTCCATCTGTCATGTACAAGCTGGATGCCTTGGGTTTGGAAACTTAACTTCAGTTGATACTGCTTTTCCCGGCAATCATAGTTAACAGCTCTGAATTAGTTTTATTATTTACGCGTCTCTTTAATTATATATATTCTGGCATTACAGATTATTGTTGAATGATTTAAGATGAACGATCATTATTATTGTGTAACTTGCACATGATAATTTGTGCTGTGTAAACACATTTATGCATATCTATCTGTACCAAAGAAATTAAAACTGTTGAAAATTGGCAAAGTTGTATTTAGTTTCTGAGTTTCAGCACAGCAAACAGCTATTCGGACAGAGAAGACAAATGATCAGCTGAAGTGTCAAGCAAGTCACATGCATGACCGTTGATGAATGCAGTTCCAGGAGATGGATAATACGCTGGCATGCATATATTGGTTAATTACTAGCTAGCAGCTGGCATGAGTTATATCTATATCTAGCTACTACGCGCTTTCTGCGGTTGTTCCTCCATTTCTGTAAAAGCTAATGGAATGGAACGTGACGTCACCATGTGGACTGCACTGCACTCTGCTTGCATGCGCCGTCCATCTTGCTGTACCGACCTGGCGGCACGTGATCATTTTCTGATGAATCCAATCCATCGGGGCCGCGCCGTCTCTGACACACTTATTAGCTTGCACCAGGCTGTAGACATCGAGATCACTGCCGATCCTGACTTGAGCGCCAAGATTACAAGAGCGCCTTCGTCTTTAGTTAGTGCCAAACTGATGAAGTGGCATATTCTTTCTCATAGTCGTCTACCTATCAAACGTATGTAGTACCAGGTTTCAAAAGGAGAATCGGTGGTGGTACATAATAAAGAAGATATAATGCATATATCTCTGTAGCAAGTTATAGTATGTGTCATGCATATATTAAAAACATCAGCATCGTACACAAGGAGATAATTCTCACCAACAAACAAACATTATATTTTTCCTTTAAATTTCTATAACCCCTAAAACAAATACTATATATGATCTCTCTGTGTCCGAAGAACTAAATCAATCAATTAAGCAACCGAAAAAACTGACACAAAAATAGCTACAGCGACGATCTCTAAATTCTGTATAGTAGCCCTATCATCTGGTTAGTAGCGCACTACCCCACCACCTAAATTCTTAGCAGCAGCTGGCCCAATGGTAGCAGCACCAGCAGCAGCACTACTTGTGGTAAGATTAGTGGCATAACTTTCCATGTAGTTCCCTAGCTTCTGCTGCGGCATGCCCACTAGTGAATTCTGCTGCAAAATTCCTGTCACCGACGAACTCTGTAAACCAGCAGCGAAATTTGGAGAAACAATGGCGCCTCCTCCTAGAGCTTTCGCCACCATTGCCTGGTGATGCAGGTTGTAGCTTCCCATTGCCTGATAATTATGGTCTGCGTGATGAAGCATGTTCCACGAGGAGCTGTAACTGCTGCTTGTTGGAGTTGCTGAATTTGTCGCGGCCACCTGGTGCAGGTTGTTGATGACGCTTCTTCTGTCGTTGAAACTGTAGTTAGTAGGAAGGTCGACGAAGCTACTACTCGTAGTAACTCCCGCGGCGGTTGAAGAAATGGGCAAACTGCTGGCAGCGGAGTTGAAGTAGGCAATGGGATTATCGATCAAGGAGTTGAGAAACTCATCTCCTTCGACGGCGTCATCTGAAATGACGGATGAGCTGACGTTGGGCGTCCCGGCAGAGTACTCCTCGGCGGGCTGCTGCTTCTTCGCTTCCCCATTCTTGTGGTGCACCTTGCACGCGACCCATTCATGCTGAGCACACAGTGAACACAAAACAGAAATGGAATTCAGTTAACTCTCATGTTAAGCTGATAAAAAAGGTCGCAAATAATTTTTTCAACATGAGTAGTACAAGTAGTACGTAGATCGATCGTATATACCTTGGGATCGAAACGTAGGTTGCTGTTGCTGTTCTTGGACTTGCCCTCGAGGCGGAACTCGTGCATCACCCAGTTGGTCTTGGATCCCTTGGGGGCCCTGCCCATGTAGAACACCAGCGTCTTCTTCATCCCCACCAGCTCACGGCGGCCTGCTGCACCTCCATCATCGGCAGAAGCTGACGACTTGAAGATCTCCCTGTCCTTGCCGGTGGCCTTCCAGTAGCCCTCCTTGGTGGCCCGGTTGGTGCGCATCCCCGTCGGGTATTTCATGTCCTTGTGCACGAAGAAGTACCACTCATTCTCCCCCATCTTCGCCTTGCCTGTTGGTCATCGATCGATCAACATATATGGAGAATAACATCAATATCAAATGACCTCAAATAAATCCTAAAATGTTTGCGCGGTGCAACAACTGATCGAAGAACAACGTATGAAGCATAAGGTGCATGATGACTTACTTGGGAGATCCCATGGCTCGCACTTGTTGAGGTTCACCTCCCCGATGGCTCGCGGGTCGAAGCTAGGGTTCTGGAACTTCTCCAGGAGATAGCTCGTGATGATCTCCTCGTCCGTGGGATGGAACCTGAATCCGGGAGGGAGGAACAAGCCGCCTCCTTGCTCTGATTTCACACCCCGCTCCACCATGATCGATCTCTTGGAAACCCTATGGACTGCAGCTTGACTAGGAACAGCAGGGATCTCAGAGGGGAAAAGCAGAGAGAAGCTAATAAGCTTGCTAGAGGAAGGAAGCTTGTGAACACAAGAAAGGTGGGGGATCAATAGAAAGGGGAGAAAGAGAGGAGTAAACCAAGTTTTATAGTTGCGTGTGAGAGAGAGAGGCCGGCGTGAGACCTGACCTTCCTCTGGAAGGAGCCCAGCCTCCTATGGCTTGCCTAGTAAGGAAGTCTTCAGTCTTAATTCACTCGGTTTGATTAGGACAGCATAAAAAATGTATCAATTAGGAGTAGGTCTAATTAATTATTATCTTTCCTATGTGGCCATCTAATCATAATTAAGAGGTGTCATCAGAGGCACAGTATATGGTGTGTGCTTTTAAAATTCTGTTTTTTATTTATGGTGGTGTGAGACAGCTATTTACAGCTAGGGGACTACTAACTGTCAGGAGGCATCTAAGGTAGGCCACATGAAATTTTTTTTTGTTTTGTAATGTTCTGCTTTGCTGTAAAACATATGAGTATATAGTTTACTTGATGCTAGCTGATTTTACCAGAAGATTCAATTCTAATGATAAATCTATTAAATTGTTCCCCTTGCGGCTGATTAGAAGTGAATCTAGTGGTCCCTGGCTAGCAGAAATGGTAGGCTTAGATGGATTGGGCAAAATTGACCTTCAGACTTTGCCGATTTTTGTACCAATAAGTTTGTTTTCTCTATGTATCTATACCGGCCAGCTGTATTTTATATAGATTGAGAAATGATCTCAACCGTCGATTGAAGACCCAAAGGATAAAAATCCCACAAATTTTAGGCCAGTAAGTTTATTTTGGTTTCGTTCCCTTATTATTTTTCCATATCCACAATAGAATATTTAGGTTTGGACGGATGAGTTTGTTAGATATTTTATATATAATATGCCAGGTCAATTTCTCTGTCCATTTGTTTGGTGTACAGCCCACGCCGATGGATACATACGTAGTTATATATGCATGTTTTTTTTTTCGTATTTGATCAATCACTGTGCATGTACACATTATAAAAAATGTAGGTGCGCAAATGAAATATATAGATCGAATGGCAGCAGGTTGAATGGTCAAAGATCCCTGAATTATCGAATGACGGCTGTTCACACCACCATGCATGCATGGAAGGCCGGAACGCGGCTGGGACAATCCAAATTTGTGAGGTCGTCTCGATCCCTGAATTACCTCCAGAACAGAGTGCTGAAATGATGATCTGCCGGCCGGTGATTTGGCGGCCAACCGGCGTTCAAAGCCGATCTTGAACCATCCAGCTGGAGTATTGCAAAAGTTGATGAAAAGCCCATCCGTATGGTCTGTCGAAATTTGGCACAGTTTTTGCTGACTTGCTTCACCTGTCAAATACAAAAAGATGATGATCGTGTGTTTTTTTTTGGCAAGATTGTCCTACTGAAAATATTTAAACCTAGCTACTAGAATTGGAATATAATAATATATCCAACAATATATAGGCAGTTGAACTTATCCATGCAGGTTTATCTATATATATGTGCACGTTAGTTAAAAAGAAAAACCATATATGTACGTGTTGTGTAACTTTATGTGAAATGACGATTACCCTCTATATGATGCCTGTCCCACAATACAGATTTTCAATCAAAGAAGAGAAAGGACTCGATACAGGGCCAGGTCAAATGACGGAACCCAGGAGATGCGTTTCAAAGATTTTTTTGTTCTTTTCGTTTTTGAGAGAGGGAGAATTTTTTTCTTTAGTCAGCTTTTTTTTTGAGAATTACACAGTACAACGCAGACGCTCACACACGCACGCACACTCACCCCCAAGAATACACGTACGCAAACCCTACCCCTATGAGCACCTCCGATGGACTGAGCACCCGGCATATCTGGAGATTCCCGAAGTCACCATTGACACCTCGTTGTCGACGGGAACGTCGCTTACCACTTAACACATAGCGCCGAAAAATCCTTGAAATTTTGGCGCGAGCACCAGAATTTGAACCCTGATGGATAGCGTCCCACTGAACTGTCCTACCATTCGATTCGCTCTTTAGTCAGCTGAGTTCGTCGACTCATCTTTGGACGTTGATTTCTCCAACACGCAAAGGGCTTTTGGCCCGTGGTTCGATTTCTCCACACACACTTTTCGGCCCAAAGAGCCCATTTGTGGCCTAGAGCTGTGCTGATGGGATTTATGGCCCATATAAATTTTGGCCTGGTAGAGCGCCATTTTAGCATGTGATTGTTCATCAAAGATACCAGTGCCAATCACATTAAGAACTCGACCGTCATGATTACTACAAGCTGAATCAGGATCAGGACAGATACATCAGTTAATGCCACTCAAAGCAACCAATTATTAATGGTGATGTCTAGCTCATTCTAGAAAAGGAATCAACCGCCCATGCATGTCATATATATAGTGGATAAGGTAGTCTTTATTAGCCTTTTGACGTACAACAGGCGCAATTCAAAGATCCTCGTAAGCTCCAAAAAACTTTGAATTTGCAAAGCTTTTCATGAGCATGCTTAGAGCTAGATAATGTATGATATGTTTTAGGGCATGACTTCATGCAACCAGCAGATATGGACCTTATTAATTACTCTCCTCCCTTATCTACTCTCATCGGCCATCACCTCTTTTTAGACTCTCCTCTCCAAGCACATAGATTAATACAGAATCAAGCTCCAATCGTACTCATGCCATATGGTTAGGCTCTATAACATGTGACTTCATGCTGCACTAGTTTAATTTCTTGGTGATTGCTTCTAAGCATGGATTAGTAGTTTGCAGAGGTAGACCATCTCCAAAAGTTATAGCTGCATTGTTTGCATTATCTTCTTGTCCTGCAGGTAATAATGTCCGATGCATCGTGTACGTGAAAGGGGATAGCTACAAGCTATAAGACGCATAAACAAATGGCTGTCTCCAATGAGGAGACTTTCTTAACCAAATGGGGTTGGATTAATCAACTAACTAAGGGCTTATCTAACTGCTGCTGGCGCATGTCATATCTCATATTTAGGTGGACCATCACCAACCATGCATGCTTACATATAAATAACCAATGCGCAAGTGGTATTCGAGCAACGTGCGCCGCCGCCGCCGTCGTTGTCCTGCGACCATTAAATTAGAGGTAGCTCCGGTGATGACGTTTTGCCATTGCATTGGTCCACAACGCATGCACGGCCAAACATGTACTTGTTCAATGTTGAATTACGGGCTCCATCCAAAGAGATTGAATTGAATTGATTTGTTTGTCCTTAAGTACGTATTTGCCTTTTGGACGACCATGGTTTCAGTGACTGAAAATGAGCAAGAATGATGTGATGTGGAATAACTGATCGAAGAAGAGATGGACCACGCGTATGGATCGGAGTAGTATGACTAAGATACACGTCAAGATAACCTTAGTCAGTTAGTCCTTAGCAGCATCAACGGCACAAGGACAAGGTCTACGTATGTGTGTTGTACTCTGATCCATCCGTAGCTACAACGGGATCAGCAAGAAACAGATAAGGTATATTCCTATAGGATCTAACGTACACCTTCTCCAAATGGATAAGGATACCAACGGCACATGTCAAACACACATACGGAGTATAGTACAAGAAACGTGGTCATCCTTCATTGATCCACACGTGACTTTCAGTAGTACACCTCGACCCCTAATTTACAATCTTTTACATGAAAAAAATGAAAACGAAATGCTCGAGAAATGTTGAATTTTTCTGGACTTCCGGTCACATGTAGCAAGAATCCAGCCTGTCCTTTATAGATCTCCTCAGACTAAACGAGACGTTCAAATTGACCATTCCCCTCAGATCTGTTTCAGTTGTTTATGAATTCACATCAAGATCTCGGTGAAATTGTATGTAGCATACAGATACTACTGCATCTCGAGGAATGGATAGCTCAGCAGGCTGCTGTACTGAAAGCCATTTGTGTCCGCAAGCTGCTGGTTGCAGTAGCTGCTTGTGCTGCCAAAATGGCTGTGGCTGCTCCTTGAATCACTTGGCAGCTTCAGTTTTCTACTGAAACTAGTGCTGCCATCATCGAAGGACTCAGCACCATCCATGGTCATCACTCGCTTCCTCTTCAGACCGTTGCAATTAGGCGCAACGACGTAGTCTGAACATGCGTCTACTTGTGGCAAATTAAAGTGGCTGCTGATTACGTTGTTGTTAAAGTTAAGTGCTTGGTGTGTTTGTGTTGTAGTTGTTGTGTAGATTAGCGGAGGCTCAGGTTCAGCTGGGGCATCGAGGAGCTGCGACAGAACTGAGCAGTCCATGGTGTTGAGGAGATCAGTGATCGAGAACGACTTGCTCATCGTCATGGTCGTCGGATGGAACTGATCATGATCATTAGCTTCTTCAGACTTGGGGGAGGCTGCACTTGCAATATTTATTTTGTTGTTGAGGGATTCTTCCTCCACAGTTGAGCCCTCCTGCTCCTGCTCCTGATCACTGAACTGAAAATTGTTGCTCTTCTTGTGGATCCTGCAGAGGACCCAGTCGTCCAGCTGAAATCAACCACGATAAAATTAACAATTCAGCAAACACAATAGGTACGTCATCAGCTAGCCGTGCAAGTAATAACCACAAAAGAATATTGGGAAATTTATCTCACCCTCATGGAAGATCCTCTACGCTTCGTGGTTTTGTTAGCTCCAGTGAGGCGGTACTCGTGCATGATCCAATCAGTCTTGACACCCTTGGGTGGCTTACCCCCATAGAACACAAGGGCCTTCTTGACACCAATGTTCTCACTCGTCGGAGTTGACAGGATGGCCTTGTCAGTGCCGGTGGCCTTCCAGTATCCCGATCCGGCAGCACGGTTGGGGCGGGCGCCATTCGGGTACTTGCGATCCCTCGGGCTGAAGAAGTACCACTCGTTCTCGCCAAACAATGCTTTGGCTGAAAACAGAGGAATATGGGGAAATTTTTTGTCAGGTTCAGAAACTGAACTTGCTGAAGAAATCATCTGAAAGCTGTGTCGGTATAAACTACGATTGTGGTGCTACTGTCAGATATAATATAGCAGTAATTTAATTACCAGGAAGATCCCACGGGTTGCACTGGTAAATGTTGACCTCAGCGATGATGGGGACAGGGCATGGGATGGAGGAGGCCTGGTTCATGAGGTAGTGAACGATGAGCTCCTCATCTGTGGGGTGGAACCGGAACCCAGCTGGAAGGTTGGGGAGCCTACTGCTGGAGCTCGCCGGCATGGTGATAAACAATGGCCGGCGACCGCTGTTCTGTGCTAATGGATTGCTAATGCTAGCAGCTACCTCTACAGTCAAAACACACAGATTATGTTGACTACTGTGAAGAGCCTCAAGCAAGGAAGGAGGAGATGAGAGATAGGCAGATAGCTATCTAGTAGTGCTTAGAAGGCAAGCATGAGTCTTGAAATTTTTGAGATGGAGGGACTGGGGCTTCGTTTTATAGAGGCCATGCCCTTGTCTTCTTGCTCGTCAGAGCATGCAGTAGGTGGACTATGGATTAGGATGACGTACAAGGGCACAGTGGACAATTGGCATATGCCATGCGTCAATATATAACTCAGCCTGCTATGCGACGGCATCCTTTTCACACCTAGTTAATCAGTGTCAAGTACTGTAATTACCTTAAACTAATGCACTCTTCAGAGTATGCGGCGTCAAACAAACAAAACAATTGGGCGGGGAGTAGTTTTGGAGCTAATGGAGTGCTTGCACATGACTAATTTACCCTTGAGCACGTAGTTATCGGCGTGGATCCACGTAAGGTACCCGTGTGCAAGGGGGGAAGAACGTGGATAATCAAAGCAAAAGAATGGTTCGATAGGATGAAGACGACGAGGACGACGACGTCTACCACACCACACCACGTGTCGACCTGCCTTTGACGCCAATTATATGTGACATGTTTTTTGGCAGCTTTGCAGCTAGCTAGAGGGTGCTCGACTGCTCGTGGCTTTTGACACTGGCCCTTTGTTTTCCTGAGGTTGATCCACAGGGGTGGGGCCCACCTCGTGGAAACCATGCTCCCCCTCAATTATAAATTCGTTTTGGTTTTGATGTTTTATGCTTGTTTGGTCTAGGTACTAGAAGAAAAATCAAGAGATGACCATACGCCTATATGTAACATTATATTGAATTTGTGCAGCCTTGAATGGTTCCAATAGGGTTGGCAAAGCTTGTTGACTTTAACATGCAGAACTATATTTGATTTTCTCATGTTTGGATAATACTTTTTGGTTGATCCTAGATTTTGCAGAGGAATCATGAGTTTTGGCTAGCTAAAATCGCCCATAATCATGTATGTAGCCTACTCTCAAGGTGAATTTTGATTTTTCTTCAACAACACTACTCTTACATGGGAAATATTCGGAATCTATGGACAAAATTTATTCCTAGCAACTAATTGAAATTTCTTAGCATTTCTCTTTTTTTAGTTTTGTTTATTTTTTCAGACAAAATGACCTGCTACTAGAAAAAAATCAAGGAAGATTGAAGCTTCTCTTTAGTTAATTAATGATGGGAGCAAAACAACCAGCAAAGCTTCTCCGACGCTCATGAGCTCCCAAACCCCAACCCCCGCCTGTTTTTCAACTTTGAACTCCAAAACCGGATAACAAAAGCCATCCACTGTCAAACCGTGCAAATTTAGCCCTTTGGTTGGTTTTGAAGGTGGTTTTCTGTTTTGTTAAAATTAAAAATATTCAATTTTAAACTAAAAAAATCATAATTAATTCATTTTATGTCAAAAAATACAAAATTGATTTAAAAAGTTTTCTAAAAATGTAACCTATCTATTGTCACTATATTTGTCAATTAATCGGATCTATTTTTTCATGTTCATGGTATTTGGTTGCTTATAGATGCCTATTATTTTTAAATAATTAAGATTCGAATTCAGCAATAATAGATAGGTTACATTTTTAGAAATTTTTTTGATACTGGTTTCATATTTTTTCTGATTTAAGATGAACTAGTTTTGATTTTTGAGATCTAATTAGATTTTTTAAATTTTTTACAAAATACAAACCATCTTCGAAACCACCATGAGGGCTACATTTGCACGGTTTTGACAGTTGGATGGCCTTTATTATACGGTTTTATAGTTTAAGGTTGAAGATCGGACTTCTATGATATGATAGTTGGAGGTTATAATATGGGAATTTGAGATGAATTGGGTCCGGTGGTTCCAAGCTCAGTGTGTCGTAATTAACTAGAAAAGCTAGAGGAGCCGAATTTGAAACAGTGTCCTAGCTAGTGGCGAACACGTACGTAAAGGGCGGGCGGGGCGCGTGTGGTGCGCGTGGCTCCAGAGAGGGATGCATCGTCATTGGAAGGGTCAAGAACAACCTAGCTACAGTGGTAGTATTGTGCGTGTACAAATGGTCTGATGACGGCCCGAGTGACGAAATTTACGAAAGCGGCGGGTGTCTAGCTAGACTGTGATAGCTTTGGGCAAGTTATTAGTACAAATGGAAGCGCCTAATGCTTTTGACAAGCTTGATTGCTTCGCTAATTTGTGTAACTGTACCATCGTCATCCTTATAGCATCACTTGAGTGCATTGACAAGCTAGCCGCCTGGCCTCTGTCTCTGTGTAACTGTACCATCGTCATCCTTATAGCATCACTTGATTGGCTGCGTGTTGATGAGATCCACGGTAGGTCACGCAAGAGAAGAAGAACACGAACGAAGCCAATTATTTGGTCTCGCCACCCTTAGCTATAGCTAGCTTTCCTAGGACAGAGACATCTATATCCATATGGGCCTATCGCCATATATCGACAAGCTAGCGAGGCATGTACACACGTTCACAAATGAGCGTGTTACGTACCTTGCATTGAAAAAGACGATTAGAACAGACGCATGCATTTCACACGCACAGGGCGTACAAGAGCTAGCAATGATACATCGTCTTTGCATCCATATGCTATATATGCGGTCTTTGCATAAACGCCGACGACGCTTAATTATCTTGTGTCGATCACTGACTCAGTGCAGTGGCAAGCACGCACGTCCATCATATATATGGAGGGAATCTCTTATCTTATTCTTTTTTATATATACGCAATCCTCCTCCTCCTTTATGTTTTTCCCGGCCTTGATTAAATTAACCACACGAGTAGTAGCTCACTACTCTCGGCAACAATAATAATATCCTTTTTTTTTCTCTCTTTTGATCTAGCGCATGCATGGGAGAAAAAAAAATGCTATTGACATGTGGAAAGAAGCAAAGCGTATATGTACATAGGCGATATACAGCATGAAATTAACGTAACGGCAGCAGGCCGGGTCAACATATAAGTGGAGTCTACTCGATCTGGACTGCTGTTCAAACACGCAAGGTAAAGCGAGAAGATGCATGATATATCTGCACGCGCGCATTTGCACACGTACGGTACATTATCCACCCCCATCATATCATGCTGCTCGATCTCACCATGCAACAGGAGGCTACCTACCTGCTTAATTGCTACCTCCATCGCTGGTTTTAATTTACCAGCAAAAGTCAAATGCTCTTGTTGGAAAAGTCAACAACAATGCTGTTTTGGTCCAAAACACCTGCTTGCAGTTTCTCTGTCTGCAGCATTTCTTCAGTTCAGAGTTCATACTTTCATCAGTCTTCAGGGCTTCAGGCCAGCTAGCTATTTGTATTTTTATGATCAATCCACACATTGCATGCGTGCGTTGAACAGCGACCCAAGTAGTACTATGTAGTATGCGAGTTGGCAGCCTACTACCCTTACCAAACTAGCTGGTCGGTTCATTAGGCACCTAGAAACCCGTTCACTATAGGAGTATGATATGTAGTGTCCCTGTAATCAACCTGTCTATTTGCAAACATCACTCACAGCACATGCGAAGTCCCTTTTAGAGTATTTGTCATTAATGTCAAAGACAAGATACATATATAGTGCTGAGATATACGTAGATCACTGCAGCTAGCAAACAAGCTCCAATCATATAAACTGCGTGCACATCTCTGCTAGTGAGTCTCTGCCTAGTACGCTAATTAGTTGTAGTTCAAGGATTCTAATTTTTACAAGGTTATGAGTAAATCAAAATACGAACTTTCTTATCTCCTTTTTACAACAAGGCATATTTCTTTTCTGATTTTTATGTACAAGTGAATTTGGACAGCAAGGAGCGACAACTACTCGAAGGCATGGCTGATATCTTCAGCCTGCGGTTTCCCACTGGAAATAGATAGTGGGCTGCAACTTGACAATGGGCTGACTCTGAAAACAACTTGACACTATTGGACTCTGAATTTACTTACTCCCGGAATGAAAAAGAAGGCTTGACCAATATAGGCCCTGTTCTTATGCTAATTGGGCTTGATTACGCCCTATTTACTTTCTTTATCATATCTAGCCATATGTATATTTAAACAGCGTTTAGCACGGGACTAATAATGCCATCCTCTCTAAAAAGGGATTAATTAATAATGTAATCCAAAAGGGTATTGTATTCGTGTATAATATGCAGAGAAACATGGAAAATGGCGACGATGACAGCGCAAAATCAGTAGTGGCCCTGTTTAGTTCCTGGTCACATCATCGAACTTCTAAAAATTCTCTCTCCAAACTTCACTATTCACCTATCACATCAAATCTCTCCTCATGCCTGGAGTATTAAACGTGGGTAAATAAAAAAACTAGTTATATGGTTTTGATGTACACGACGAGATGAATCTTTTAAGCCTAGTTAGGTCATGGTAGGACAATGTTTACCACAAACAAACGAAAAGTGCTACAGTGTCCGATGTGACTTTTTCACTTTACTTTTTACTTTTTTCAGGAACTAAACACCCCAGTGTGTCCAAAGATGGTCATGTGTCTCACATGTAAGTTCAGAATATTCCTGACAGTCAGTTGGCACCCACGCTGATTGGCTGGGCGATCTGCTTCACTCGCCTTGTCAGTAGTATATAGACAAGCAGACAAGCTAGTGTGATTGGTTGAGTGGTTGATTGATGCTTTTAGCTGAACATGTATGTTCGCTGGGCTGTAGAGTGAGGAAGACAGCTAGGGACGATCAGACGTTGTTGTCATGGCTGGCGTCAGTACAAGATATTATTGGTTACCTTTTGAGGTTTATTAGGACAACACTTCAGCTTCCTTTGATTGATACAACTACATGGGACAATGCTTAATTTTCATACATAGTGCCGTTCAATTGCAATAAAATCTGACAAACTTTAGCAATCAGACATCTATCTATTATCTTATTACAACAGAAGCAAAAGGAGCCACCAGATTCACCGAGAGGGTCTAGAAGATCCCACGTTAATCTAAAAAAGAGAAGAACCTCCACCGTTGGATTTTATGAAGATCTGACGGCTTAGATTATTCCATATTGTGTATCTAAAAAATGCCACATTATTAATAAAAAAGAGAATAATCTTCATCGTTGGATTTTATGAAGACCTAACGGTCTATATTATTTAAAATTGAGTTCTTTCATATGACCTCACGAGAGAGATGTCCAAGAATTTCAAATTCAGATTTTCAGAAAGAATCCTCACGAGATAAACCATGTCGGACTCAACACTTTATTATAGAAAGTCCAATTAGAAAAGGATAAAGTCCAATAAAAAAAGATAGAAAGTCTCATTAAACAACTCCACGTCGGTCTCAACACAAATAAACCACGTGAGATTGTACGCAAATAAACCATGTTGGACTCTCATAATTCAAAAATAAACTCCAACCCACATAAGGCCACATGTCATGCCCGACTCTAACTCTATTATCTTATTACAATAAAAGTAAAAAGAGCCACCAGATTCACCGAGAGGATCTAGAAAATCCCACGTTAATCTAAAAAAGAGAAGAACCTCCACCGTTAGATTTTATGAAGATCTAACGGCTTAGATTATTTCACATTATGTATCTAAAAAATGCCACATCATTAATAAAAAAGAGAATAATCTTCAACATTGAATTTTATGAAGACCTAACGGTCTAGATTATTTAAAATTGAGTTCTTTCATATGACCTCACGAGAGAGATGTCCAAGAATTTCAAATTCAGATTTTCAGAAAGAATCCTCACGAGATAAACCATATCGAACTCAACACTTTAGTATAGAAAGTCCAATTAGAAAAGGATAGAAAGTCCAATAAAAAAGATAGAAAGTCTCGTTAAACAACTCCACGTCGGTCTCAACACAAATAAACCACGTGAGATTGTACGCAAATAAACCATGTTGAACTCCCACAAATAAACTCCAACCCACGTAAGGCCACATGTCATGCCCGACTCTAACACAATTAAACGAGAGGGCCAAAAAATTCTCACGTTAATCTAAAAAAAGAAGAGCATGGACCGTCGGATTTTACGAAGATCCAACGATCCATATTATCCCGTTAACCCAAAAAAGTGAAAAATATATGCCATAGGATTTTATGAAGATCTAATGGTCCATATTATTCCATTAATAAAAATGAGAAGAATATATGCCATCGGATTTTATAAATATATTATTCCATTATTAATCCAAAAAAGAGAAAATTATATCGTGGGATTTGACAAAGATCAAAGTCTACATTATTCAGTCTGCCTCTATCCTTCCGCGGTCAGAGCGCGGCCATCAGCGGCCGCGTCACGTAGCACAATCAACGCGTGTTTTCCATCATGATTCATTGAATCCTCGTAGCAAAACGTGTCAAACTGTCAATGCATGGGATCGGAACGAAAATTAATGGGGCTGGCTTTGTGCTGCAATAAACCTTCTTCACTTCTGTTTCATCAGTTTCATGACATACCCAAGATCCAATATGAAGAATGGGAATTTGGTGGTAAGAACATGACACTTTATCATCGCTAGATCTTCCAGTGTTGGACAGCCAGTAAAGCGCCTCTTTATGAAGATGTCAGTAGTTGAAACATAAGAGCCAAGGCTAGCACACTGTAGGGTCGAGATGGCGGACTAGAGGGGGGGTGAATAGTCCTTTCTAAAATTTAACTCACCGGCTAACCGAAATAACAGCGGAATTAAAACTATCGGTTTAGCCAAGACTTCACCCTCTATCTATGTTCACTAGAACCTTATAAAAGATTCTAAATAAACAAATAAGGTGCCAAGCTAACACGAGCTCACCTAAACAATTCTAGGAGCGAGGTCACACAAACCTATGCCACTAGTACTTCACACACCGGGGAGCTCCTACACAACTAGTAAGCAAAAGCACAAAGCTCCTATGCTCACTAGCAATGCTCAATGGACGAGACTACACAAGTCTAATCCAAAGGCTTAATTTACTTAGCTACACAAACTAAGCAAGGATACTAATTAAGCTACACAAGCTAATTAGTCACAAGATCACTACTTCTAGCTACACAAGCAACTAATTGTAAGAGCAACCACACAAGCACAAGATATATAAGGATGTAAATACAATGCTTGTGATCAAGAAGTGCAAACCACCGAGAAGAGTAGACAAGTTGACATGGTGATTTTTATCCCGGGGTTCACTTGTTTGCCACCAAGCTAGTCCTCGTTGTGTCGACCAACACCTCGATGGTTCTTGGGCAAAGCTCGCAAGCTGCTGGCCACTCCGGGCACACCAAGACACCACTCGCAAGTGAGGTAACTCAATGACACGCTCCACTAGAGTTGCTCTTGGCGATCCCCGCGGGGTGAGCACAATCCCCCCCTCACAAATCCTTCTCCAAAGCACCGCACAATCTCATTGCGTGTTTCAACGGAGCCTCAATCCACCAAGCCGTCTAGGAGGTGGCAACCTCCAAGAGTAACAAGCAGATCAACTTGCAACACGAACACCTAGTGCCACTTGATGCAATCTCTCAAAGCAATGCACTAGATTCGCACTCACTCGCAATGGATTCGCAATCTCGCATGAACAAGTGAGTTAGTGGACTCCCAAGGCAAGCACAACCAAGGGAAACACATGCCCAAGGTGCTCAACCTTCTCCAAGGCCCGGGCACCCTTCTATTTATAGAGGGGAGGGGAAAACTAGTCGTTACACACTTTTCCCGAGCTCTAACGGCTACCTCGGACTGTCCGCAATGCATTCTCGGACCGTCCGCCATTCAAAAAACTAGTCGTTGGGGAAAAACCCGTTCAAAAAATGCACGGCGGACCATCCGCCAGGTCCCCGCGGACCGTCCGACCCCCTAGATCTTGAACCCCCAAACCTTCTGGTAAAACCGGGCGAATTTACGGACTGTTCCGCGGACCGTCCGCAGTAACCGCGGACTGTCCCCCCAATCCGCGGACCGTCATGGTCCGTTCGGACTTGTCCGAACTATACGCGGACTGTCACCGCGGACCGTCCGCGCAGTCACCGCGGACCGTACGCCACCCTATTTTCAGCACAGCCGGCAGTCGGTAAAACGCCCATAACTTTTAGCTTCGATGTCCAAATTAGGTGATCTTGGACTCTATGGAAAGCTCATTCAGAGGGCTATCCATCCCAACTGAATACTTGACCCAAAACACTTTGGATCAAAGCAGAGATTCAAACCAAGATCACACTTAGTCATAACCAACATCCAAACTTTAACCCCTTTGCAAATGTGCCAACCCCATAAGTGTACCACCTTGTGTGTGTGTGAGTTAGCATTTTCACAAACATTTTTAAAGGGTTTTTCCATCTCTTCACCATGCCATGGACTGCCCGAGCCCAAGCAACGGATAGTCCGACCAAAGATCCAAACTAGTCCGAACTTTGGTTTCCCAAAGATTTGCAACGAACATTTTCGCTCTCTTTACCACGCCACTCGATACTAGCAACATCGCAATGTTAGATCGCTCAAGTGGCACTATATGACCGATATGCAAACAAGTTTGCCCCTCTTGATAGTACGACCATCTATCCTAAACCCGGTCATAAACTTCTCTACTCACCTATGACCGGTTAAATGAAATGCCTATTGGTTATACCTTTGCCTTGCGCATTCCATTCCACCTTCTCCCATGTTGATGCAACACATGCACCAACATCATCACAAATGATATGATCAACTTCATATCATCATGAGACATATTGGTTCATCGATCTTGACTCCACTTGCTTTTCACCGTTGCAACGGTCCATCGGCGCCAAGTCATTGCTCAAGCATCCCGCCACGCAGTCCAGCGCTTAGCCTCTGACTTGCCCATATGCAATGAGCTCCTTCATCACATAATTACATGTGGACTAATCACCTGTGTATTTCACTTAAACACATATTAGTCCACCTAAGTTGTCATTTAATTACCAAAACCAAACAAGGACCTTCAGACTTCCACTGTCGTCGTGCGACCATTCGCCGCCGGCAGGCCATCCGCCGTCGTCGCCGCCGTGGGAGCCATCCGTGGCCGCCGCGGGAGCCGCCCATGCACCTTCGGAGATCGGGGTCCGGCCACTCCGCGCGCCGCCAGAGGCCGGTAGGGCTGTAGGCAGCCGGCCGGGGAGACCGGCACCCTTTGCCGCTGCTGTCACCGCCACCCCTCCATGGCGACCGCGGGAGCCCTTCGCCGCTGCCGACGCGCAGTCATACTGGCCGCCGTAGCAGGCCTCCACCTGCGCCGCGAGGCCATCCGCGGCCGCCGTAGGAGCCCTCCAACGCCGCTGCGTCGCGCGACTGTCGGTGGCTGCCGCGGCAGGTATTGGTGGAGTTAATCTTAATAATATAATATTATTACGATAGTAATTAAAATAAAAATAATACACACTGTTGGTTTTTTTAAGATCTAAGAATCTATATTAACCCTTAAAGTCCATTAATTAATGTATATAAATAGTTAAATTCTTCGGAGATTGGGGTCCGTCCGCTCCGCGTGCCGCCATAGGCCGGCAGGGCTGGAGGCTGCTGGCCTGGGAGCCATCTGTCGCCGCCGCCGCGAGAGACTTCCGCCGCTGCCGATGCGCAGTCGTACTGCCCACAGTACGAGGCCTCCACCGTCGCCGCGGGATCGTCTGCGACGGCCGTGGGAGCCCTCCACCGCCGCCACGCGACCGTTGGTGGCTGCCGCGGGTGGTATTGGTGGAGTTAATCTTACTAATATAGTATTATTACCATAGTAATTGAAATAAAAATAATACACGCTGTTGGTTTTCTTAGACCTAAGAATCTATATTAACCCTTAAAGTCTATTGATTAAAGTAAATAAATAGTTAAATTCTAAAATTAAATAAATAAGGAAATTATAAGTTGATTAAAGAATCAATATTAAATAGTTAGTAAATATAATCTTGCATCATTAGTTCATACCATGTGCCACATACATGATGATAAAAAAAAGATATGTTAGTTTTGGCACATTTGGACGAACGTATTGGCAGTGGAACAAAGGATATTTAAATAAATTTATATTTAAGTTAAAAAAATCTAAATATTACTCCCTCCGTTCCTAAATGTAGGTCGTTTGACTTTTTCAACTCTTAGTTTGACCGCTTCGTCTTATTCAAAATTTTGTGTCAATTATCATATTTTTTATGGTGACTTGCTTTATTAATATATAATCTACAAAAATGTCTTAAATTTGACTATATTTTCACAAATTGTTTGGATAAGACGAAGCGGTCAAACTTGGAGTAAAAAAAGTCAAACTACCTACATTTAGGAACGGAGGGAGTAGTATACAGAACTAGCTACCCGCGCAAATTTACGCGGGCCACCTTGCTAGTTTATTTCTTATTACACTGGAGGCTTATAAACTGTCCCATAAGGAGCTGCAGAGATTATCATGCATCCTGAAGCCGTTTTTCAGTTGACAGAGCCTCAATAGCAGTGCCCAGAGGCCACGCTGCTTCAACGTAGTACTCTCCATGCTTCACCTTGTCCACCACGGTGATCTCCTTTGTCGGCGCCACGCCTGCAATGCACGTACACAACCGTATCGGTTAGAAATGTCGTGTTGCCGTAAATACTAGTAACTGAAAAGATTATTAAGCATTGATCATCTATACTAACCGAAGCCATCGACGAGCAAAGTGTACTGGTAGGCAAGGTCCATGCATATGTATGGCAGATCGGCATCATGGACGTTTGGGTACGCAATTTTGGCTTCCTCGACGCTCGGCTGGCAAGCCTTCTCTGCAGAAGCTCTGAATGCGGCAGGGGTAGCCTTTCCACTTGGTGCATTGCTATCTACGATGCCAACCTTTTACAGACAACAAATACGTTTCAGTTCTTGTATTTTTTTTAAACATCCAAATTAAACTTATGCAGATTATCTTAATTAAAAACTAGTTGTTACTACCTCTGCTGCCACGTAGTAGAAGCTGGATGCCACGTAGAGGTTGTCTTGGCCTGCTCCGCCACCGCCATTCCATACACCATTGAAAGTGCAGTTCTTTGTTTCACATGGCGCGTTCAGGTTCAGTGCTTTGCCTATCTCTTCTCTGCACTTGTCATAGGTTGCTCCTTCTGGTGCAGCGGTTGCATCATAATGCTCCCCATTGTAGGTGTATTCACCTGCAGAAAAAATGAAAAGAAAACACAAACAGATTTAGTTATATTATCTGCTGGAAAATAAAACTAGCCAGTGTGTGATAGATGTATCTATAAATGTGTATATGTTGTCAACATTTATACCATTAGATCCACGCAACATGCAGTTGCTGAATAGTCCATTCTTTGCCTTTAAAATCTCTGCTCGTGATGCAAAAGCGCCATAGTGCAAGTAACTGCAAGGACATTTTGATCGAGGGTCATGGCTTATCATAACCTAAAAGTGTATATACACTTCTTTCCAGAGTTAATGGTGATTCAAACCTGTGAGTATAGATGTTGTAATCTTTTCCTTTAAGATATTCTCTTGTAACATAGGAATCTTTTCCGCCAGGCACAACTGGAGCATTTGCAGCAGTACTTGCAGAAATGGCATAGGCCATTTGTACTGATCCGCCACCCATATCAACCACTCCTACTGTCTGGGAGTAGTCCCCTCCCAATTTATCCAATAGATAATTCAGAGCAACCTACACCCCATGTGAAGCACTTAAACTTTTTTTTAAAACATACTACGCATGTAATATGTGATGGGAAAAAACTAACATGTGCAAAGATTGTTTTTATTTGTGCTTGGTAACTCATACCCATAGGTAAGACCCTTCTTGAGTTCCCTCAATAACATTGATCCACTCGGGCTTGTACTGAAATTTGCTCTTAGTGTGGACAAGATTCCTGACCTATATTAAAATCAGTTAGCAAATTATACAGGTAATTTCCATGCCAACAGAGAACGAACCTGGGGTAAATAAGATATATTAAAATTACCGCTTCAAGAATCTGCTCCGATTGCTCATCTCCAATAAGTCTCAACCCAGCAGTTGCCTGCAATTTTCAGTAGGCTAGCATTAAAAAAATTTATGGATCTGGACCAAATGAACTAACTCATGGAATTTTCAAATGTAATCCAACTGATCCAAACAAGGATTTACTGTCAACAACAATAAACTTTTGGCATTGCGCCAAGGGGACTCATACTGTACTAGTAGTTGATGCTAAGGGTTAATAAGAAGGTTTGGATTTTAAAATGCAAAATTAGTTGCAGTTATTTTGGAAGCTGTTCAACACTTCTAGATTTATGTTGGATTCGTTCACGTACTCCAAGTTTAACGGGGGTCCTTTTCGCAAGCCGTGCAGGGACGACGCTTTTGGCCTTGTTAAGAAGGGGCAGTATGGAATTTGCAGCCTCTTGCGGATGTCCAGCATATGAGCTCAGCCCGGGTTTCACCTGCAGCAATGCAACAAACAAGTAGGTTAATTAATTTGCTCGTTGCCGTATGATCATGATTAATTAGAACAAAATTAATCAAAACTGATGGCCACATGCATGATGCTGCATGTACATACCTTGGCGAAGACCTCGATGCCACCATCGTCGATCTCGAGGAGGTTCAGCTTCTTGTCGAACCTGAAGACGTGCACCCGGGTTCCCGTGCTGCCGGCGTCGAAGATCACGGCGTACCTCCCCGCCGCCGCCCGTGCATTCTCCGGCGCCGCCTCGTCGACGATGCCGGCGGCGGCTTTCCGGCCAAGCACGGAGTCTGCAGCTGCAAGCACCGCGCCGGGGTAGGACGAGGCCAGCTGCAGGAGGAGCAGCGCCGCGATGCCGGCGGCGTGAGCCATTGCCGACGGACGGCTGCCTGCTAATGTTAATGCAGTGGCGACGCGGCGGAGGACAGGCGAGAGGCCGCGCTCGTGCTCAAGAGAGAATGCAAATGGTTCCTTTTAAAAGGGTCGGAACAAGAGAGTTTTCACACCCAGCACCTCAGGGTATGGTTTGCGTTGCAATTCAAAACTCTGCAAAGTCTGCTTCTTCACGTTTATACAACGATCAGGTGCATGGGTTTCAATTATGCAAAGAGTGTGCAATTTCAGAAGAATCCAGGGGATGGTACTGATATTGAGTTCCTAAAAAAAAGACGCTAGCTCCTAATATTGGAGGACCTACTCTTAGATTTTTAAATATTAGCGTGTTACACGCGATTCCATCCTCCTGGGTCTCTCGCTCTATCAATAATAGTGACGTCTTCACGTTTAAATTAAACATTTTCCCTAACTATTTTAGGTTATTTCGTTAGATCATGCTGTATGGCGTATTGCTTCTTTCATTAAAAAAAATCCCTTTTTAAACTAAATTAGGGAATCATGTCTCATACATACCATGATCAAAATTGGCCAGTACTTTTTAGCAAGTGTGGTTCTACATACCCGTGCACAAAATATATAGAAGTTATAATCTTTCCTCTTGATTGAGCTACTCCTTTGTAATAATGTATGAATCCTTTTTTTTTGATACTTTGTATGAATCCTTGGCATCAGGCATTATTACAAAGGATTCACAGTGGGGCAGCAACTGAGTCCAACGAGCCAGGGAGCAGAGCGCTGGGCCTTCTCACCGCCAAGGCGCCTACGGCTAGCTAGCTACTCTATGGGGGCTGCCGGGCCGGGCCGGGCCGTCTCTTTGCTAAATACAATATTACCACCACGTACGAAGTACGTGAAGACAATGGGCCACTATGCCCATGCCCACGCACGATCCCACCCACTGTCAGTCAACTCCAAGCGCTGCTCGTGCCCGGAACAAGTGATCGAGTATGGGCGGGCCACGATCCCATGCTTGCATTGTGAGAGATTAGCATTATTGTCTGGGATTAATTAGCATTGTCGTTTCAAGTGGAACTCCACTTAACAGCTATGTTACTATCGTTTGACAGCAATGGCACAAGGAGGATGAGAAAATATAACTAGTAGTATTAAGTGGATGTGCTAATTTTTAACGGCATAAAAAGATATATGGGGTGTATTTTTCTCACATGCCGGGCTATGCTTTTTCAGTCTGCCAATGCACTGAGTACGTACCGCCCAATAGCTGCTGTCGCGCGGCCTGAATCGATCACTACCTGTTTCACTGAGCTACAGTATGCCGCAGTGATGATTGTCCTAGCTAGTCACTCGAGTCTCTGCCCTAGCTGCTCACTGATTGCCCATGTTCATTTCAAAAAAAAAAGAAAGAAAGAAAAAGAAAAGAAAGGTGATGTACTGTTATGCTGTTTCTTTACGATTCACATGCCATCAGTACCCTACAGAGACATAATTAAGCAGTAGTGCAGTACTATAAGTTCTGTTCCTTCGCATGCCATCGTAATTCGCACGTGCTAATTCACACAAAAAGCGAAAGCGTAAGCAATGGCCACTCTATGACCATACTGCTGAGTGCTGACATACTGCGGCTGCATTCCGTTTCCTGCTCAACCTTGACCACTCTACCAGAGTTTCAGTTCAGTATTCAGCCAAGTTCAGAATCCGACATCGAAATGCATTCTACCATTATCAATCTGAAAAAACCAATTACCAATCAGATCACTTCTTAACTCCACACACTATTTGACTTTGTCCACAACAAAGATAGTTTCTTCCTCTGTAAAGTAAATATTCACAATGAATCCTACCAGGCGAAACCGTCCACGGATCGAGTAGCTAGCAAGTAAGGTAAGATATGATCCATGCACAGCAAGTATAACCGGAAAATATTTGGTGGAAACCACCTTCTCGGTGGAATCATGAAAAACCTCATAAAAAACTTATACATTTTCAAAAAATGTGAAATGATGCACATCCATAATATATCGATATATGTTCGTTGTGGCAAAAGTTGGGAGCCAAACTCAATATAGTAAAATTCATATGGAAATAACAAATTATAGATGCATTTTCACTAGAAGACAAATTCACAGGATTTTTGTCTTCTAGTGTGAATCTTTGTTATTTATGTATGAATTTTTTCAAAACGAATTTGATTCTCAACTTTTTCCACAAGGTATACATATGGATGGACTATGGATGTCCATCATTTCACATTTTTTTGAAAATGTATAAGTATGTTTTTTATGAGGGTTTTCACGATTCCACCGAAAGGTGGTTTTCACTGAATATTCATTGGTGTTGTGATTTGTGAACCTGGGGGGCATGCAGCTTTTGCTTCTTTGACACTCAATTGGCACTTTGCAGACCACCTCTTTTTTGCAGCCAAATAATAGAATCTAGGTACAGGTTATCCAGGACAACTCCACCTATTTTACTTAAGAGGGATATATGCAACTTGAAGTGAATTTCTCGACTTCTTTATGTCGCTTAGTCATCAACCCAAAGGGATCCATTAAGCAGCTCTAGTCATTGGTCCTACTACTGCCCTGCCCTTGCTCAAAATGACCACATCAAAATTAGCACTTGTAAGGACATGAAAATCGATCATCCTATAAAAAATAATGTAACTTGAACCATGAGACCGTTGCATTGGTACTTGATGGACAGCACTAAATGACCAGCATTACATCCCGTCATGTTCGTTTGGCTTATCAGCCATCAGCCAGCAATGTTTTTCTCTCACTACGAATCAACACCAGCCAACCAACCAGCAGTATTTTTCTCTCATCACAAGTCACCAGCCAACCGAACAGGCTAGTCACACTAGTCTCCACAAATTTACTTTGGTAGAGTATCTCCTCGGGTGCTGGAGCTAGACTAAATTTTATAAACATCCACACACTAGGAATTATTGGGTTCTCATCAGAGATTATTACATAGGTTCAACCTCAAATAGTACATGAATTAGCAAAGATGTGACTGCCTCGAAGACAACACACATGCCCTAGGAAGGACAGACCGGCCGGGGAAGACTATAAATCATGCATCCTGGTTCATCTTCCTGGGTGCAACAGCCTCAATGGCAGTACCCAGAGGCCAAGCTGCCTCAATATAGAATTCTCCATACTTCACCCTAGCCACTAGCGTAATCTCCTTCGATGGATCCAAACCTGTATAAGCACGTAGGTTTATTCAGAATACATAAATGTCTAACAAACAACATTTTGATATACACATTTCGTACTTACCAAAGCCGTCCACGAGCAAAGTGTACTGGTAGACAAGATCCATGCATATATATGGCACATCAAGAACATTAGGATATGCAGCTTTAGCTTCTTGGGCACTCAACGAACAAACCTTATCTGCAGCGGCTTTGAATGCCGCCGGGGTGGACTTTGCACTTGGTGCCTCTCTGTCAATGAAGCCAAACTGCAATATGATTCATTCAAATTGTAGGGTCAAACCTCTCTCACCTTTCAACATATCTATTTTCTTAGAATGTGCAGGAGATCTAGTTGTGAATAATGTTTATATATAGCAATAAGAGGAATTGCTACATGTACATACCTGGGCGGCTTTGTCAAAGAAGAAAGATGCAACAAAGAGGTTGTCTTGGCCGGCTCCACCGCCTCCATTCCACACACCGTTGAAGGTGCAATTCTTGGTTTCACATGGTGCATTCAAGTTTAGTGCCTTGATTATCTCGCCTCTGCACTTATCATACACAGCACCTTCAGGTGAGGCTGTTGCTTCATATTCCTTCCCATTGTAGGAGTATTTGCCTTAACAAATGACAATAAATCCTCAATTAAGTATTATTAGGCAATTTATTGAGGAACAAGTTATCAACAAAAATGGAGGAAGTTGCTTAATTATATAGTTTCAGCATATATATATACCACTAAACCCGCGCAGAACGCAGTGGCTAAATGGCCCATCCTTTGCCTTCAATATCTCTACTCGAGCAGCTAAAGCTCCATAGTACAAGTAGCTGCAGAGGTAAACAAGGAAGATCATTTTCCATAATCACGAGTCACAATAGATATAATGAACTCATCATGACTGAAAGAGAATAAATAAATAAACTCACCGCAAACTGTAAGAACTAGGAGATGTATCTATAATTCAATAATATACATCAAGTATTAACTACCAGTTTTTTTAGAAAAAAATATTCATTAATATCCCAGTGCTGCATTAATCAATGCATATAGCTGTTTCTTATTACAAGATTATGACTTCAATAAGCCAAGAAATACGGAAAACAAAGATTAAACAAAAAGTAAGTTATTACGGTGTAAGTTAAGTCATGCATAATTTTTTTGAACCTGTGAACATAGACGTTATAATCTTTCCCTTTGAGGTACTCCTTTGTAATGTATGGATCCTTCCCATCAGGCACAGCGGGGGCATTTGCAGCAGCATTTGGGGAAATGGCATAGGCCATTTGGACTGATCCACCCCCCATATCAATCACACCAACAGTCTTCGTGTACTCCCCTCCCAACTTACCTAATAGATAATTCAGAGCAACCTACAACAATACCACACAGTTCGCAAACAGAGTAAAAAAAGGTATCTGAGACACAGTATTTTCTAAAAGAAAAGTAACCAGAAGTTATGCACATACCCATAGGTAAGACCCTTCTTGAGACCCCTCGAGAACACTGATCCATTTGGGATTGTATTGAAATTTGCTCTTAGTGTGGACCAGATCTCGGACCTGTACTAAGAAACAATGAATTAAAGCATTCTTTGTTTATGTCTAGATTCGACATGAGACATAAATTGGTCTATAATAACATGAAAGATGAATCTACCGCTTCAAGAATCTCCTCTGCCTTATCGTCTCCGATTAATCTCAGACCAGCTGTTGCCTGCAGTTTTGATATGTAAGAAACATTTCAGTATGAGAAGAAAGCAAGTTTTCCACCGAATGGCATGATGCTTGACGTTTAGCTTTAGTATTCTCTGCTAGCTGAGACACATCTCAAAATGTAGTCGAACCATTATAGATCTCTTACGTATGGAGGAGACATCATCAACTGAGACTTCCTTTTACTGGATGAACTTATTAGGTGAAGAAAAGAACTACCCCAAGTTTAAGCGGAGTGTTTTTCTGAAGCCGGAGAGGGACAGTTTTCTTAGCCTGCTCAAGAAGGGGGAGTATGGAGCTTGCAGCCTCTTGAGGTCGCCCAGCATATGAGCTTAGCCCAGGCTTTACCTGGATTAAAAAAATCACGTACATGAGCTTGACCCCTTCTGTAATTTTTCTGTACACGTGGAGATGAAGAGAATGTCATTAAGCTCGTCACATCCATAGATATACCTTGGCGAAGAACTCGATATCGTCGCCAATCTGGACGAGGACGAGCTTATTGTCAAACTTGAAGACATGCACCCGGCTCCCCGTGCTGCCGGCGTCGAAGATCACCGCGTACCTCCCGGCCGATCTGGCAGCCACGTTGTTATTCTTCTCATTATTCCCCACTGCCGGCTCGCCGACGTGGCCGCCTTTCCGGCCAAGCGCGACGGCGCTACTGCCAGAGGCAGCGGCCGTTGGGTAAGGCGAGGCCGAGGCGGCAATGAGGAGGAGGAGAAGCAGGGCAGCTCTGAGGCCGGCGGTGAGGCGAGCCATGGCAGCCGCTGCAATAATGGCCACTCCACTTCACTCGTGTCGTCTGAACTCTGAGCTGGAGCTGGATCAGTGGACGGCGGCTATAATGTAAAGGCAAAGTCAGGGAGGAGCTTTTCATGCTGGTACCTAAAGTGTCATATAATACGGCCATGGAGCAAATTAATTAAGCATGGTTTCCTCAAGAGTTAGAGAATGCAAATTAAATTTTAGGAGGGATATATAGGGTGTTTTGGTGGACTGACTCCGAGCTGAGCACGTACAGGGCAATCAAGTGCGATTGACATTCTCTCTCCTATAGCTCGTGAAGCACGCGCTGCACGCGACGTCGCGACTGGAGGGCCCTTTTTTCTGTTCTTCCAGAGGAAGATTATATATGACTTTATGCAGGAATTTAGAATTTAGAATAAAGGAGTATATGTTTTTTATCTAAGAATTATGAGAGCTGAGTTGGATTATAAATTAAAGTAGACATAAGGGTTATGATCTATTACACCATTCCATATAAAGTGAGTCGGATCGAGCACAGGAGAAATGAATAATGGGATTGTGATGCCCTTTCTCTATTCTTCTGGAGAAGATTGTATTTATTTTACTATGCACGCTTGGTTAGTAAATCAATTAATTAATCGTTGATGGCATGTTCTTGACGGTGTGATAAAAGCATGTTTCGTGACTGATTTGATGTAGTCAGTGTAGAGAGGATTAGAGGTAGGTAGGAAGGCATCGACACAAATCATGACTACAGTTTGGGGTGCCAAAAGTAACCAGTGCGTACGTTAGAAATATTAGTTTGTGTTTTTGTCATCAACTTTAATGATGTGCACGTACATATACCCACTCCACCATCACTAGGTTGCATTTGCATCATATGGACAAATTAGATGGTTCCGTGAGGAGCTACATTTGCAAGCAATCAGGCATTTCAAAGAAAAAAAAAGTCATGTGCCATCATCAGTCTATTCCAAAAAGAAATTCATAAAGCAATATGACGTGACCCATTTATCATACACGTGGCCACTCATCAAGAATATTCATGTCATCAAAGGCTAAAGAACAGTCTCGTTATCTTCTTCCACCTCACACCAGTGTTAGTTATGTCGTGGGGTTGTCGGTGTTGGGTTGTTGGCGGAGCTACAGGGCATCACTAGGCCACGATCCATGTGGAGGATATTTGCTGAGCTATGGAGATGATGGGTTTCACGATGTCTCTGGTAGAGCCCCGGCTTAGCGGCATGAGGGCTTGTGGGTTATTCTGGGTCTTTGGCAATAGAATCAATTGAACTAGCTCCTCTCTTTTTGAGGCTTGGCCTTTTAAGTGGTGGCCTACGATTATTGGTTGGGGCCGCCTTTTCTCTACATGTGCAGGCTGAAATTCCTATGAAGCTTCCAGAAGCGTGGAAGCTACATAGCTCCCAATGTTTGAGATTCATGTGGGATCTCCTAGCCGTATAATTTTCTTCGCCCTCTCTCTGACAGGTGCCACCTGTGAAATGGTTCTATGACAACAACACTCAATGTGGCTAGTGGACTCCAAGAAAGCTAAGATTGTTGTCTTGGAGCAAAATGTACTATACTTGGAGGATGAAGCACAATGTAGAACTGAAAAGAGTTAAAGGTGTAAGCAAATTACTGACCTTATCATGCCTAAAGAAGGCCCAGAGACGGGCCATGGCACGCTCATAGGGATCCTCCGGCAAGATACGATGACCGTGGTGCTTCCACACGTCATCGATGAACTCGACAATGATGTCTGACTCTGCTATCGGTTTCCCTTGATAGACCAGTAGGGGAACCTTCTTGTGCACAGGGTTGTACTCCAGCAGCTGGTCGCTCTTCTTCTCCAGATCCTCCTTGATGTACTCATATTCGACTCCTTTGATCCTTAGCGCCCATATCACTTTGAGAACATAAGGGCTGAACCATACACCGAACAGCTGCACCTTCCTCGCAGCTCCCTCCTCTTGAGGATTCATTGCCTGACTTTGCGGTGCACTGGAGAACTTAAGAGTTTATACTTCATCAAAATATTGCTGTTTTGAAGGATCGATACGGCGACCAAAGAGGGAGGAGTGAATGGGAGCCGATAAAAATTTCCTCTCGAAATTCGGCCTATGTCCCAAAAATCACTTCCCAAGGATCTCTCACGAGCTTGCCAAGATAGCGTAGTCACAACGGACCTACCAACTCTAGGAACAAGCTAGAACAACACAACAAAGCGAAAGCAAAACAAAATCCTGACTGCCTGGTCACGGCGGACTGTCCGCTACAGTACCGGCGGACTGTCCGCTACAGTACCGGCGGACTGTCCGCGGGGTCCGGACTGTCCGGGTAGAACAGGCGGTCTGTCCGCGAAACGCGTCGCGAAAACAGACAGAACAGCACCAGAACGCCCGCGAGAGACTCCCAACTTAACTCCAATCGATCTCGCGATTTGTCCCACGGATTCAAACGAAACTTTGGGGTAAGGAGAGATACATCATGAACTAGTCATGGCTCGAAAATCTTCCCAAAGCTCGCACTAAATCGGGAAAAATCGAAGATCTACGAACCAACCATCCTTTCTCGAGTTCATCCACAAAACTTCAAATCAAGACCGATTCCTGGCGTTTGAGGAGTCAAGATCATCCACAAAGAGGCGCAAGGCACTCATCCATGATCCCCTCAAACAAATCCGGAGCCAAACGGCCTAGAAACGAAGAATCGAGGTGACCACGAAAATCACCAAAAAATTCACCCGAAAATCCCGAAAAAGATAAATTTCAGATCTTGCAAAGGACACAAACAAGAGCACGAAATTGATCTTTGGATTACCACAAGAGGTTCGGTTACAAGCCACTCCTAGCAACAAACAAAGCTAGGATGGCAAAAAGATCACTCAAAGATCCAACTCTCTCCTCTCTACCTCTCACCAAGAGCACCCCAAAAAGAAAGAGCACTCCCGCCCAACTAGCCAGAAAGATATAGCTGCCCAACAAGCCACTCCTCCTATATGTAGAGCCCTCCGGATAAATGACCGAAGTGCCCCTACACTAGGAGTTACAACTCAAGCCCACGCAGGGGCGTTTTGGTCAATACATTAATACATTAATAGACCCATCGAGCGGACACACATCCATCGGGCCTTGCTTACCTCCAACGCAAGCTCCTCGATCACGCCGCGTGTCCCCCACTTCGAAACTTCCCGACGCGCCCGGATACCGTCTCCGTCACGCCGAGCCTTCGGTTGATGGTTTTCTGGTAGCACCACCAAACCCCGCGCACATGGTCCAGCCTCCACGCCAAGCTGCACCAATGCAAACCAAGCCGCATCCTACACCTGCAATACTTGAGCCAAGGCGAACGTCAGTCCACACAACGTTGTCAATCACTCATCACAAGGAAAGCGACCATCCACTCGGTCCCTCGGACACATGGTCCTCATGTTTTTCTAGTGATATTTGTGGTGAAGATTAGTGCCAACGTTTAGTCAATTTTGGTGGCATGATTTGTACAGAATAGTCAGCATAACGGAGCACGTCGCTCTCATCTTAAATGTGAGTTGTTGATTATTTCCAACTGGTCATTGCATTTTGTACACATTCAGTGCCGAGCACAACCCTAGTGAGGTCAGGCCGGCTTGAGCCTATTTAGGTCTAGGACTGATGGTTGTTTCGATGAATACTAGCAGATGACCGATCGATGATATTGCTGCTAGCTGCTGATGCAGCAAGAATAATAAACAGTGAAACATGCATGCTATGGTTGATCAAAGAAAGGACTAATGTAACTAGGAGCATCATGATGTACAGCAAAGTTCAGTCTGAACAAAGACGACATGTTAGTAAGCTGACAGTCTATCAGTGACCGCGGCCTGTTCGTTTGGCTGGTGGCTGGTGGCCGGTGCTGAGAGAAAAACACTGCTGGCTGGCCGATGGCTGGTGCTGATTTCTGCTGAGAGAAAAATACTGCTGACTGGTGGTTGATAAGTCAAGCGAACAGATCTGGTCAAATTCCTAGTACATGTAAAATATCTTGGTCTGTGTTGTAGACTTGGTAAAATCTCTTCCAGTAAAGAACAAGGAGTAGAAGAACGGGACCTGCTATGTCTCATACACTCATATTGTATTGAAGCATATTAGCTGCATGGCAATTTATTAAAGTAATGGAACCAACTCTTTCAATCACAACTTATATAGTATAGAAAAAATCCTCATAGTTTCGTATATAATTTCTGACTAAGTAAAAAAAAGGTGGCCTTAGAGATTATTATGCCATAGATTGACATCCCTGTCCACGCAAATCAAACTGGGATAGATAACATGTAGCTGCAGCTGTTCAACTCTGGCTCTTCAAAAACGCTTCACGCATTGCCTGGTATCTGGGCTGCAGCTTGTCTATCGGTGGCAGGTGATCCCTCACGATCGGCGAGCTCAAGAAACTCCCCGTCCACGCAGTCAGGGAAGGTAACTTCTCCTCTGTGACCATCTTGACGCCGATGATCTCCTCGTATATCGGAATCACATACGTCAGCGGACCGAGCGATAGGTCCACGGACCCGATCTTCTCCCCTCCAAAGAACTGCTTTCCATTGAGTTCCTTCTCCAGAACCAGCAGCTGCTCCATGGCAGCTTCATATGCGTCCTCCTGTTCTTGGCCTTGCGTGGTGAACCACTTCCAAATCGGTGGCGACAGCTGCAAGTACATGCTAGCTTGTTTCATGTTTGCAAAGTACGTACATGATCAATAGATGAATGACTGGCTACTTGAAGGTTGGAATCAATGCAAGTTCAGAACTGACGAACAGAGAGCTGGAAATTTCTGACCTTATCCTGCTGAAACCTCGACCAGAAACGGGCCATGGCACGCTCGTAGGGATCCTCCGGCAAGATGCGGTCACCGCAGCCCTTCCACGTCTCATCGATGAACTCGAGAATGACCTCTGACTCTGCTATGGGTTTACCTTGATAGACCAGCACAGGAACTTTCTTGTGCACGGGGTTGTACTCTAGGAGCTGGTCGCTCTTGTTCCTGAGGTCCTCCTCGATGTATTCGTACTCGACGCCTTTGATCCTTAGCGCCCAAATGACTTTGAGAACGTAGGGGCTTGACCAGAAGCCGAAAAGCTTCACCTTCTCTCCCTCTTGATGATGATCCATGGTGGATTGTTCGTCTGGTGTACTGGTGAGCTCATCAGTTCTTTAGTTATCTTGGGTTTTGTAGTGCTTTATTTTCTTGTTGTGGGTAGTAGTTTCAATGTTTAGTCAACTTTGTGGGCTTTATTTTCCTGAGGAACTATTCAATGGTATGAATAGTCTGCATAACAGAGTATGTCACTCTCATCATAAAACAAGAGGCATAAATTTCCTGGAACTATCCCCACAAGTAGCATTCAACTTACTATTAGGATGTATAAAAACCTTGTATTTTGATCTAGATTCCATCCAGTTAATAATTACATCGAACATGCAAACTGCAAAGCATATAATAACAAAATAAAACGTACAAAATTCATGTGAAGGTTCAGTTTCCAACCCAATCCTTCTGCATGTACACAGCATAGAGCAAAATAATCAAAGATTCATTTCATCCAGTTTGGCTTCGATCAGGTTGTGCTATATATGTATGCTCTGAGTTGCTGACATTATTCAGGCCTCATCATCGGAGACCTCGACCAGTCGACCTGGACCTCGACGTATCCTTTTGTGGCGAGCTGATTGTGGTAGTCGTCCTGGATACTGCGCAAGATGTGGTTGTTGGACCTGAAAATCTCGTCGACCCAAGCAGATTGGCGGCGGCGCTCCTCGGATCCACTTGCTCAGGCCGGGGAGACCCTCTTCATGACCTTGTTCGTTTTCTTCTCCACCGTCGTCGTCACGGCGCCTGCTGCTTTCTCCGCCGCCACCATCACCGCCGGCACAGGCGTCTCATCGTTGTTGGACTCTGATGCCATGCTGATGCTGCGCTCCTTCCGGTCCTGTACACCAACCATATCACCGATGTAGCTATATGGATTCCGGCGGCCGGTTTTAATGTGTCGTACGTCTCGATCGATCGTACGAATACAAGAGATCTGCGATATCATCTATGAGGGTTGAAGACGACGACGGAGGTTCTATATATATCCTGGTACGTGGACCAACTCGATCAACTGACCGGACTCCACCAACAGCTAGCGATACCTCTCTGTCCGTCCCTGCACATCACATATTTGCGGTTTCGGCTCGGTTTACAAATACAGAGTATATGTGCGACAGACACAAGATCATATATTGTTCTAGAACACAAGATCGACGACATGGCGCAGCAGCATGGCATCAGAGTCCAACAACGATGTATTAGCACACGTATTAATGAAGGGCGATGAACATTACACAAGCTAGTTTAATTTATTTCATCCCCCTGACGCGCCTCGTACGCGTTATATGGTTGTTCCTTTAATAAAGGAACGAAACGTGTTTAGCATGGCCTGACGTAGACCCCAATGGCGTCAAGAAGCCAGCCGGAGCGACCCCAGAAGCCGACGATGCAGGCGCCGTCCGCAACCGGCACAGTAGAGAAAGGCGTTCCTCCCGTCGTTCTGCCATACGGCCCTGCCGTTGTTGGTGCGGAACGTCAGTGATGTGATGGTAACTCCGGGGACAGTTGCGAATTGAAATGCCCAACCGTGCCCTCCACTGCAGTGACATGCTCACCTGCAGACAGCTTGATCTGCATTCATCTTTCTTTTGAGGGATGGTGCATACGATTAGCATCGACCAAGTGCAGATGAGAATAGATATGTGTAGGGTTACCGTAGCATGGCGTAATTCTGTGGTTTGGGAGCGGCCCCATGGACCCGCCCGTCGGATTCGGTTGGCTAGCTGCTTCATCTCCGGCGAGGGTGTACTCGCATGCCAAGGAGAAGATGCCACTGCTGGAGTGATGCAGCATGATGCTACGGAGGCGAGGAGGGCTGGAGCCATCACCACGCATGTAGAATGGCTGCCCACCGGATCCACCCCACGGCCCAACGCTGATCACGCCACTCATCGGCTGCAGCTGCAGCTGCATCCATCCATCGTCCGATCCATTGATGATTAATTAGGCCAATCGAGAGATAGATCCTCGTGCATGCATGCTTAGGCAGAGAAGATTAGAGATACGGAGTATGTACCAAGGTGTCATTCGTATAATACGAGTATCTCTGGGCCTTGGGCGGAGTGGCACTGCTTGTATTTGTAACCCGTGGGTATGGGATGTAGCTGCGGCGCTCCTTTGACTGATGCTGCTTATAATTAGCTGCTGAACTTTCATCAGCAAGGCTCAGCGCAACGGCGGGCACCCACACCTTCTCTGCTGCTCTGTCGTCATCCCTGCCTCCTCGTCGTCCCAATCCTAAAACATTGTTGGTATCCCAAATCTCCTGAAACGAAATGATTATGACAAAATCAGCTTCTTTTTGTACGGAGTACGTACGTGTCCGTTCCCAAAACATCACTTAATAAGTAATAACTGTTATGAAGCAAGGAAGGGGGCACAGCTGGCAGATCGTCGTCGATGAGAAAAAAGTATCAGTATGGTGTTACGCAGTAGTGGACAGAATGCATGCAGTGATGCAGATGTTCAGTGATGATCATATATACTCCCTCCGTCCGCGAATACATGACGTTCCCGACCAGAAACTTGAACTAGTTGCAGGCTAATTCCACCAGTCGGAACGTCATATATTACCGACCGCGACCGGAGGGAGTACTACCTACCGACCTTTGCGAGGTAGGCGAGGGCCCCTCTGATGGTGAAGCTGACGCCGGCGCTGTCTGGGCTCCTCTCTAACGCTCGCCCGAGCTGGACGCCGATGAGGAGAGCACCGGTGTACATGAACATGGGCACCACGATGATGAGAAGCACGGCAGCACCAGAAAACTTGAGCTTTGCCATTTCCATTTCTCTCTCTCTCCCTGCAACAAATTAGTTGGATGGCTGAAGCAATGCAAACTGCTGGACGGGAGCGCTAGTCTAGCTATCAACACAAATCGCTCGAAGTAGACGAGTTGGCCCACATGGTTCTGGCCGACACCAAGTTGTATCAGGAGGCAAGACAAGCCGTACGACTGGAGCTTACGACACAACACGGATCAAGCAACACCACTTAGTGGCTCCCTCTTAGTTGTTTTGTTTTCTTTCTTGTAAGGTGTTTTTAGTTGTTTTAGTTGTTTGCCTTAGCTGTTTCTGGTCGAGTTGAGGTTGGTTTAGTTGTCTGTTGTAGTAGCTGTGACCACCCAACGACCTATCTTTTCTTTTTTTCGGTTTTGTCTGCGTTTGTTCGCTTTTTTCTCTCCTTCTAATAAAAATTACGGCAATTCTCTTACCGTTCCTTTAAAAAAACATATGTAGCCATTCCTTTACAATCCATGAATAGTATCGAATAATAAATTTAAAATGATTGCCATTACTGTATCGCGCGTGTCTTTGTCAATCAGCTGCCGGTGCAGCGACGTTACGTTGATCGGGACTTCCAAGGAAACAAGAGGCCTCGTTTAGATCCTAAATTTCACTCCCAAATTTACTATGCAAAAAGAAGATTCCCGTCACATCAAAATGTCATAACATATATGGAGTACTAAATATAGATGAAATCAAAAACTAATTACACAGTTTTGTTGTGCTCTGCGAGACGAACATTTTGAGCCTAATTAATCAATTTTTGGACAATTTTTCACAAATACAAACAAAATGCTACAGTGGCGCAATGATTACGAAGTGACATCATACTCCCAAATTCATCCTCCCAATTCTAACATCTAAACAAGGCCTAAGGGCCTGTTTAGTTCCAGAAAGTTCCTAAAAAGTTACTCCCAAATACACTATGCAAAAAGAAGATTCTCCATCACATCAAAATGTCATAACATGCATGGAGTACTAAATGTAGATGAAATCAAAACCTAATTGCACAATTTTGTTGTACTCTGCGAGACGAACATTTTGAGACTAATTAATCAATTTTTGGATAATTTTTTGCACATACAAACGAAATGCTACAGTAGCGCAATGATTACGAAGTGACATCTTACTCCCAAATTCAACCTACCAATTCTAACATCTAAACACCACCTAAGTAACCGGTGTATTAAGAATATTTTACTTTGGATTCTAGCCATCGACACGTACTACTAAGTATACTCCGAACAGCGACAAATGGATTCAGCATTGTGTTCTAGTAATCCCTCCGTCCCTTTATATATGTTGTTGGGAATCGTGTTCCCCTCTCAATCTCGGTTCGTGAGCTACAAATAAAAGGAGACAGAGGGAGTATTACATTGGTTGGACAAGGCAAATCGTACATCGACATCCTTTTGGCGATTCTGGCTATGCAACAATGCGTGTGCTCACTCTATAGTTCATATGGATAAGGATGAAATCGATCAAAAACGATCGAAAATATTTATTATTATTTCCTAACCATGTTTTTTACTCGGAAACGATACGCTTGGAAACGGTAACGGTAACGGGGAAGATCGGAACGAAACCATCGGATCGAAAACAGGTTGATATCGGCAACTCAAATCGATAACAACGCCAAAATAAATACACAAAATTGAGAACAATTTCAACGACTAGTGAATCGTACTAATGTTAAGAAAATTATTACAAGATGATATTCCTAGTAGCTTTTTATTAGAAAAAAAGGAAATTCTGAGACATAATGTTAAGAGAATTATTACAAGCCACACGGTATTTCTTGTAGTTTTTATTAAAATTCCGAGAACATAACGTTAATAGAATTATTACAAACCACACGATGTTTCTTGTAGTTTTTATCAAAAAAAGGAAATTTTCGATTTACCATTGAAAACGTTATTAGTTATTTAGTTGTGCCCTAATGTAATTGTGCATTTCATTTGATGTCCTTCCCTCCTGCCTAAAGGACCTCTCTTTGTTCTTTCCATGAAAGAATGCAATTCTCACATTCTAAGAAGTCAAATACTTTTAGATTTGACCACATTTATATGAAAGATTACTAATACTTCTCTACCTAATTATAAAGCAAGGATTGTTTCCGTCGTTTGTTTCTGCGGTACGTCGCTGACGTCATCAACTTTTTGCTGACGTCATTATCGCCCGATTCAATTTCTTCTCCTCCGAATCCCAGCCGACTCCGTCATGCACTCTGGGCGTTCGTTCCGAGTCCCAGGCGACACTTTGAAATGAATCAAAGACAGAAACTATATAAATTTAAAGCACAAAGAGGATAAATCGAGGCATGTGGTCTATCTGTACACTTCGAAAGCATCAAGCGAAAAAGACAACAGATTTAAAGTAAAAGATTGGGACAATAAATCGATCCATGTGACCAAGCCAACACTACACAGATTTAGATCAACACAAATTCGACGGATTGAAGCAACGAACATAGCTCGTTGCGGCCGAAGCAGGTAGAGGCGGATGACTCCGTGGAGTCAACGCCAGTGGCAGTGTGCCAGCATCGATGCGACAGCAGCAGCCTTCGACCTCCGTGACGCCGCCGCTCACCGCTGGTGCTGTAGAGTTAGAAGGGTCCCGTTGCAAGGCACCTACGGCAGCAGCAAGCAGGAACAGGGAGGAGGAGGCGCCAGTTGCATGCTGGCTGTAGCGGCTGGAGGAGCAGCGCAAGCTAGCAAGGATTAGGGGAGACGGAGCTGCCGAGTAGGCTGAAAAAAATGAGAGCGGCGGCTTGGGGAATCAGGCTGAGAGGATAAGGTGGTGTTGACTAGGGTTCGGTGAAAGTGAGGTGCAGTAATGGGCCTGGCCGCCTGGGCCAATGTATTTATTGGGCCTATATTCGATAACCGAGGCCCATGACCAAATAACCGGAATTAGTTCAGTTAGGTGTAACTTTCCCTGCGATTGGACTCGTAGTCCAGTGGTAGGACGGTCCAGTGGGACGCTACCCATCAGGGTTCAAATCCTGGTGCTCGCACCTTTTTCTGGGATTTACCAGGATTTACCGGCACTATGCGCTAAGTGGTAAGCGGCGATCCCCTCGACAACGAGGTGCCAATGGTGACTTCGGTAATCTTCATATCTCCCGCTGCTCTGCTCAGTTCTTCGGAGGTGCTCATAGGGGTAGGATTAGCGTACGTGTATTCATAGGGGTGAGTGTGCGTGCGTGTGTGAGCGTCTGCGTTGTACTGTGTAATCTCAAAAAAAAGGTGTAACTTTCCCTAATTCTAAAAAAAGGTGCAACTTTTCCTGCGAATTGGCTTGTAGTCTAATGATAGGACGGTAATTTTCGGTGGTCTTGGTTATTTCGGTCTCGGTCTCGATTAGTTCACTTCGGTTCCTCGGTCTCAGTTAATTATCCCTACCCTGTCATGCCAATCCGATTTGTTTCTCTCGCTCTCTGGATTCTTCGTCCCTTCCCGCTGTCGAGTCCTAGATGGCAGCTGTGATGTTCTAGAGCTATCGACTATGGAGGCGAGCACAAGCATGTGCGAGTCATAGTGGAAGCGACCTCCGTTAGCCTTCGGGCGAGATGAAGGATGGAGAGGCGGCTGCTTCTGGAGGCAGGCACGAGGACGACTGTCGGCACGGAGTATTGAGAAGGCAGCACGTGGCAGGCGGCAAGGGGCTTTGAGGAGGCGGACAACACCGGGCGACGAGCAGGTGGAGGACGGAGCTAAGCACAACGTGGTCGCCAGCGACCGATGTGTGTGGGCATGGCGTGGATGGCTCGGCGGACGCGGGGTCCTCCATCGCTTGGTGAGCGGGGATCTGTTCTGCCGGATCTGGTCTGTTCAAAACGAGCTAAACAAAAGCAGCATTTTAACGCATTTTAGACAGAACAAAAGGAAACATGTTTTTCTAAATAAAAGCAGCAATTTAACACATTCATCGGTGGCACGCTGCGCAATACAATTGCCAAGCCTAATGATTCTCGTGCTCAACATGTGAGTATTGGGGGTAACATCAACCATATATCACACAAGCCATACTTTTTCGATTAACCACACTGAGTATTAGTGGAGTACCAGATGGTCCGGTAAAATAATTTATCGACGAACTATCTATGTTATTAGTCCGTAGCAACGCACGGGCATATTTGCTAGTATGATACAAAATAAGCATCATTAGATTAATCATACAATATATTTTTATACTAAATTTATTTAGAGACATAAATATTAGTACTATTTTATATAAATTTGATCAAAGTTGAAATGGTTTGACTCCTCGATAAGTGCGAATTGCATTATTTTGTGGACGGTTTGTTGACGGAGGGAATAAGTTGGCAAGGATATTTGTCAACACACCTCCGTCGATCGATCCGCATCTGTTGTTCTCTCTCCCTGATCTCTCTCTCAGATCAGATCAGGGGCATCCGCATCTGCTGCTATGCTCCCTCGGGCAGGCGGATCCGTGGTGGTCAGCGTCGGCGCCGGCGCCGGCAAGACCGAGCAAGCGAGCGGCGGCGCTGCTTCCGCGGCCAGTGAGTCACAGCGAGCGGCGACCGTGGGGCACTGGGCCGGGCAGGTCAGCTCGCCATCGTCGGTCCACTTCACTTGTTTCGGCTTGGGCATATCATCTGCTCTACGGCCCACCAACAACACCTGCCTTCTTCCTGTGGAAGGAACCTGGGAGCCCAGCCCACGTTTCTGCCTTGGTCTGCTCCGCTCCCACACCACCAGACGTGCCTGCCTTTCCGCCGCCGCCGCCATGCTCGGCCATCTCCGGCGATCCCTCTTCGCGTTTCACCGCCTACCCGCCACCGGCCACGCAGCCTGCGGCCTCGCCCCCCTCCACAGGTGAGTCCCTTCTCTTTCGTTGCCCAGTCCGCTACCATTACTCTATATCCCCCGCCTTTTTTTCCTTCCCTTCAAATCACCATGCTTGTCTCCCACCAAATCACCACTTCTACCACTTACCTATCCGCAGTAGCGGTGTCGAACAGCCAGTTCACTGTTAATTGCAAAAAGATTGCTGCTTCATGCACAGGGGCTCTGTTTCCGTTTACCTTTTCGCACGATAGTAGTGTTTTGAAGTGCTGAATAGAGTTGCTAATGTGACAGTACAAGGGACACTTGGAATTTCTCCTTAGCTTTTCTTGTTTATTCTTGTTTCGAATTTTGGCACTCCTGCAAGTTTCATATTTGTCTTGGATGGGTCCAATCCAATTACAATGCAATTAGCTACCTAGTACTGCTCATTACTAGTTGAAACGAGTAGCTTGTGCATTGATGCTATTGTAGGTGTTCAGAGTTTACAAAGCAATGTGATTTCTTTTCTTTTCCTTTTTTCCCTTGAGGAAATGGAGTTATGTTTTCTGAGACTAAAGTATTCCCAGTTATAGATAAAAAAAAGTAGTCCTTTTTTGTTGGCAAGTGTCTATGTCGATGAGGGTGGAAATTACATTTCTAAATATTTGATTGTCGATTATAAGTTTTGCATTCCCTTTTACTTGCTTTATGGTTTATTATTTCTCAAGGAGATAGTGTTTGATAAACTTCTTTTTATTTACACTGTGCAGGTTTTGGAGTTCCCATATAGAGGTACACTCCTCTGCATCTTAAGCAAGAAGTTGCTCTTCCTTAATTGTTTAAGTCATAAAATATTTGCACCTATGGATCTTCTGTTTAGCCCATATCTGGTTGGTGTAACAAGCATGCTGCCAGAGATTTCTCTACTTCCAAGAACGTTACCAAAGGTGGAGTATATCAGCAAAAGGAGTTAGAACCAGCTACACCCGCAAAGGTATCCACAATGCTATCACAATTTATTTTTTTTATTGAAATATTTCTATATATCTTGTAATTAGTTGTGTTGCCAGTCTTCCTTCTTGTTGTTCACTATTCAAAAACACTATATTTATTATTATTTTGCTCAGCATGTCAAATAGCCTAGTCAATATTCAAACTATATGAAATTCGTCAGTGTTTCCACTAGGATGCACTGATTGCGTAGAATTGTTTTTGCACATTTCCGGGTTGCTTCCGTATGAACATTTATGTTTCTTGAGGTTGGTGGATTTGTTTAGCTTCATAACCATGGCATTATATAAGGTGTGGATAAAGAATTTACTCTTCCTCTTACAGGATACTGATATAATTATTGATCGCATACGAAAGAGCACAAGGAAATTGGAACAAGGGCCTATTGGAAAAAATTTGTCTTCGGCAGAGAAAAGGAAATTTCTTGTCAACACTGTATGTACAGATAGTATTGATATTGTTTATGTTTTTCAAATGATGATGATGACTACTAATAATGTGTTTACAAACATTTTGAAAACTATAACTGACAATGAAAGATACATTGACAAGACCTTTTAGCATGCATGTAATTCCATTTTTTTAATTTGCCAGATTTAAATTGTATACAGTTTTCTTTCACCTGTATAGTAGTTAGTTCACATTTCACATTATTTTCTTGATTCAGGTAGAAGAAAGATAGCAGCTAATTTGTTATATGATGAAATGTTGTCCTAGGAAAGTAGATTATGCTAGCACCTGTCGGCTCTTCTTTGAATGACAAATAGGATTGTATCCTCCACGTATAAAATATTGACCTGGGTGCACATATTATTACCTTCATTCTTGTTCAGCGTGGATGCAGTCACTTGTGCACATTGAAATTTTTTAAGAAGAATATTTTTACTGCAGTCGTTTAGGTGCTATTGCCCAGTGCAACAAAATTACTGAGTACTACATTATCTAACTGCAGCTCCTTGGCCTTGAAGATTCAAGAGAAGTTGTTTACAGCACTCTTGATGCTTGGGTTGCCTTTGAGCAGGATTTTCCATTGGCTTCACTAAAGCAAGCACTTTCAGCTCTTGAAAAGGAGGAGCAATGGCATAGAATTGTCCAGGTATTGTATCTTCTAATTACTGTGTTTGTCTTCTATGCACTGTGAAGTAAATTTTTTCTGACTACATACTCAGGTGATAAAATGGATGCTAAGCAAAGGGCAAGGAAATACAATGAGAACATATGAGCAATTAGTGTGTGCACTTGAGAAGGATAATAGAGCTGAGGAAGCACATAAAATCTGGCAGAAGAAGATAGCACATGACCTGCATTCAGTTCCTTGGCGTTTCTGCCATCTTATGTTGGCTATCTATTACAGAAATAATAAGCTAGAAAGGCTCGTGAAGGTTTGAACCTGAACTCTGTCACTTATGATCCTATTTAGATTATGTTTTACGTATTTCTCATGTGACAACGCAACTTTTATGAACGAAATTCCCTGCCTTTTCTGATGAATTAGCTTTTCAAAGAACTAGAAGCATGTGGTCGTAAACCTCGAAGCAAAGATATTATTCGGAAAGTTGAAGATGCATACGAAATGCTTGGACTACTAGAGGAAAAGAAAGCGTTGCTTGAAAAATACAAGGATTTATACAACAAGCTATCTCGAGATGATCGAAGGAAAGGCTCCAAATCCAAAAAGACTGAGATGAATAAGACAGACGGTTAGTTTCCACTTCTCATGTGAAAAAAAACCTTTCAGACATTATGAACACGCCTGTGAAATTTCCAGTCTCTATTCAGACGCTAAAATTAGTTACTTTAGGAGGATATATGGCAGATTTAGTTTAATCTTTAGAGTATAACTACAAATACAACATTACTATTCTTTTCTCAGCTGATGGAAGCATACAAGGCCAGATGGAAACATTTGAAAATCTTCAAGATCACTGTTGCCCTTCAGAGAAGGATTCAGATGTCGCCGTTTAGTCGTGATAAGAGGTACCTTACAGTCTGCAGTTGATGAGTTTTAATATACAGTTATGTTTGTCGAAGTGCTCCTCAGACATTACACCTCCTTTGTTCTCCTTCCAGATTCATTACTGATCTACTGACGAGTGATATCAAATCAGACCAGAACCAGATGCTGCAGCATTTGCAATGTTGATGCTCTCGTTACAGGTTTGCTCTTAGTAGCTGTCTAGCAGATGCAGCCAATAGTGTGTCTCCTAACATGGAACATCCCATCTCCTTTTCTTTTCCTGATGCTGTCAATAGTTGGTGCAATTCTGAATTTGGTTTCTCAGGCCAAACATGTCATCCCACTGCCATCAATAGTTACTCTGTGTGTTGTTTGGCCATGGTACAAGGGCATATGTATTTGTAGGGAAAATGGAAATTTTATGTTGTTACTAAACTGGCATACAGGTGCTTCTAGTTTCCTGTCGGCCCCATCTACCCATCTGAATATGTATCACAAATTCACCATATCAAATGTGCGCCTTTTGTATAATTTGCAATGTTCATTACTGGCAAAGTGTCACTATGCATATACCGATTCGATTTAATCTGGAATTGAAATTATCATGCTAGGCATTACTGTAACTCTTCTTTTTTAGTTAGCATTACTGTAACACTCTGAAGGTTAAAGAAAAGGATTCCTGTGTCAGAAAAAGAACGAGGATAGTTATGATGACAAGTGAAGTGGTATGGTAAAGCAGGTGGCCATATATTTGCTTTCATGATGCTTTGCCTTCCTTTTTCTCATTGTGTGACAAAGCGGGCCATCAGAAATCGCGGAAACCTACAATGGAAACTTTGAAGCCTGCATTTTTGTTGGGCCCAGGCCTACCCGAAGAGCTTTGTATATATATGCGGTTAAGGGTGCTTTTGCTTCAAAGTAATGCTCTCGATGTACGCTTACCTCAAGAAAACTAGTTGTGATGCATAGTGGCAGGGGTTGAAGTTGTCTGCACGCTCAGTTGGTCGGCATGATGGTGCCCCCGAGCATGTGCCCGTGGCCCGCTACACGACCGTGTGTTAAAAGATGTTCATATAATGGAAGGAACATTCGGGTGCTGCACAATGGAAGAAGGCATGGGCATTTGGTTCCTCTAAAAAGTGTACGTTTCTCATATTTGTGCGCATCGCATCTGATATTCTGATCTGGCTTTTGGACATGCATGTTTGCAGTGCCTTGCACGAACGTGATAGATGGTCCACTGGCTGATGAGTGTGCATACTAATCCCAAAGCCTGTGTCTGGTCCTCTTGTTGAACAGACAGGCTTTCAGCCGCCTCGGATGCTCCGTTTTGCAGTAGCTTAAATTGCGTTATTTTTATTTCTTTTGAACATTGAACAAAATGTGTTCTTTTCTTATGGGATTGTTGAATTTAGCTCAGTTTCTTTCTGTGTCTTGCTGTATTGTTGCAACAAGTACTTTCTCCTGTCTTGCTATATGGTAGGGTGAAACGTATTCGGAGGCAAAAATGTAAGTAGCACAACTAATAAGTCGTTGTTGTTTTTTTACTGCTTGGTCAGAAGGACAAGAGCGGCGACGTCACGGGACGACAATGCTATGTTGAACGAGTCGACGTACTGGGTGAATACTAATTGTGACCTGATCGAGGTGATATGCTTAATTCTGGCACCAACCTCCAGCTATGTTGATCTTGATAGCAAGACACGATTGTGAAGTGACTAGGGGGAGGCCGGCTTGGCCCCACATGACCATCCATCTTTGTTGTACGTATTTGTTAGTGCGATCTTGCGGCGCCCAAGTGTGGGCGACACAGACACACAGTGTAGCTCTCATTCTGATGGGATATTGGCATGCATGCATATGCAAGATCAGATGGCATCACGATTAACAACAAATCAGCTGCAGAGTAGATATATTTGGACATGCATGCATGTTTAACTTGCAGTGCCTTGCACGAACGTGATAGATGGTCCAAGCCGGCCTGTGCTCGGTCCGATCTTATTGAACTTATAGAGGCCTTCAGCCGCCTCCGTTTTGATTCGATTACATTACATCGAATAAAAACTAGAGACAATTCTCAAAAAAAAGAATAATAAAAACTAGAGACGGTAAATAATACAATAACTTAGCACATATTCCATTCATCGTCGGAGGCTTCCACTTCGACCTCGACCTGGACATATCCCTTGGTGTCGAGTTCATGGCGGTAATGGTCCTGGATGCTGCGCAGGAGCTCGTGGTTGGCCCTGATGAGCTCCTTCACCCTGGCAGACTGGCGACGGCACTCTTCCGAGATGGGTCTGGACTGCATCTCCGGGGACAACCTGGCCAGCGGCGTCGGCTCTTTCGCCAGGACGAACGCCACGTGCTCGGACAGTCTTGAGCACCTTCTTCGTCTTCTTCCTGGTCGCCGCCGCCGGCGCCTTCATCTTCTTGGCATATCCCTCCTCGGCCTCCACAGTCCGGACGGCGAGACCGACCATCTTCTCCATCTCCGTCGGCCGTCGCCGAGCTAGAGATTGGTGGTGGCGGCGGCTGGATCGTTTCTCGCCGGGCCAGTTGGGCCGTATGCGAGACTCCCCTTTCCCTTTCTTCTCTATTTATTATTCATTATTTCACCTAAAAATTATTATTTATTATTTGAGTATTATAGACTCCGACTCGGACTCCGCCTCTGCCTGAATCTGTGTCATCTGGTAGCACTTGGCATCTGCGATGTTGCTCTTTCTCTCTTTTCTTTTCTCTATCTATATTTATTTCTATATATGATTGCTGCAGTGTAACTATGCAAGATCAGATGGCATCACGATTAACAAATCAGCTGCAGTGTAGATTTGTTTCCAACAAGAAACAATGCAAATCGGCAAATTGCCTCCATGAATAATTGTAAAAAAAAAATGAGCTTCATTGCATATACTATATGGTTTGCAGTAGCTAGTGACGACAATCTGATTCAACCGCTGTCTGATTGTGCAGGCAGGCACGTGCGTGAAGCGCAAATGCGGGCAGGATGTTGGTTATTTTGTCAAGATGCACAAAAATGGCCTCTGCCGGATCAGCAACGTAACCAGTAGTGTTGTGTAATAGATTGTGTACACTGGGGTTGCTCCCGACGTAGAAATTAGAAAATTGGAGTCCTAGTAATCTCAGACATGGATCAGCACGAATCACGCAGCGTTTTGCTGCCGACAACTGAGTGTAATACTAGTTTAGTACTAGGATATCACCCTTGTGTCTGATCATGCAAGAGAGTGTATCGAGAACCTGACTGACTGACACTGGTCATGAATATAACTAATCAAGTGCGTTAAGAAGATGACCTGGTTGATGGTATGCATGCAGATGAGTCTAATTTTTAACTATACAGTCACCATATAAGCCGGCTTCCCTATTGCAGCTTAATAGCTTACATAATATATAAGCCGGGAGGATAAACAGAACGGGACATAAGCAGAGCAGAGTCATATGTTCTTGTTCATTTTTTTGCAACCAACATTTTTTTTCAACCCTGACGGCGAAACCAGCTTAAGCTTTTGGTGGCGTATAGTAGATGCAATTCAGGCGGCATGTGAAGCCAACAGTGCGTGAAGAAGAGGACCATGAAAAAAATTGGATCCGGTCGGTCGAGCAGACGTACAAAAGCAATCGGACACGGTATAAAAGTGTGGGTCCGGCCCGAGATTGATCCGGCCATCATGGTCATGGTCAGTCAGTAGTAAGTTACGGAGTAATTCAGACTGCTACTGTAGCTATCTCCTCTTTCCCTCCTTCCGGTTCAGTTTCCCCTCATCTCCGTTGCTTTCTGTTTCTTCCTGTGGGAAAGCAAAGGAAAGGAAATGATACGAACATGTCACTGGAAAGAAGAGCAACTAACCCCCAAACTTATCTTGTCCATAACCTTTACTGATGAATAAGTGACGATGATCTAGACACTGATGTGTCCTCTGAAACATATATAATCTTGACTCCAATTTTTATTACAATATACGTACTATTTGTAACACATAGCAAGAGTATAATGGAATGAAAATTACATCTCGATACTATTTTTCACACAACTAGTACTCATTGTTGGAGTGATCAGCGATAAAACTGAATCTGTCTTGAGTCGTTTGACAAACAGAGATGCTGTGCCGAATTCTACATTTTTGTCACTGAGGACCGATAGAGAAAAAAAAAATGGAGAATTCTCCGCAGACAAGCTGGACCCGGCGGACAGAGGAATCCACTTGTTTCCTGTAAAGACTAGGGATCGACGGAGGGAGAGAGAGCGAGACGCGTCCAAAGCCAAACTGCAAAAGCAGGGTTTTGGGCCATCCATGAGGGTCGTTTCCTCTCGCCCCGCTAGCTGCACACTCACTCAGTCACTCCTGCCCTCCACTCCGCCGCTGCCTGGTGTAGGTGTAGCGGTGGTGTGCTTGGTTTGGTTGGTTCCACGGCAGAGCAGAGCAAAGCAGAGAGAAAGAGAGGCGGCTTGAACGCGCCCCGCCCGAGGAAGAAGAAAGCGATAAAACCGCTTGCTTTCCTTGTTTCCTGGAGCTTAATGCGCAAGTAATTACTCCATTATCAGCCCCACCACCAAGCTGCAGCAGGAGGCGGACGCAGAGCAGAGGCAGCATTGAAGCAGAGTAGCCAGTAGGTGCCAGCCAGTAGCATGAAGAAGGGGCACCAGCAGCAGCAGCAGCTGCTGCATTCCTCCTCTCCCGGTGGCCTGTTTCTGCCGCCCAAGCGCCGCTGCAGCGGCCTCGCCGCCGCCGTGCCGGCCCTCGTCGTCTGCTCCGTCCTGCTCCCGCTCGTCTTCCTCCTCGGCCTCCACCGCCCCGGTACGTACGGTGTGCCACGAGATTGCGTCCCCTCGAGTCGGATCTGTGAGAGCTGTCTTGCTTGTTCTCTAACCGTGCTGCTGCTCTGCTCCCTGCAGGATATGAATCGGAAGAGCACACTGCGGTCGTCATCAGCACTGTAAGAGGCTTCTCTTTTCTTGCGGCAGCAAATTCTAGTGCATTTTCGGAGTACCAGACTTCATCAGTTCATCTTCTGATTAATTTCTTTCTGCTGCGTAATCAGGAGTTGGCCGGTCCTGGGGCGCACGGTAATAAGCGGCATCCGGAGAATGGGAGCGCCATGAAGCACAAGCTGCTCAAGGTACTGCTACCATTCAACTCCTCACCCACCACCTCTGACCTCTGCTACAGTACCTACTCCCTCCATACTCATATTAGATGATGTTTAGATAAGGTTTGGGTCAAACTTTGGGAATATAAATCATAAATAACTTTTAAATCGTTGAGTTTAGAAATGTGAAAATCGTATTAATAGATTTGTCTTGAAAATTACTTTCATAAAAGAATACATCTATAACTTTTTAATAAATATTTTTTATAGAAAATAGTAGTCAAAGTTGTGCTTTGGAGACCGTGTCGCTGTCCTAAACATCATCTAATATGAGTACGCATTCACATAACTGTACCGCCCTTTGCTATCCTATATCTTAGCGAAACCCAAATAACTCCGGGATTCCGCACCAAATCCTGCGATACGCGGTAAAAAAATCACAGTATGTCAGCGACGACGAGAATCGTACGTGGTGAATTTTTTCCAGCTGTTTTCGCGGAAAATGAGAAATTTAACACCCTGCCTCTTCAGATTTAGTGCGTTCATGCGCTCCGCGTGTGCGTGCGTGTTCTGCGGACGTCGGCAGCTGCGTGTTGTGACGCTTAACAGCCTACCACGCGCCTTTGTCTGCATTCTCAAGTTACTTGCTATTCTTGTAGGTGGCAACCCAAAATTGTTTCTTTCGTGATGCCTTGCCATTCCTCCGATAAAATGTACCCAAAACTGCTGTTGCTGGCAAGATGCTCTCTTGTTGTACCTTCTAGAATTCCATTGCAGGATTCCTCTTCCATTGCTTGCCTTTTTCTTTTCTTCTTCAAACAATTGGTTGGCCTTTTCAATATTCTGTAACCACCTTTTGCAAAAGTGCAAATCCATAGCTGAATTAAAGAGCGAGCGCAAAATATTCTAACACAGCCTCTGAATTCAGAGTGTTGCGCTAAGCATGTTATATCACTAGTGAGTAGTGATATCAAAATAGATCAACAGGCTGCATGTGGTGTGTCCAATACATCTGATGAAACTTTCATCAAAAGTGCACAATTAGCTATCTAGATGAACCGCTTTGCCACGCTGATGTTTCCTTGCTTGCCTAGAACAATACAATCATCAAGAGCCTGCTGTAATAAAATGCCAGATGTTTTCTTTTCAACCTTTGACTAACCTCCTTCCTTTTTGTAACTTTGTATGCAGGATGTTTCCAAAAAGAAGACATCTGGATCTAACGGGATTTCGGCTGGCATATCTACTAGATCAAAATCTAAGAATCTTGCTACTAAATCAAAAGCAAAGCTCAAGGGTGCTTTATCTTTACTTGATCTGAATAATGACACCTTCAAAAGTAAAGGTGTGCATTAGGAGCATTCAAACAGAAAAACATTGCTAGTATTTTTGTTCCAAAAAGACAGTACCAGTATCCATCTTACTGTATTCAGTGGTGTTTCAGGACCTCATATGGCGAAAAGATATCAAATGAAGGACCTATCCTGGAGATCGAAGGTAACGAACGATCTCTTTATTTTCCTGGATTATTTAGTCATTTAAGTTGTCCGCAACTCTGCATTTTCCGCATTTGAATAGCAGTGGGATAGACTTGAGGGCAACTCGCACAACAAATGTGAGCTCAGTTTAGCTTTATGAGGCTTTAACAAAAATCATTGTACCGCTCAGCATTTAAGTTCATATTGATATAGTATTCCTTATTTGTAAAATTCCTTAGTTGTGAAATTGGTGTTACATTTAATGTTTTATGATGTAAGTAAACACATAATGTATTCATCATTAGTTCTTTAAGGCTTTAGCAAACCCATGTGAAAGCCAATTGTAGCTAGTTCAAATGTTGGCATGGCAGCTTTGTAGATGTTGGTGCAAGGCTCCTGTATTCCTGCGGTGATCTGTGATTATAATTTAAGGCCAATTTTTTTCAATTAGGAATTCATAACTACTTTACTTATGTACAAGAGGATTCTGAAATTGTTTTGCGACAGGATACTGCTGTAAATGGGAAAACGAACCATGGTCAAGAGACAGAGCATGAGGGGAATCCTAAATCTTGTGAACATGAATATGGAAGTTACTGCCTCTGGTCTACTGAGCATAGGGAAGTTATGAAAGATGCTACAGTGAAGAGGCTCAAAGATCAACTTTTTATCGCAAGAGCTCATTATCCTAGTATTGCAAAATTAAAGCAGCATGAAAGATTTACACGTGAACTGAAGCAAAGCATTCAAGAACATGAACGCATGCTGAGTGACACCATCACGGATGCGGATCTGCCACCAATGTTAGTATCATCTTAGATTAAAATCTTTATATGATTTTTTTGTTTCTATAAACCATTTTCCGCTTAACAAATGATTAATATATTGTTAGAGCAATTTACTAGCATGGCTGGGTTTCTTGTTTCAATTGACATCTGGTTTTCCTCAAGCAATGAAGAATGTAGCATAGACCATTATGATGCATGTGACTTATTTTATAAAATATTGCATTCAGTTTACATTTGTTTATTCTGTCCTCGAAACTCGAATTGTTTCTGAAGGTAATGGCTGCTTGATCTTTTCAGATTTGCAAAGAAGCAAGAGAAAATGGAGCACACAATTGAGAGAGCCAAGTCTTGTGAAGTAGGATGCTCTAATGTCGAACGGAAACTTAGGCAGTTACTTGATATAACTGAAGATGAAGCTTATTTCCATAAAAGGCAGAGTGCACATCTGTATCATCTTGGTGTCCTGACTATGCCGAAAACTCACCATTGCTTGAACATGCGATTGACATTAGAATCTGTCTCTTATACACATCTAGATGTGTATAAGAGACTCCCATTGACGCTAATGGATGGTTGTTTGTTCTGTTCAATGGCATTCATTTTTTGGTTTAGGATCTATGTACTTGCAGTTTCAACGACTATTAATTCAACAGTTTTGAACTCCCAGGTATACTGTTACTCTGAAATAACAGAAAGGTTTTGATATATCTGTCTAATTTCTAACTCATGTACTACAACAAATTTCAGGATTCTGGCAGCATTGTTTTCCATTTGTTCACTGATTCACAAAATTTTTATGCGATGAAGCATTGGTTTGACAGAAATTCATACTTGGAGGCTACTGTGCATGTAACTAACATTGAGGATCATCAGAAGCTCACAACGGATGCAGATTCACTTGAGACGCAACAATTATGGCCTTCAGAGGAATTCCGTATTACAATCCGTAATTATTCTGAACCTTCCCAGAGGCGGATGAAAACTGAGTACATATCTGTTTTTGGCCATTCACATTTCCTGTTGCCAGACCTTCTTCCTAGCTTGAATAGAGTTGTTGTTCTGGATGATGATTTGATTGTCCAGAAAGACTTGTCATCCCTGTGGAACCTTGATATGGATGGTAAAGTAATCGGTGCTATCCAGTTCTGTGGAGTTACATTAGGACACTTGAGATCTTATATTTCTGAACATAGTTTCAACTCCGATGCATGTGTGTGGTTGTCTGGTCTGAATGTCATTGAATTGGGAAAATGGAGGGACCTCCACGTCACCAGTTTATATGATCAATCACTCCAAAAGGTCAGTAGAACTCACCATTCCCCTCAGTCCTATCTAAAGAATTCACATTGAGTTGTCAGTGCTTTTCTTAAGAAATTTTTGTTTGGTTTTATTGTAGTAGCTCTAGTGCTGTCTTCCTTTTCCAGACAAGTTCCTCCTGCGCTACTGAAAGTTCTGAAGTTCCCTTACATGCCACTGGTGTCTCAGTGACATGTGGGCCCAAAGGGAACCGTGAAACTTCACAGTGGCATATTGGGAATTACCTTTTTTCTCATGGTCTTCTTATCTTACATATGCCATCTTCTGATGCGCTACGTATGCCTTTTTTATAGTTGCAAAAGGAGAGGCTGACATCACAGCGACTGAAAACACTCCCTGTTAGTATACTTGCCTTTCAAGATCTGATATACCCTTTGGAAGACAGATGGCTTCAGTCAGGCCTTGGACATGATTATGGAATTAGTCGAGATGATATAGAAAAGGCTGCTACTCTACACTACAATGGTGTCATGAAACCTTGGCTTGATTTGGGGATACACGATTATAAAAGCTACTGGAGGAAGTACTTGACGACAGGGGAGAAGTTCATGACAGAATGCAACATTCACTAATTAGCAGTGACATGAAATGCAGCAAACACACTTTTGGGCATTTGAACCACAGATCTCATGGACTTGCTCAAACAACAAGGTTATGATGACCCATATACACCCTATATGGAGATAATACTCGAATTCCAAAAGGACTGATCAAGATAGGGGTCCATTCTTTCACCCGTTTGTACGCGGTTGGACGGCCTTTTTCATTTGTGGCTTGGAATTGCAAAAGTGCAGTTCCCTTGCTGCTCATATTTTGTATAAAATGTTTGATGCTATTCTTTTGCTCACTGCACAAGAGCAATACTAAGGCAAATGTTAACCGTGGCACATCCTGTACAGGGAATAGCAAATGATGCGTGAATTAGAAACTAGTCGCATGAAATTCTTTGCCACAAGGCTTGCTATTATTATTGTGGGGTTCTGATATCCCATTGACGCTAATGGATGGTTGTCTGTTCTGCTCAATGGCATTCATTTTTTGGGTTAGGATCTTTTTGTTGTAAGAATCTTATTTGTTTCGCTGAACGAATGAGAATTCAGATGGATGTGCCTAACAGAATTTGGATTATGTCCGGCGACAAAGCACGTCAAACAAAAAAAAGAAACAGTATTCTTGAGACTTGCATAACTGTCATCTTGTATTCTTGGTGGCCATGCCTGGAACATATGCCGTCATAGCTCAGCATGTTAGGATCCTCAAAACAATCTGTCAAAATACACAGGATATATCAGCAAGGTCTGAACATTCAGTTGGGTTCACCATTCACCTCTGATATGTAGCTAAAGGGCAACTCTTATATGATTCATGCACTCTGTCAGGACCACATTGCTATCTCGAACTATAGTCTCAGATGAAGCACGCAAACAGTGCCCGTTCTACAACCTAGAGAGTGCACTGTGAAGCTTCAGGTAACAGAGAATAAACTTTAGTTCCTGTGGTGTCATAAGCCATGAAGCTTGGGACCATTAGGGTGATGGCCTTCCAGGGGACACCTACAGTGCTTCTGCAACTCCAGGTACCTCTCCATATCAAACCTCTGTGCGGCGCAAAGCTTTCTCTGCCTCGACAAAAACAGCCTCTCCATGAAGTCCTGATACGTCGGGTCCCTTGAGGTAATGAGGAAATAGGCGTAGCCAACAAGCAGGCCAGAGGCAGTGGTGAAAAAGGCGATCGGCTCCATCACGTCCCATGATAATTCCCAGAATGTGAGGCGAAAGAAGAGACCCACTTGGCACATGAAGAAACCTAGGCCAGACCATAGGATACGCCGAACTTGCTTGTGCGCTAGCTTGTCAATCCCTTCCTTCTTTTCCTGAAGCTGCTTGAACTCCTCTTTTCTCGGATCATTCTCTGGTCCAAGCGCCAGGGGCACAGCTCTTCTTACCAGGTCCACCACCTAAAAAGGTCAATAATCAACCAATACAAGATTCAGTCAGAAAATTACACCAAGGCTCCTTTTGCCCATCTTGGGACCTATGTAAGGAAAACCATTGACTCTTACTAAATAGGATTATATGCATTATTTTCACTGTCAAGAATAGCAAAACTGTCGCGGTGTCGCTTTCCTACAGGCCACAGCTGAAAGCAACAGAAAGAAAAAATCTCACGCTGATGATGCAATCCTTGTTAGATAAAATTTTAGCCTTTACTGATGTAGTGTCTACACTTGCACTCAAAGAATAAAGTAGCACCTTTATCACAGGTGGATGCTTAGATACTTCTATTGCCATGGACGACACAAACAAGATTCCACTTTTCCTCTGAGATCACTACATGGTCTTTGTTCTGACCAGGGTAGGTGAAGAACAAACAACGGTTGAGGAGGACCGGAGGCTATACAATCGAACCACAAGTACTAGACTAGTGATGTGAACATATAACTATCCTACATTGAATTTGTACATTACCGTAATTAAATGTACATTACATGTTGATCATATGGTAGTTCAGCTAACTGCATCCGCGCATTCCTGAGAATTTAATGTGCATCTTGACCTATGTTACCTCGTGATTGTAATTACACCCAACACTATTCTTTTCCTCAGTATTGTGGTAACTGATGCAAGAGCGGTATTGCGCAAACAGGACTAAAAATGCACTTGGATGACTAGTTCATCTCGATATTCTCGAACAGTAGAGGGATATTGGAACAGCCGAGCAGGGTAATTTATTGCTCTGGGAATTTGAAGGGATATTTGTTTTACGGTAGAGGGAATTTATTTATATTGATTATAAGATTCATTTGTAACTGAAACAGGCCGGTAAAAGGGAATCTGAATCCAGAACAAAAACCGTGACGAGATGCAGGTGACTTCAATAAAGCAAGTAGTAACCGAAATGGTTAGAGAAATGTGACCTTCTCGGGGTGGAGGTAGGCCTTGTCCCTGAAGAGCAGCACGACGCCGGCGTCATCCATGGCCCGCGCGAGCGCCTCGGCCTCGGCGTGGGTCCGCGCCGCGCCGGCCTCGACGCAGGCGTCGAGGAGCTCGCCGTAGCCGACCACCTCGTCCCGGCCATCCCGCAGGCGGCGCTTGAGCGCCTCGACGCCGACGAGGCGCACGAGCCGCCGCGCCTCGGCGGGGGTGACCTCGGCCGACGGGGAGGGGCGCGGCGGGGGCGGGGAGAAGTGGCGCGCGTGGAGGAGGAGGGCGTAGGAGGAGGCGGCGGCGGTGGGCGGCGGACGGGAAAGGGAGAGGGGCGGCGAGCGGTGGAGGAGGAGGCGGGAGGCGGCCGCGCGGCACAAGGACATGGTGGTGGTGTTGGTGGTGGTGGAGGAGCGGCAGCGGGCGGTGGCCGGAAAGCTCGCTCGGCCGCCTTTACGAGAAGTGACTGGTCGTCTAGTGGTAAAATGGCGGCCTTGGTGGGCTTATGGGCCGGGACAGGATGGCGACGCTCTTCCTTCTTTTTTTTTTACCTCCTACCTTCTTCTTCTTCTCTTTGTTGCATTTATATAGGCGGTTAATCGCTCGTGGAAATTTAAAAATATGTAGGAAAAAAGGAAATGGAAGGGATACAGTATGACTCCCACATCGCTAGAACAGTAACGAATCATGTCACGAGCGAGATTTCTTTTTCTTTTGTTAGACCTTTTTTTTCTTTTGGCACGTGTTTGAGGTGGTGATGATTCCTGTGCGGTGTGCTGGATGGATTGTGAATTTGTGATGCACGACTGACATTTGGTCTCCCGAATCCATGTCATGGTTGTTTTCTGCAATGAAAGGGTCGAGAGGCACTTGTTGGAATGTTGGCTGTGACATCTTGTTTGCCTTCGAGCTAGGCGACGACGTGCAGTCCACGGCGGCACGCAGGCTGCGCAGCCATTTTTCCGTGTCTACGAAATTGTCCCTTTTTACCTTTTTTTAGGAGGAAAATTGTCTTTTTTTGCTTTTCTGAGAAGAAAGAAAAGGTAACAAATTGGGCTCGGCGGGCTCCGGTGGTTACGGAGAAAGGGCCGTACTGTGCCAACGAGCTTCAGCCTGCGCGCGTTTCAGTCAGGCCCACCAATAAATTGCTGCAGGAATGGGCTCAGCCCAGGTCAGATTTTCTTTGGTAAGATGTCTGTATTGTATGTATGTAACGGAGCCTTTTCATTTCTTAGTTTGTTTTATGAATATACAAAAGAATATATTGTTAGTTTATCCGGAGAAAAAAACGCGCGCGCACACACGGGGAGTTAGTTTAAGGATCATCCGACCATATATTTGATTCACAAAATGGTCCATGATTGTATTTTTCACGGAGTATGTCTAATTGCTCTGCAACACAATGTGAGAGGACTGACACAGGTCGTGTTTAGTTGAGCATGAAAAATTTTACAAGCCTCTTTGACTAATAATTACATGTATTAAATAAATCAGTTTACAGAACTATCTTCACAACATTAGGCTATTTCGCGAGTCCGATCTAATGAGGCTTTGACCGTACTATTAGAGGATGGCTATTGTAGCATTACTGTAGCAAATTATAGGTTAATTAGACTCATTAGATTCGCCGCGGAAAGTTGCATCCATCCCTAAAAAAATTTTGTAAATAAACTTCATTTGGTACTCCACGCATGCAAGATTTCTTTGGGAAAAAAAATTTCGTGGAGTTGTGAAACACGGCCTGACTAATGTACACCATCATCATCATGGCAAACGTGCAACTGCGCCGTGCTGCTAATCTGCCATGGCCTGCACTAGTTAGACTGCAGGAGTAACTCATGCAAGGACACAATTTATCGCTATGTACCAAAAGCATCACGTGGTAATAAGGGCGTCCGCAATGGGCGGGTCTAGACCGGTTCCATACATTCAATGCATCTATAGAACCTGGTCCTTTACACTGTGGACCTGATTCTATATAGGACCTGGTTCTTTCTATAGAACCTGGTTCCATAAGAGAGGGAGTGAGAGAGAAAGAGAGAGAAGAGGCTTGTGGGCCCCGTTTATAGATTCAGCCCCCTGATTCTATACATTGCAGGGAACATAACATATCAGGTCAAATCATTGTGGGGCTAATATATAAAACCAGGGGTGGTTTTATACATTGGAGATGCCCTAACGGAACCATCGCCATCGTATGAGATCAAACCAAGCCACTTTATTTTGGCAACCCTTCTTCCCCGAATGGGTTTGCCATGTCCAACAACCATGCTCGACTATCATCATCATTCCCCCTCCAAAACCATTCATAATACTTCTGCAAGTCCAAGGGTGAGCTAAGCTGAGCAACAAAGTGTTAGAGGAAGTGTCTTTCCATGCTGCTGACCTCGTGCCAGTTGTAGTATCTCCTCCAAGACAACTAGAGACAACAGAGCACGGCTTCTGCTGCGAGGAAAGGACCGGTCATTTGGAAGAAATCCTGGTCCCTGTGACAGGAAAAGAGAGGGAGGGCAGAGCACAGAGGCTTTGCAGGGGAGAGGAGCCATCCCCAATCATGGCAACAAAGTCCATTTCTCTCAGCTCGATCTATAGGAATTCTTTGTTTGCCTCCGTCGACCACTCTCATGTCCACTCCATAATGAGCAAGCAGCATGTTATCAGAGGATAATCCTGCAAATGGCATGACTTGGCTCCTCTTGGCTGTGGGGGCAAAAGGCTTTGATGAAGCATTGAAGGTGATATTTTCCTACATGCGCCCTGTTCGTTTGGCTGGTGGCTGGTGGCTGGCGCTGGTTTTTGCTGAGAGAAAAACACTTGGCTGGTGGCTGGTGGCTGGCGCTGATTTTCGCTGAGAGAAAAACACTGTTGGCTCGCTGGAAACAATCCAAACGAACAGGGCGATGGTTAGCTGGCAAGTGACAACCCAGTTTGGAAATATGACAAGAAAGCAAGCTAAGCAAGACCCTAGTGCTAACAGCAATGCTATCTTTGCCCAACAACATTTGTAAACTCAAAAAACACAACTGAGTAGTTTGCGTAAACTATGCACAGAAAGGCAGTTCAGAATGAGCTAAGCCAAGCAGAGTAAAAAAAAAGCCATACTAGCAACTAGCATACAGCTTGTGAAGTGGTTGCTTGATGGAGATGGTGGCCTAACAAATACCGCCACAATCTCACTTGGGTGAATGTGACTGGAGAAAAATAATAAGGATGCAAGGACATCATGCCAAGAGTAATTGGTCAAAAGTCCGGGAAGCAAGAATTAACAAGGTGATGACCTCATGGAGGAAAAGATGAAAAGGATGTTAAACGTAGATAATGCATATCCACACAAAAAAGGGTGAACGCCACTAAAGATAACAGCGCCTCATGCAAGGTTCAACACCACAAGATCAGTAATATCGAGACGCAAATGAGTAGTTAACCACAAGGTGAGAATCAGCAAGAGCTATTTAACATGGACTGTACACTGCACCTTTTATGGACAAGTCACTGCACTGATTTTATTAAACATGGGTTTAGGATGTCACGGTTTTCCAATGGAGCTCTTCCTCGCTGTTTACCAAAAGCAGCAGATGGTACGGCCCTACGGGATGCAACAACCCATCCCCATCATCATCATCGAACGAAGCATTATACGGGATGCATCTCCATCATCAATGTGGCTACTAGTAGATCTTCCCCGAACAGGTTTATCACGTCCAACAACCACGCCCCGACTATCATCATCATGCCCCAAAAGCAGCCTAGCCCTTTTGCAGGTCCAAGGCTGAGCTGAGCAACAGCCCAAGCTCTGCTGACCTGCCAGTAGGCACTACTGATACGAGTACCTTCTACAAGAGAACAAGAGACAACAGGGCACGGCTTCTGCTGTGAGAAAAGGACTTCTCATTGCGAGTAACACTGGGCCCCCGGGACAGCAAAAGATAGGGAGAGCAGAGCACAAAAAAGTTTGTATTAGGAGGGGAGAGATCCAATGACGACCCATCATGGCCCCCATCATGGCAATTGGAAATACCAATGGCAAGAGGGGCAGCAAGTTTCATTTCTCTCCCAAGGACTATGCTTTGCTTTGCCTCATATCCAGCAAGAGACAATCCTGGAAAGGGCGTGAGAGGTGGGTCAGATGGCTTTGATGAAGCCTTGTAGGTAATGGTTTCTTACAAGATTGGCTGATAACCCAGTTTGGAAATGTGACTAGGGCCCTGTTTAGTTCCCCATTCCATCACCAAACTTTTAAAAATTCTCTCTCCAAACTTCACTATTCATCTATCACATCAAATCCCTCTCCTCATGCATGGAGTACTAAACGTGGATAAATAAAAAAACTAGTTGGATGGTTTTGATGTACACGACGAGACGAATCTTTTAAGCCTAGTTAGGTTATGGTAGGACAATGTTTACCACAAACAAACGAAAAGTGCTACAGTGTTCGATGTGACATTTTCACTTCATTTTTTCTCTTTTCACTTGAACTAAACACCGCCTAGGAAGCAAGCTAATTTAACAAGGCAGGTACTGCGCCTGCAACAAACAACACTTTCTTCCTGCCCCACTTTCATTCTCAACAAATTTAAAACAAACAAAGCAACAATACATCAGCTCGAATGACGTGACACCCTAAGAATGAAGCAAAAAAGAAGTAGCGCCACTGGTGAAGTGGGATTGCCTGATGTTGAACTAACAAAATAATACACACACAAAAATAATCCTCACTACTGCAACCTGACCTGCATTAGTTTAGGGGATGAGACACGGATCAAATCTCATTCGTCAATCATCATGCAGAAGCTAATAAGTCAATGTATCCAGGAAGCAAGAATTGACAGGCTAACCTCATAGTGGAAAAGGTGAAAATGACGCTAAAAGTAAGCAATGCGCATCCACATAAGCATGGGCGAAGTCCAGTAGAGAATACAGATGACCTTGACTGATGCAGCAACATAAGGTAAGATATAGCTAGATGAGGTAATAAACCAGAAGGCGAGAATCAGCAAGGTCTATTAATTAAATATGACTAACAGTGATTAAACTTGGATTTTGGATGCCCTTGATCTAGCCACATTTCTGAGGTAACACAAATCCTTAGTGGTTAGTGTCTTCTTCACCCAACTTCTCAAATTTTCTGCACAAAAATAGGAACCCCTTCCTAAAATTACCTCTATCTTCTCAGGTCTCAGCAAGAGTGTTATACTGATAAAAAGGGCACCAGATATTATACTGATCAAGGGCCCTATAACCTATAAATTGAAAAATAACAATCAAGCTGAGAATTAGGGGACTGATTGGCCAGATTGGTGAAAGTGATCGACAGCTGAACAAATCTACCATGAAGAAACTAAGCTTAAATCAGTAACTATCACTGTGAAGACATCTACTAGCAATTAGTGATCAGAAATGTAACCATTTTCCTAATCTCAGAATTTACCAAATTGAGCAGCTAGCTAAACAGGCAAAAGATCTGGGCAAGAACCCCAAGTAAGCTCTAGTAGTAGTAGTAACTCATTATCTCTGTAAAAATTGCTCTGAATTTAACGGCATGGGGTCTGAATTGGGCGCCAGGCAGATGCAGTGAGCAGGCAAAGATCCTTCCACCCGAGCTTCAGAGCACCATTCTCCTCCACGAGCGTGTACCCATCGGAGGGGAACATCCCGAGCAGCAGCGACGCCTGTGCGGCGGCGCTGCCAGCGAGCGAGGCTGAGCGGAACCCCGACTGCGCTAGCTTCTCGCGCCAGCTCCCGAACTTGACGTCGCCGGTGCGCGCCGGCCCGCCCACGGCGAGCACGTTGCGGATCTCCCTGGACAACAGCTGCTGCTCCACGACATGGCGCTCCGGGCTGTCCTCACCGTAGCTCGCGTCCAGGGAGTCGAAGAGCGCCGAGTAGTAGTGGATGGCCTCAACGAAGCGTGCCAGGAAGGAGCCTGAGTGGCTGAGGTCCTGCTCCACCATTGTCACCACCTTGGGGGCCAGCCTGCAAATCCGTGGTCCACGGAGACGTGCAGACAGCATCAGTACGAGCATTTCGTGGCCATTAGTCATTAATTAGATGCTGCTGGCAAGGACAAGATTGAGGCAGCAACACTTAGCAGTCTAATGATGCATCAAATCCAGGACATTGCAGTTTAACTCATGTTTCCCCTAAAGTACATGCTAGTGACAGAAGTGTAGCAGTCAATCAAATGGTAGAGGTGAGAGAGATAAAAGCTAACACCTCTGCTAAGCTTTAGAGCTTAGCTTGGGCTTGGCGATCTGTTAAGAAATTAGGATGGTTAGTAGAAGATGACAATTATTCCATCCAGTAATCATGATTCTGGCACTTGGAACTAGAAAGTTTAAACCTTTTGGCATGGAAAGTTGGCCATGATGATAAGAAGTTTCAGCTGCTCGTCCTAGTGATCCACTAACCAAATTCAAAGGGTATCTTTTGTGGGTGGTTCTGGGATCACCAAAGACCATGGAAGAGATCATCTCAAAAGCATTGCAAAGATGCAACCTTTTTAGCCTAGAAAGTTGGCCATCATGACTAGTAAACTTTTGGAGCTCCAAAGCGCAATTTTTTATACCAGTACGTATAAACCAGTGTTGTGCTGTTGTACTAAGGATGTACTACGATTGATGCCTGACGTTCTTATAGCAATGTGACATTTTGGTTAACTGAAAAGTGTTTGCTGAAAAGTAGTCATGATGGTAGAAGGATTTGACATGGAAGCAAGCAATGGCGCACTCCTCCGATCCTACCTTTGGATGAGCCATAGCGTGTTGGGGTCGGAGCCGGTGACGTCGTAGAGCGAGTGGTGGAGTAGGCACTACTGGTACGAGTACCTTTCTACAAGACCCTCCTCGTCGCGCTGCTTCCGCCGCTGCTCTTCTTTTCTCCCCTTCGCGGCCGCGGCAGCCTGGGCGGCGGCGGCGGCGGCTGCCGCGGCGGTCTCCTCTGCCGTCGGGGGCTTGGGCGACGGCGGCGACGGATTGGGCTCCTCCTGCTGGGGCTCGTGGCGGCGCTTTTCTGGAAGTTGGGGAGGAGGAGGGAGCGCCGGGGCGGCGGCGGCGGGCGGCGGGGCGGTGTGCAGGAGATGAGCCGGAGGAGGATGCGGGAGCGGCGGCGGAGGTGAGGGGTCGGCGGTGAGGAGGGAGCGGAGGCGGAGCTCGAGGAGGGAGGCGAGGCCGGGGTTGCAGGGGTGGATGATCTCGCGGACGTTGTGGATAAGCTGGGTGATGGAGACCCCCGCGCCGCCGCTGCTGCCGATGATGTCGCGGATGATGCCGTCCACCCACGCCGTCGTCGACACGTCGCCCGCCTGCTGTTGCTGCTGCTGGTGGTGGTGGTGCGCCGCCGCCGCCGCCGCGTGGGGGACATCCACCACCGCGTGGTGGTGCTGCTGCTGCTGGTGCTGGAACGCGGGGAGGTGGAGCTGGGTGGGGAGCGCGGGCAGCTGCGCGCTGGCGGCGGCCGGCTGGTGCGGCGGCGGGCCAGCAGCACCAGCGGCGGCGGTGACGTCGGAGAGGTCGCCCGTGACGTGGCGGCGCGGCGGAGGGAGGTCCATGTCGGGCGGCGGGGGGCGCTTGCGGACCATGGCGGATTGGTGGTCTAGGTGGTGGAGGTAGTGGAGGAGGGAATGGTCTTGGCCTTGGCCGGAGGAGGGGAGGTGAGGGGAGGGGGGGAGCGGCGGCAATAAGGAGGAGTGGGAGGTGGAGGTGGTGGCATGGGAATAAGGGGAGGCCGTGGATGCGGCGGAGGAGGACGAGGGGAAGAGGAGGAGGGAGGAGGAGCCCATCTACAAACGCCAAGAGGAAGCCGCCGCGCGCATGGCGATCAGCAGCTCAGCCTCAGCGTGGGGAGAGGGAGGGAGAGCCCGGCCAGCGTGTGTTTTGGCGGCGCGCGGCGCGGCGCGAGATGCAGTCCAAGAGTGTGTGCTGAGGTGAGGAGAGATGGATCGGAGGAGATGAGTGGAGTAGGAGCACAAGACTACGCGGTAGACGGAGGAGTAAAGAGGAAGACGCCGCTGGGAGACGAACAAGCACAAGGGGTTTGGATTAGCAAACGGAGCCCTGCCTGCCTAATTTATGGAGCCGCGCCAGTAGTTGGAGGATTAGCTTGCCTCTCCCTCGGCCTCCGTGCTTACCACTCTATTTTAAGTTTTTAGCAATATAGTATCGTCGTAAAAAAAAAGATACTAATTTATATTCTGATAAAAAGCAAAGTTATCACTAATTTCTATTTTCACACATTCAAACCAATGTATTTTCATCATGTACAGCAGGTGGGGTTGTTTAATTTCTTTGTTGTTCGATTTTTGGCTCATCTCCTTCGGTTCCGCTTTTCACATGATGTTAAAAACTATTTTTTATTTGACTTAATATACCACGAAGGGTGATTACTAGAGCAGTTTATTGAAGATTTAGAGTTTCTTTTATTTTACTTTTAATTTTTTTCATCTCTTCTCTTGGATATATCAGACCTTTCTGATGTCTTGGCTACATGTTCACTTATTGGAATATGTGCTTTTATTTATTTGAGAAAAATAAAAAAAACATCATACATGTATAATTTGATTTTTTTATATAGTAATAGTACAATTGTGTAATTCAGAAGATATTTAGGGTTATCTGTTTCCATAATGACATATGCGGGCGATTCATATGCAAATTTATGTGGTTTCTTTAATTAACTAGCAGACGCGGCACGTGCGCATGCACGTGTGTATATAGAGCTTTAGCTATTCTCAAATTTAGAGGCACATTATTTTTCGAGTTAGTTGGTCTTTATTTATATGGAGAAAAACTCTTCAATCTTTTGTCTATTAGCAATACGGGATAACTGTGTGCACGTGGGGAGTTATATTAGGGGCCCACCTGGCCGGGGGTGGATACGCGCGGGACGTTGGGTGAAAAAAGTTTTGCGGAGAATGAACTAAAAGCGCTTGGAACATCAAGTTTTTCCAATCTTTCCCATGTCCCCCACCCAAAAAAAATCTGACAGGTGGGGAATTAATCTGATGGTCAAAAAAACTAAACTAGAATTAATCGACCTAGACAAATATAAATGGAATGGATTAGGAACAACTTCAGCCGACCATCTAAACAAGTCTCTATCTTCAATTCAAATAGTTTAGTAAAAAGTTGCACCTCAGCAGGGTCTCTATATTTTAGGAAGAACTATAAATCTACGACTTAACTATCCATTTATTAAGGTGACATTTATTCATGAGGGTTGTTGTTGGAGTTAGAATACCCTCGATAAAAATAGAGGTGGTCCATATTATCTATTAAGAGTGTTTGATTTGGAGTTTAATTTGATGTAGTAGCTAGTTGTTGTTAGCTATATATTTTTTTGGAAAAAAAAATCCCCAACGCACACAAAAGGCCATGGGCAAAATTTCGGTTGCATGTTACTTTTTTGTGTTAAAGCTAAGTGGTTGCGCGTATCACTACTCGATGTCTTTGACTGAAGTTGTTGACTAGTTCTCGTTTACTGAAACGTTGGTGATCTCAGCCTTGGGGAGAATCCTAGCTACTCCACCAGATTTGCACGCCGCGACACTAGTGTACGCAGGAGGTCGAGATGTTGTTGTCTACGGGGCTTTTTGGCAAGTCTGGTGTTGAGCTGCTTTGGCCACGTATTCTTGTTTTGACCATGGCATATATGGCTGATGAATCGATCATCAACTCTCTTCCTTACGGTCGGCGTGCAGTGAGCCACGAAATGCATGCACGGCGAAGAAGAGGGATCGATAGATGAGCGAGTGTATATGCAGCAGCTATAGGCAAGGAAGTGAGATTATTCTCTCTGATCGATCGATATATCTGGTGGCGTCTCCATCGTTGGCCGGCTCATCACATTAAAATGTCATAACATGCATGAAGTACTAAATATATATGAAATCAAAAACTAATTACACAGTTTTGTTGTGCTCTGCGAGACGAACATTTTGAGCCTAATTAATCAATTTTTGGACAATTTTTCACAAATATAAACGAAATGCTACAGTGACACAATGATTACGAAGTGACATCATACTTCCAAATTCACCCTCCCAATTCTAACATCTAAACAATGCCTCACTGTTCACTGGGTTCAAGGGGGCGCAGGCGGCGCCGCGGCACGGCAGGCAGCTCAATTATTACAATTTACAATTACTCCCCCTCCACTGATCTTGTGCACCTCTCGATCCTCCTGCCACTGCCATGGTCTCCTTCCCTACAGAGAGGGCTACAGGCTACAGGCACGCAGCATGCACGTACTCCGGGCTGTCCCGCTTCATCAGCTCAATTCCTTTGTAATCTTGTCCATAATTTTCCATTTGGATTCTGTTCTGTTCTGGGACCCCAATTTAAACGGACAAGACCATCAGCAGCTGTCCGTCCAATTGTGCATGCATGCATGCATCACAAGGGAACAGACCAACAGTGCTCGATTTGTAGTAGTACCAAACAGTGCTCGATTCCGTAGTCCGTGATTGAATATCACGGGTTTTTGCCCCTATCACAACATTGCAATCAAGATCTTCTCTGTTGCTCACTGGTATGGCGCCTCATGTACAGTGTTGCTCTTCCACAATCAACACAGTGAAATACTGTACAGTAGCAGGACACGCACTAATTAAATTTGATCAGGACTGTGAATTAATGCTAACACATGGTGCATGTGTCGTCGTCTACTGCACCACACTGTAATCTGGACTTGTGGAGTTTTGCCTGCCGGGGTCCTCTTCATTTTCCAGACTGCAGAAGCTCAACGCTCAGGACTGTACCTGTCTGTGGAACGCGCACCTTCAACCATTCTCTGGACAAGTGTTAACTCTTCGGTCTGAATTCTGAATGAAAGTAGTATTAAAACACTTCACCTAACGTAAAAGTTATGGACATGAGTAAACGCTTCATCAGGTTCTGCCACTCTAGGTACTACACTTGCATGCATGTGTGGCCTAGTTTCTGCTTCTCTTGCCGGGATGCGAAAAAAGGGTCTCGCCTTTTCTTGCCCTCGGAGTAGTACCTTTTCGTCACTTGCGCTTGCGCCGTTCTTCTCACTCACTCAGTTCTCACTGCACTGCGTGCTTCCTCATGTGCATGCTTCCATTTCCACGCACGGCCGGCCATGGCCACGGAGACAACAAAGAGGATCACGCTTTTGCCAGGCAAATGGACAAGCCCGTGCAAGTTTGGCTCGTGGGCGTACGTAACGTACGTACTATTGGTGTGGTTGAATCGGCGTGTTGCCTGAGGTCTGAGCTGAGCAGCTGCCCTGCTTCCCTCTGGCCTCTGCCGCCATTAACTTGGCTGAAGCTGCAGCCATGCGCTGCTCGTCTGCTGAGAGCATGGAGTGACCAGCTCACTCCGCTCAGACAAAAGCCGCTGCAATCTCACTCACTGTTCACTAGGATTCATGGGTGCGCAGGCGGCGCCGCGGCAGGGCAGGCAGCTCAGCTCAATTACAATTTACAATTACTACTCCCCCTCCACTAATCTCCTCTGCCACTGCCATGGTCTCCTTCCCTACAGAGAGGGCTACAGGCTACAGGCACGCAGCATGCACGTACTCCGGGCTGTCCCGCTTCATCAGCTCAATTCCTTTGTAATGTTGTCCATAATTTTCCATTTGGATTCTGTTCTGTTCTGGGACCCCAATTTAAACGGACAAGACCATCAGCAGCTGTCCGTCCAATTGTGCATGCATGCATGCATCACAAGGGAACAGACGAACAGTGCTCGATTTGTAGTAGTACCAAACAGTGCTCGATTCCGTAGTCCGTGATTGAATATCACGGTTTTTGCCCCTATCACAACAATGCAATCAAGATCTTCTCTGTTGCTCACTGGTACGGCGCCTCATGTACAGTGTTGCTCTTCCACAATCAATACTGTGAAATACAGTAGCAGGACACACACTAATTAATTAAATTTGATCAGGACTGTGAATTAATGCTAACACATGGTGCATGTGTCGTCGTCTACTGCACCACACTGTAATCTGGACTTGTGGAGTTTTGCCTGCCGGGTCCGCCTCTTCATTTTCCAGACTGCAGAAGCTCAACGCTCAGGACTGTACCTGTCTGTGGAACGCGCACCTTCAACCATTCTCTGGACAAGTGTTAACTCTTCGGTCTGAATTCTGAATGAAAGTAGTATTAAAACACTTCACCTAACGTAAAAGTTATGGACATGAGTAAACGCTTCATCAGGTTCTGCCACTCTACAATAGCAGTTTGTACCTGCATTCTTCCTCTATTTTTATATGGATTATTATTGAAATAATGCGAAACATCATCTTTCATGGTTTAGCAAACGATGAAAAATACTACCTCAATCGATGGTCAGGATGTGTACTGCTTTTTTTTTAAAGCAACAAATCTATGTTTCTATCATTTTTCTAGGTCATTATGTTGCCGGGAAGGCTTCGAAAGAATCTTCCATTGATACTTACGGAGTATAAAGTAGTAATGAGCTCAAAAACAAATATAAAGTTAAAGCCAACCTCAACAAACATAAAATTTAAACGGAGGGAATTTTCCGTGGAGAACTTTATTCCTTAGCTAATCTAAAATGGATCGAATCGAAAATACAGTGTTTATGAACTGTTTCTTTGAAATAAGACCTGTTCACATTCAATCTAGGTTTGGTGTACTCCGTAAGACTACCGTACCCCTCTCTTATTAGACAGGTCATAAACACTCGCCCCCGTAATTCGATTGATCATGCATGTGATACGTAGCTGGAAACAAACGAACGAGCGTAAGGTCAGTCTCAGTGGGGTTTTATGAGAGTTTCATGGCATTAAATACGCTGATGTGGCAGAGGAGAGAGTGAAAGTTTTATGGGATGTGAGAGGAGTTTCATCACCGTGAAACTCATCCGGCATAGTTACCTAGTTTTTTTAGATAACCGTGTGATGAAATCATGCACTGAGACTGGCCTAAAGTCAACACAGGAAGAATGCATCTGCAAAAATTTTGGTGAGCATTTCTGCGTTTGACTCGATTGCATCAGAGGCACGTTGCTCGGGGGCCATCATCAAAGGATCCTATGGCAGCTCAACCAGTTCATGTCTACAGTCTACGGACGAACGTGCCATGAAAAAAGCGAATCGGATTTCCATGAGCACACCCAAAGCTTGCACTTTTCTGTGTCAGCTGAAATAAAAATGAGACTGAGGCCGTGTTTAGATGTTGAAATTGAATGGGTGAATTTGAGAGTATGATGTCACATCGTAATCATTGCGCTACTGTAGCATTTTGTTTGTATGTGCGAAAAATTGTCCAAAAATTAATTAATTAGGCTCAAAATGTTCGTTTCGTAGAGTACAACAAAAACGTGCAATTAGTTTTTGATTTCATCAACATTTAATACTTGTTATGACATTTTGATGTGATGGAGAATCTTCTTTTTGCATAGTAAATTTGGGAGTGGAATTTGGCATCTAAACAAGGCCTGATTCTAGACGATGCGGGTACCACATTGACACGTTTAACTTAACATTTTCAATAACTTATTCTCTATAAAATTATAAACGTTTGCGTCTGCTCAAAACCAATGGGTAGCACTAAGACTATGTTTATATAAATACAAAATTTCAAATATTAAGAGGTATATATATAAATATAAAATTTTAAATTTTTCTATAAAAAATGAAAAATAGTTTATGATGAATAATTAGCATCAACCTTATTTTATTGACATATTGGAGGTTTTATTTATTGACGGTGAAAAGTAAAAAAATAAATTAGAACATGATTAAATGGATTTTTATTTGGGAAAATGTATACGTAGTCCATAGCAATCCCTAGTCCGTCCATGAACACCTGCCAGTTGATCATGTCATGGAAGCTAAATTTGTGCTTGACAGTAAAGAATATAATATATGATGGAAGAATCGTCAAAAGGCTAAAACCGTTCAATCCAACGTGGAGCATAAATGCACAACAGCGTGGCGTGCCATGTAGACAAGGGGCAAGGTTGAACGCGAAAGAAAAGTTTAAGAATTAAAATGATCATCTTATAGTTTAGGAATAAAATGGAGTCTCGGCCAATTATTGAGGGACGGAAATAGCCTCTTCTTTATTAGCAGCATTTTGAAGGCAAACAAGAAATTAAACATTTTGATGTTCCAATTCAACCGGACGAGTACAGTTGTCTTTTTTTTTCTTTCTTTTCTGTTTCTCTGCCTATGACCTTTCAGGATCAAAGACTTGCATTTTTTTCTGCTATATTAATGAAACATACACTGTCTTGTGCGGTCCGTTCAAAAAAAAATAAAAACGAACGTTGGGGGCAATGCAATCAACAGAGCAGGGGTGGGACCACTGGACCAGAGAGTATGCAGTAGGGTCTTTGACGTGGTGACGGATAAGGAATGAACGGTGGACATGCGCAATGCCCGGTAGAATACAAAGAAACAAAGTAAAAGGGCAAATGCGATGCAACAATCGGTATGATCAGCTGCAGCAAGCTTGCTGTAAGCTACGAAACAAGCAACTATAGCAGTGATCGTCACGGGTATTTGTTTGTTGGCATGCAAGTCCGACGACATACTGTGCGCTGTACGCCTGTACGTATAGTAGGGGATCACAAGTGAAGAAAATTCTGAATGCAAGCAAGATAAGCAGCAGCCCGGCCCGGGTCATTTTGGCATTCTGCGAAGGTACAGTAGCAGCACCTAGGTAGAGATCGATAATAACAAGTGGACCTGGACATCGTACGTTTTGTTGCTACATATACTACTGCAGATAATGAGACGACGACTGTGTCGATCGAGCCCCTTTCGTTTATGCATTCTTGTAGCATTTGCAGAGGATTCATTTGCAATCTTGCGTTCTCGATCAGTGGATTACTGGAGATAGCTTCAGGCAGCAGCTCGATCTGTAGCCTGCATGCATGCGTATGGCATGACAATGGCAGTGACCGGAGAAGACATGCGCGGCTGCTGGGTTGGCTCTGCATCGCATCGATCAGCTGCATGCATGCATGCCTTTCCTGCAAGTAAGGCTGCGCGTGTGGCATACAACGGCCAAAATATTAGGTGTCGTGTAGTCTAGCCATTCACGTGACACTTGCTAGGTTCACTGCTCTGGTCCCTCCGCTCCGCGCATATATATGGCCCATGCATTATTCTCCAGCTACAGAAATTATATATTTATTAAAGGTACTGTACATCATCTGTTTTTTCACCTTCTGTATATACTGTACATGTCTGTGGAGGTGCATGTAAAGCATTGAACAATATAATCTATAGCCAGATCAAGCAATATTATTAAGAATAAACAGGGAGAACAAATAATAATCTAGCATAGTATATGTGCACATGCATGTAGTGCAAATGAATTATTATATCAATTTAGGTTGAGGGCAAAAAAACTTCCATGTATAATCTTTACTAAAGAACGTTGCAATGCAATCACTTTGGTGTTTATACTTTCACATTTCACTTTATAACCTATATAATTGGTACCCACTAACAAGCATGGTTGGATTTCTCTCAACATGCAACCATTCCACGTCATCATCTACTATGCGCCATATCACTATCCACTATAAGCCATGTCATTATCCACTAGACCATCTATTTATTCTTCAACCGATTTTCTGTGACCATATTTTTGTGTGTAGCAATTGCAAATTATAGGAGTAGAAATTACATGTATGATCAGTCATACTTCCATGTATAATCTTTACTAAAGAACGTTGCAATGCAATCACTTTGGTGTTTATACTTTCACATTTCACTTTAAAATTTTGTTTAACAAATTCCCGCAGCAACGCACGGGGTATCATCCAGTACAATAGATTACTCCGATCCAGACTAGACGGGCGCGCCGTGGATGAGAAGAATGCGACACAAATGTCCTTCTCGATTACACCCTGATCTCGGACAGAATACCGATTATCCCGGGGAGACAAGCAGTAAAAGCTGAAGCTTGGGGCTACATAATCATGACTAGCAGTAGAACCCGTACAGTACCAGGTTGGTGGTATTTCATGCATGTCCGCTGGCCGGCCACTTGTTGCATTCATTCTCTATACTACACATGGATTCTTCTTCTGTTCTTGGAATCACCTACATGTCTTCAACATACCGGACGACCGAAGAGTTTCTGTATTTTGCTAGAAGTAAAGACTGAGGAATAGAGAGAATGCATGATTAAAATTTACTGTGTGCACATCTGAAAGGATCGATCGACATGAAGAGACGATGTATATGAAGAGTAGGATGTAGGGTACGAAGGCATGCAGTCACAAGCTAGTAGTCCTTACTGTGCTGCTGCGCGAGCAAGCCGTGACTTCAATCTTTCGCTCTGAATGTAGCGTCACTTCAGACCTTTACAACTTGTGATCCATCCCGACCTGTGTATCTCTGGCCGGAGATGATTGCAAACATCATGACCATATTATTGACCACCTTTCTCCTGCCTCCTCATATTTTTTTGAAGCCCTGAAGATACAATGCAATGCAACTCCATCAATCAACCTTTACGGTCACTGCCTTTTCTCCTTAGTTTTATTTAATTCTGATAGCCTTTTACATTCTGCATTAGTGTGTACGTGCCAGGCCTCTGAAAATATTATATATGCCGATGCAAAAATAAAATTAGGCAAGCAAACTCACATGGTTGTTTTTGGTCGTGAACCGGTTTCCGATGCGTGAAGCCCGTTACGTTATTAGGTTGTTTTGACTGTGCGATGCATCGATCAGTGAATGCAGTGGTTGCATCCATCGTGTTCCCCTTGTCCGTTACTTCATTCCACACACCATGCACCTTGCATTGATATGAGTTATCTCCTCTGCAACTTTCTCTTTGTATACTTCCCTTGGGCAACAGTATCTCACACTATCCAGAGCATACCTGCCCCATGTGACACTGCGTGCAACATGTCTCCCGATGCAATTAGCTGCTCTATATTTGTACACATCTGTAGTAGTGACGTGTTTGTCTCGTCTCGTTTAGAGCTACATGCCAGCCTTCGTTTAGATTGGACAGTCTTAAATATACCTTTTCTGACCAGCTTTTCTGTATTGTTATTGGGTAGCCAACGTCTAGGTTTATGCAATTCTACTTACAGTAGTTTTACTTATTTCCTACATTATCTTTCATTTCTTTCGAATATATCCTTTGTGGTTGTTATTTCTAATACATGATGAATAGGAACGTACATTCCACGCAAGTGGCAGTACGCAGAATGCATGTCAGCTCTCAATTGTTGCTAACCCCTATCTGCCTGCTAATAATATGCAGTTAGTTGCTTAATTAGTTTGTCGATTTGATGAAGAAAACTAGAGTGCCTTTAGTAGAGAGATAGAGAGTGTCAGTCAGACCAACGTACATATAAGACGAAATGTAGCAGCTTTTGCTGCTATACCGGACGTACCTTCCGGGACCATATAAAACGCATGCATGTTGTTACAGATCGATCGATCATCCATCCATCCATATGTCTATCTTACAATGTGACCACGCTCGTCATTCATGTGAAGTACTCAGTACAGGTAATAATGTTGGTCCTCCAACAAGTCCTCTCCTTGTAAAGTTGTCATATCGATCGAGGAGGACATGCTGAAATCCATGGAGGAAGGAAGAGAAAGCTACAGCCTACACACACACGAGAGCTGGCGGAAAAGTCCCAGCTGCAAAACTACGCCATGATTCCCGCACACATGTACCGGCCCGGGCCCGGCCGGCTGTCTACTGGTTACTACTGTAGCAGAGAAGATGAGGTACGTGTATGCCGATGGGTATCCAAGGCCACAGCCTACCTGGGATGGGAATGCATGGTACAAGTAACTCCGTTTATCCTTATAAAAAAAAACCGTTTTCAGTGGCAGATCACGTACTCCGACCCGTTTCATCTCAAGAGGGAACAAAAGGGCTGCTCTGAGCATCAAGTCACTGAGCACTGAGCTACTCAATCCTCATGGTCACTTACCATTGCCGCCAGTGCTCAATTTGACGAAAAAAACGTTTTTTTATCTGTCAAAAATTATTTTGGTGTGGATTAATTAAATTGAGGCCACGGGCGAGACAAGTGCAGTTGAAAATGGGGGCTCCTATATAGCTTCCGTTTACCAGATAAGCAAGATGGCTTAGAGCCCAATAAGGCCCAACAACAAATTACTAGTAGCATTGCGTGCGTGAGTGTTAAAATATAATACTAGTTATAGTTGATTTCTTTCGTTCTATTAGCAACAGTCAGATTCAACGTTCGACTATTACTACCCATGTCTAGCGCTAAAAAAATATCAAACAATTGAAAAATACCAGATTCAACATTTTCTAAATAGTATATCAACATCTAAAAATAGTAGACTCAACAATTTCTATAAACACATATCAACATTTAAAAAATATTGTATTCAACATTTTTTTACAACATATTTCAACATTTCGTGAGAATAAATTCAACATTTAGCAACACCTGCATCAACATTTTCAAAAAAAAAATCTATCGTTTCTTCTTCTCCGGCGATGGCGGCAGCGCACCACAACAATAATCATGGTGTACGAATCTTACTGGAAGTACATGCATCAGCGGGGACAGTAGAAGCTCACGGTGGTGCTCACGCGAGCAACCATCATAGCTCACGGTGGTGCTCACACGAGCAGCCGCCACGACGGGCATGGGGGCACGGCAGCGGCGACGAGCTGGACGTCACCGGCGTTGGATGCGGCATGCGTGAGAAAGAGAGGCGTGCATCAAGCGCGAGAAAAGAGGAAGCGCTGAGCTGCGGCAGCGCAGCAAGCGCCCGAGGAAGAGCAGCCGCTCGACTGTGGCGGCGCAGCAAGCATGCGAGGAAGAGGAGAAGCTTTGCGGCCGCGGCGGCGTGGAGCAGGAGGAGGGTGGGGATTGGAAAAAATATCCTACGGATGAGAATTCATGCATGGATCTCAGACACTGGAAGCTAGCTAGGGAAAAAAACTTGCGGAACAGGATTGCCGGTTGAAAATTGCTACTGGTGGGCTTGATCTTTGTACTGCAGACCAGCCCAGTGCTTCTGAACCAAGCCCAGAAGTGAGTCTCCAAGAAGCCCAGGACATTGAAGGAAACGAGGCGCAGCATCATTTATTACCCCAGCGATGTCCTCTTTCAAATTCAGACTTCCAGAAATGAGAGAGAGGCTTGTCTCAAAAAGAAAAAAAAAGAGAGGCTAAATCCAGGCGTGTTGATGCAAAATCTGCAGTTCAGGCCAAGCACACAGCAAGCCGAATTAGCTGGCTTCACACTTGGCTCGAGCGTTCGGTTCCTGGAAGCGTGCCAGTCAATTTTCCTGAAACTAACAAAGTAAGAAAAAAATGTTTAGATACAAAAACCTAGAACGTGTCGGCCGGTACCAGACAGTTCCATATTTGCGGCTTGCAAAGCCAATCTTGATCGATATATAGCTACGGGCGAGCTATCTATCAATAATCCATGCATTCGGCACGTATTCGGCAAAAGCACGTAAGAAAGATCGCATTGCCGACTGCATGACGTCATCGTGATGAAAGACCGGTTTTTAATTACATTACCGTTATAGCTTTTAACCACAACCGATTAACGAGAATTAAAGTTTATAAACGTGAAAGCACGATCGTGCCACCGCATGATACTAGACATGATACAAGGTTGCCGGTACTTACGGAGGTCGACGGATCGATGATTCCCCTCGAAGAACTCGACGACACGACTAAAGGACTCGAAAAGGTGGCGCAAGGCCGGTTTGTTGTATGATTGTTCGATCCCTATTACAATTGTCATGGGTTTATATTTATACCCAGACTTTGACACGATTCCTAGTTGACTACGATTACAAAACGTTTATTTCCAAAGAAATACGTCGAAGTGCCGTATTCATCTCGCATTTTTTATCAAATCGGCTTTTTCCTTGTATTCAATCCACGTCATCATGCGTCCCCGAATGCTTTCCATAGAGCAACTCCCTTGCCGAATCGGCGACGGACTCCCGACCGCAGAATGCCTTTGCCGAATCGTTCTCGAAGATAAGTTTTCTTTGACTGAACGATGTTTATCTTTTCATCAATTCCGGCCCACATGTCAGCCTCTTCCTGGTGTCATTTTTTGGTGTCAACATATGCCCCTTCAATTTCGGGATAAAAGATACTTTTATCTCGGAATTGACTAGAAATCCGCAGCAGTCTTGGATTGAATCCACTCAACATCATCTTTTTTCGTTCGAGTCTCCAGAGCTCCGCTTGGATCCAAACCCTAGCTCGCTAGCTTCTTCAAGCTTTCAATCTTCAAATGGCGCACCAAGATAAAGATCTTCAGGTAATTCTTTAATCTTCCTCAAGTGCATTCGGCATCATTCTTTTGAATCGCATCCTAAATTTTCCTTTTCCCCCTCCTTGATCTTGGTAGGGTCTAGCGGCTGAACTCTTGATTCCTACTGAGGCGAAAGCACCCACTTATTTTCTTGGGCCCGTAGGAGATTCAGACCCCTCTGAACTGATTGCTGCCGAATCTCAGCGAATTCCCTTTAAATCCTCACTGACAAAGCCTCATGAATGGCAAGATGCCTTTAAGAACTGGCCTCTGCCTCCAATTGCTGGTTGGAGGAATTGGTATAGGAGGATTCTCAATGATAAAAGCCCTCAAACCAAGAACTGGGACAAACTCTGCATTTCCCATTGTCTGGAATTATCTCTAGCCGAAACTCCCAGAAATGAAAACCTCCTGATTGCAGCTTGCCACTTTTGGTCCAATGGAGTAAATGCCTTCTTCTTTGGTCATGGTCCAATGTCTCCAACTTTGGCCGATGTTTACCTGATGACCGGCCTGAATATCACAGAAGAAATGCCATGAAACTTTCATGAAACCCCACTGAGACTGGCCTAATGCCAGTGCATGTATCAACCGAAGTGAGCTCAGCTTGTTGTTCTCGGCGCCGGCTGTGGAAGAGTTCACATGGCGGTGTTAGTGCTGCTCCTCGACCAATAGGTTCGGTACCAATAGGCATGGTACCTTGAAACCCTGAACTTACAGACACGACGAGCGGTCCTTGGGCAGAAAGAACCAGCTCGCTAGCAAGAGGGAAAGTGCGTCGCTGTGGCTGCACATAACCATCCTGTTGACGCAAAATATGCAGTTCGCGCCAAGCACACAGCAAGCCGAATCAGCTGGCTTCACACGTGGCCCTGGCTTTCGAATTCCGGAGGCGTGCCACTTGGAGTGTAGATCCATTGAACCTATTTCACATGTATGGAAATATTATGCAACACCATCATCCATGTACCATATAGTTTTCAAGATGTGAACCTAAGATACAGAAATATAAATGTAGAGACCATATTTTGATGAAATGAACAAAAGTAACAAATTGAATCACTGTCACATGCAGGCCTTGGGAAAGAAAATCCTCCAAACTCATTTGTATATAGACACTAAATTGCAGCAGGTTTTGAATAACTAATCCATAACACTAACTTTTGCAAGAATTTTTCAGTCTATCGAAGACTCAGAATGTATTCCACGTTTGAGCACCAGGAAATTGATGTTTCAAAATATAGACTATGGACTTGATTTGTTCCTAGTCTATGTAGTGACCATCTCCATCGTCCCAGGGTTTTTAGCTGAAGATACTGGATCACACAGCACGGGCTCTTGGTACTATAACTGTACTACCTGAATTTATCTAGTTCACCGTATATTGATATGCCATTTCAAATTTGTAACATTTAGGAAACTGCAACATGGCTATGCAGGTATGCCATTCTCATGATCGCGTGCAGTAATGCATGGAATCTAATCGCAACATACATACCCCTGATCAAACAAATTAAGCTGACGTCTCGGAAGGGGTTGCTAATTGCAGCCATTTCACGGTTCCTTCTCATTCCTGCATTCTACTATACTGCGAAGTATGGAAATCAGGGCTGGATATCCTGTTAACGTCATTTCTTGGATTAAGAAGTGGATATCATATCTTACCGTGTATGTTCTCACTGAGGCACCAAAAGGGTACAAGGTTAATTTTCTGAATGCTTTATACTAGCATGTTTTTTGTTTTTCCATTTCCCCTTTTTATTTTGAATTTCCTGAAGTCACATATATGTGATTATCCTTTCAGGGACCAGAACAAAATGCTTTGGGCAACTTGCTTGTGCTTTCCCTTTTGGGAGGAATTTTCTTTGGAGCCGTTCTGGATTGGCTATGGCTCATAGGTAAAGGGTGGTGATTGAAAGAAATCTGCAATATGTTCTTGCTGTTATTCCCCGTTTTAATTGCAGCGAGCAATTGAACCATCATCTGTTGAGGTTTTCACAACCAATGAGCGACAATAGTTAGGGTTTCAAGAGTTCAGACCCTTCATTAAATATTGGGAACTGTCAACTATGTGACAAATCAGAAGCATCTTTAACATTGAGAACGGCTTGAAGGTGATCATACGAACAGGATTGTGTGTGTGTGTGTGTGTGTGTGTGTGTGTGTGTGTGTGTGTGTGTGTGTGTGTGTGTGTGTGTGTGTGTGTGTGTGTGTGTGTGTGTGTGTGTGTGTGTGTGTGTGTGTGTGTGTGTGTGTGTGTGTGTGTGTGTGTGTGTGTGTGTGTGTGTGTGTGTGTGTGTGTGTGTGTGTGTGTGTGTGTGTGTGTGTGTGTGTGTGTGTGTGTGTGTGTGTGTGTGTGTGTGTGTGTGTGTGTGTGTGTGTGTGTGTGTGTGTGTGTGTGTGTGTGTGTGTGTGTGTGTGTGTGTGTGTGTGTGTGTGTGTGTGTGTGTGTGTGTGTGTGTGTGTGTGTGTGTGTGTGTGTGTGTGTGTGTGTGTGTGTGTGTGTGTGTGTGTGTGTGTGTGTGTGTGTGTGTGTGTGTGTGTGTGTGTGTGTGTGTGTGTGTGTGTGTGTGTGTGTGTGTGTGTGTGTGTGTGTGTGTGTGTGTGTGTGTGTGTGTGTGTGTGTGTGTGTGTGTGTGTGTGTGTGTGTGTGTGTGTGTGTGTGTGTGTGTGTCTGGATCGCCGGGTGGAACACCTCCAGCCCGCCGTCCACCGACCGGTGCTTGTGGAACGGCAGCACGATCAGCGCCGCGTGCCGGTCCTCCGCCGCCGACGTCACGTCGTCGTGCATCGTCGCGTACGGCGACACCGCCGCCACCGTCCGCGCCGACACGCCGCCCGCGCTCTCCTCGTACGCCATGAACGCGTGCGCGATGTGCTTGAACTGGAGCTCCACCTGGCTGCGCCCCCCTCCGTGCGCCGAGTGCTCCTCGTAGGAGGACGACGGAGCCGACGCGTTGATCAGGAGCATCGCCGACGACCGCCTGGCGAACTCGATCAGGTGCAGCGCCTGCACGGCCACCGGCGACCGCTCCGACGGCGACGCCACGTCGAGGAGGGTCAGCAGCGCCGGCACGTCGCGGGGCATGTGCACGCAGGCCAGGACGTGGAACTCGGCGTCGGGGTGTGGCCACGCGATGGTCCGGCGCTTGTAGAACACGAGCCGCCGCGCCGGCTTGACGACGACGGCCATCAGCGGCGTCACCAGCGCCGTGATCAGCGCCGACATGAACACCAGCACCGTGAACGACTGGTCGCTCATGATCCTCTTGTTCTTCCCGATGTTGAGGATGACGAGCTCGATGACGCCCTTGGTGTTGAGGAGCAGCCCGATGGAGGTGCCGTCGTGCAGCGGCATGCCGAACGCGCCGGCGACGCTGACGGCTGCGACGACCTTGAGGATCGCGGCGGCGAGCGCCGCCACCATGAGCAGCACCGCCGCCGGGACGCTGGTGATCTTGGCGGTGTCTGTGCGGAGGCCGCTCATGGCGAAGAAGAGCGGCAGCAGGGTGCCCACCACGAAGTCCTCGACCTTCTCGACGATGGCCACGCCGACGGGCCCGTTGGGCACGGCGAGGCCGAACACGAAGGCGCCGAAGATGGCGTGCGTGCCGCCGGCGTCGGCCACGAGCGCCGCCACCATGACGCCGACGAGCACCGAGCACTCCTGCAGCTCGGTGACCACCTCGCCCTCGGAGACCCGCCGCGCCAGCTGGAGGAGCATCGGCCGGACGATGAGGTAGCTGGCGCCGACGATGAGGAAGCCGGAGCCGATGGTCCAGAGGCACGGGACGACGCCGTAGCGCACGTGGGCGAGCGCGGTGGCGACGGTGAGGCCGGCCCAGGCGAAGGTGTCGTTGATGAGGGACATAAAACTTATCTTTTGTGATCTTGCATGAACTCCTGATGTAATATATTTTGTGCTAAGGGCAATACATTCAGTACTGGCCATTTTTCTTTTTCTCCAATGTCTCTGTTAATTTCCCTCTAAAGACGATTTCTTCCCGAATATCGGCTGTTCGGCAATTTAATATATCAATCACCGATCGATTTCAATACTGGGATAATACCTCTTCAAATATCTTCCATTTATAGCAGAAGCAAATTCTTCTCCCAATAATGTCTTCAAAATATATGCATTTCCAGGCACACATCTAACCACTCTGAAAGGACCTTCCCAATTTGGAGACCATTTGCCGAATGCTGCATATTTGGTTCCAATCGGCAATATCGCTTTCCAAACCAAATCTCCTTCTGCAAATTGCCTGACTTTTACCTTCTTGTTGTAATATTTGGCAACTCGCATCTTATTTTTCTCGATATTTTCCAATGCTTTGAGACGAATCATATGCAAATCTTCCAATTCGTCCATCATCAAGTTACTGTAATCTTTAGAACTTAAATCTTTCTGCAACTGTATTCTCCTTGACTCTGTTTGTAATTCCCATGGCAAAATGGCATGATGTCCATACACTAGTTCATAAGGAGACGTTTTTGTAGCCCCATGAGGAGCCATTCGGTAAGCCCACAATGCTTCATTGAGTACCGAATGCCACCTCCTTGGCTTTTGATCAATTTTCTTCTGTATGATTTTAATCATGATCTTGTTGGAAGCTTCTGCCTGTCCATTGGCTTGAGCATAATAAGGAGAAGAATTCAGTAATTTTATCCCCATACTTTCAGCAAAATCTCTGAATTCTGAAGATGTAAATTGAGTCCCTTGATCAGTGGTGATTGTCTGAGGAATCCCAAATCTGTAAATGATGTGTTCTTTAACAAATTCAACCATATTCTCCGACGTCACCTTCTTTAATGGAATTGCCTCAACCCACTTGGTAAAATAATCTGTTGCTAAAAGTACAAACTTATGCCCCTTGCTCGATGGAGGATTTATTTGGCCAATCAAATCTATTCCCCATCCTCTGAATGGCCATGGCTTGATAATGGGATTCAAAGCCGATGCTGGAACTCTCTGAATGTTTCCAAATTTCTGACAGTCTTGACATCCCTTATAATATTCAAAGCAATCTTCCAACATTGTCGGCCAGTAATATCCAGTTCTTCTAATAACCCACTTCATTCGGTAAGCTGACTGATGTGCTCCACATAATCCATCATGCACTTCGCTCATCAACTTCTTTGCTTCTTCTTGATTTAAGCAACGTAATAATACTCCGTCCAGGGATTTATAATATAAATCTTTATCAAGAAGAACAAACTTTATAGCTTTATACCTGAGTCTTCTAGAAACCTTCTGGGATGGATTCTCCAAATAATCGGCAATTTCTTTCCTCCAATCACCTTCTGCCAAACTACTCCCGAAAGCACAGTCATCAGTAGCAAATACCTCTTGATTTTCTCTGTAACCTGATGCACTTTGAGCCAATCTATTTGCTTCTCCATTATCCCCTCTAGGAATGTGTTGTAGAATTACTGACCGAAAGCTCTTCAATATTTCTTTGCATTCTTCATAGTAATTCCTCAAGATATCACTTTTGCATTCATATTCACCATTCAATTGTTTTATGACCAATTCTGAATCTCCAAAAATTTCAACTGCAATGGCTTTTGCTTCTTTCAAATATTGGAGCCCTTTGAGTAATGCCTCATACTCAGCCTGATTGTTAGTAACAGTAGATTGAATGGGAATAGCAAACTCAAATGTTTCTCCTTTGGGTGAAATTAATAAAATACCTGCTCCACCACCTTTGTCGCATGAAGATCCATCGAAGAATAATACCCAAGGAATAATGTTAAGCAAATTTATTGATGTATCATGATGTTCAGTAATGAAGTCAGCAATAATCTGCCCCTTGACAGCTTTTGCCGATTCAAACCTTAATTCGAATTCAGATAAGGCCAAAATCCATTTGCCAATCCTTCCATTCAAAATTGGCATTGACAACATGTGCTTAATTACATCAAATTTTGAATATACAACGCATTCGGCATTCAATAAATAGTGCCGAAATTTTGTACATGAGTAATAAACACATAAGCAAAGCTTCTCTATAGCCGAATACCTTGTCTCCGGGTCTAGTAACTTTCGGCTAAGGTATGCAACTACTCTTTCCTTCCCTTCAAATTCTTGAATAAGGGCCGATCCAATAGTTTGGGCATCGGCCGCCACGTACAACTTGAAAGGCTTGTTCAATTGTGGAGGCACCAATACTGGTGGCTTCTTCATGTACTCTTTTATTTCATCAAAAGCCTTCTGTTGTTCGTCACCCCATACAAACTTTTGATCCTTTTTTATTTTCAATAGTGAGGAAAAGGGCAACACCTTCTGTGACAAGTTTGATATGAATCTTCTCACAAAATTTATCTTGCCAAGCAGTGATTGTAGCTCTTTAAGATTAGTTGGAGGAACAATTTCATCAATTGCCTTCATGCTTTTCTTGCCAACTCCTATTCCTCCTTCATGTATCAAAAATCCCAGAAACTCTCCAGCCGAAACTCCAAAAGCACACTTGTTCGGGTTCATCTTAAGCCCATGTTTCCTGGTGCATTCTAGAGTTTTCCTTATGTCGGCCAAATGAGACTCATGATCCAGTGACTTGATCACTACATCATCAATATATATTTCCACAATCTTGCCGATCAACTCATGAAAAATATAATTCATAGCCCTTTGATAAGTTGCACCGGCATTTTTCAATCCAAAGGTCATGACAACCCACTCAAACAACCCTATGTGTCCAGGACACCTGAAAGCTGTCTTTACTATATCTTCCAATGCCATATAAATCTGATTGTATCCTGCGTTACCGTCCATGAAACTGAGCACTTTGTATCCAGCAGCAGCATCAACTAATGAGTCGGCAATTGGCATTGGATATCCATCCATGGGTGTAGCCTTGTTTAGGTCTCTAAAATCTATGCAAACCCTCATTTTTCCATTTTTCTTATAGACAGGAACAATATTAGAGATCCAATCCGCATATTTGCATGGCCGAATGAAATTTGCGTCTAGTAACCTTTCAATCTCTTTTTTCACATCGGCCAACACTTCTTCCTTGTAGATTTTTCGGGGTGGTTGCTTGTAAGGCCTGTAACCAGGTTTGATCGGCAACCGATGTTCAACAATAGAACGGTCTAGACCGGGCATCTCCGAATAATCCCAAGCAAAGCAGTCTTTGTATTCTCTTAATAATTTAATCAACTCTTCTCTGAAAACTGAATCTAAGTTTGCACTGATGAATGTCGGCCTTGGTTTGTCACCATCTCCAATGTCCACTTCTTCCAATTTATCGGCCGACACAAATCCACGTCCTAATTTTCCATCAGTTCCATCAATTGGATTCTCCATTAAAAATTACTATGAGAGCCGACTGCTTCGATCGGCTGTTGATCACTGCTGGCTGGTGCAACAGGACCTTCTCCCCAGTCTTTGCCTGAGAAACAATCTATGCCTTGATATTCCCAAAAAGCTGGTTCCATATTTGCCACGCTTATTGAATCATCTGCTTGGACAATCTCCACCTCATCATCTATCCACTGAATGAGCTGTTGATGCATGGTTGATGGGATACAGCAATTTGCATGAATCCAATCTCTTCCAAGCAGCAAACTATATGCCCCTTTGCCCTCAATGACAAAGAAAGTTGTGAGCAGCACTTTGGATCCAATCATCAGTTCTACATGAACACAGCCTTTGGTGTCTGAAGGATTTCCAGCAAAATCATTTAGAATTATGCTCGTTGGTGTTAAATCTCCAGGGCCCATGCCAAGCTTCCTAAATGTAGTATATGGCATCACATTCACAGCAGCTCCACCATCGACGAACATCTTGGTTAAAGGCTTCCCATTGACAAATCCTTTCAAATATAGTGGCTTCATGTGTCGATTCTGGATTGGCTTTTCAAAGACAGCTTGCTTATTGAGCATCAATTGTGCCATTAGCTGTTCGACTTCATCTACCTCTGACAACGCTTCCTCCTGCACAACTTGATCAGTGGGAGCCATAAATTCATTCGGCAAAAAGCATACCATGCATGTAGGAGCCGAATGACCATGTTCGTCAGGCTTGTCTTTCGGGAGCCATATTGATTTCACTTTGACCTTTGCTTGCTTCAACTCCCGTTTCCTCAGGCGTTGTACTCTTCTCTTTTGGCTTTTCCTCAAGCCAGGTGGACACCATTGTCCTTCTTGCCAGACATAAGCATGATCTTCTTCTTCTTCATGATCAACCCACTTGTAATCAGCATGCCTCTTTCTTGGTTGATCATCAAAACGCCGATCATCACTAGGATGTATCCTGCCAATTCTTTCATGGACAGATCGGCGATTGTCAGTTTCCTGCCTATATTCATCATGCCTATCATTGCATTCAGGACAATTATTCCATGTGGGAAGCTTCAAACCTTCGTTCCAACAGTGTCTGAAGAATGCACACCCCCAATGCGCACGTTCCAGTCATCAGTGGCAAATACCTCTTGATTTTCTCTGTAACCTGATGCACTTTGGGCCAATCTATTTGCCTCTCCATTATCCCCTCTAGGAATGTGTTGTAGAATTACTGACCGAAAGCTCTTCAATATTTCTTTGCATTCTTCATAGTAATTCCTCAAGATATCACTTTTGCATTCATATTCACCATTCAATTGTTTTATGACCAATTCTGAATCTCCAAAAATTTCAACTGCAATGGCTTTTGCTTCTTTCAAATATTGGAGCCCTTTGAGTAATGCCTCATACTCAGCCTGATTGTTAGTAACAGTAGATTGAATGGGAATAGCAAACTCAAATGTTTCTCCTTTGGGTGAAATTAATAAAATACCTGCTCCACCACCTTTGTCGCATGAAGATCCATCGAAGAATAATACCCAAGGAATAATGTTAAGCAAATTTATTGATGTATCATGATGTTCAGTAATGAAGTCAGCAATAATCTGCCCCTTGACAGCTTTTGCCGATTCAAACCTTAATTCGAATTCAGATAAGGCCAAAATCCATTTGCCAATCCTTCCATTCAAAATTGGCATTGACAACATGTGCTTAATTACATCAAATTTTGAATATACAACGCATTCGGCATTCAATAAATAGTGCCGAAATTTTGTACATGAGTAATAAACACATAAGCAAAGCTTCTCTATAGCCGAATACCTTGTCTCCGGGTCTAGTAACTTTCGGCTAAGGTATGCAACTACTCTTTCCTTCCCTTCAAATTCTTGAATAAGGGCCGATCCAATAGTTTGGGCATCGGCCGCCACGTACAACTTGAAAGGCTTGTTCAATTGTGGAGGCACCAACACTGGTGGCTTCTTCATGTACTCTTTTATTTCATCAAAAGCCTTCTGTTGTTCGTCACCCCATACAAACTTTTGATCCTTTTTTATTTTCAATAGTGAGGAAAAGGGCAACACCTTCTGTGACAAGTTTGATATGAATCTTCTCACAAAATTTATCTTGCCAAGCAGTGATTGTAACTCTTTAAGATTAGTTGGAGGAACAATTTCATCAATTGCCTTCATGCTTTTCTTGCCAACTCCTATTCCTCCTTCATGTATCAAAAATCCCAGAAACTCTCCAGCCGAAACTCCAAAAGCACACTTGTTCGGGTTCATTTTAAGCCCATGCTTCCTGGTGCATTCTAGAGTTTTCCTTATGTCAGCCAAATGGAACTCATTGTTGTTGACGCAAAATATGCAGTTCGCGCCAAGCACACAGCAAGCCGAATCAGCTGGCTTCACACGTGGCCCTGGCTTTCGAATTCCGGAGGCGTGCCAGTCAGTTTTCCCTGAAAACTAACAAAGGAAGAAAACGTTTAGATAAAAACCTGGAACGTGCCGGCTTGATACCAGACAGTTCCATTTGTACGGCTCGCAAAGCCAATCTTGGTCGATATATAGCTACGGGCGAGCTATCTATCAATAATCCATGCATTCGGTACGTATTCGGCAAAAGCACGTAAGAAAGATCGCATTGCCGACCGCATGACGTCATCGTGACGATAGATCGGTCTTTAACTACACAAAGCAAAGCAGCACATATCCATGACCGATTATCGAGTACAAATATAATGTGAAAAATAAATAAAAGGGTGAGTCGTGATCGTGAATCCACAGTGAACAAGAATGCATAGGCCGAAAGCAGCACCCGTCAAGCGTAATAACAAACAAGTTAATCCACCGCATGATACGACTTGTTTGAAACCACGCCACCAACCAAAATTAGATCAATCCACCGCATGATACAATCTAATCATGAAAGGCTAAAAGCATGCATTGTCTAAAGCAAACTCGCGAACACGTTTCACTCGTTAAGGTATTGCCGAATACGGCTAGACAGCCGATTCGGGTTCCGCGAAGAAGGAACAAGCTCTGTCAACGATGATGGACCTATCAGATCGATCTCGAGCTCTAATCCACCGGATGATTAGTTCTAAAACGACCCAAAAACCTGCATCTACCGCATGATACCCGGCTCTGTCAAGATCCATTCACAATCAACAGGCTTGAACCCGCGACACGTGGCAATCTAGATCGACTCGGATTCGGCTATGTAGAGAGAACGTGATCATGCCTTGCAACGAGTCGAGACCGAACCTAACCGATCTAGATTGGGCAAAAAGAGTGTTGTATGAATTAAACATAAAGTAAAACCCAGACAACACAGGGTAACTTAATGAATCTACTAGACCTTGCCAAAATCTAATAGAGCCTATAACTTGGTCCATACTAGATCTTAGCCCACCGCATGGCTTATGACCTAACAGAGGAACCTTCTTGAACCACGCTTAAATCCACCGCATGATACTAAGCACGGTAACAAGACTACTTGCATCATAATCTAAATCCACCGCATGATACTAGACATGATACAAGGTTGCCGGTACTTACGGAGGTCGACGGATCGATGATTCCCCTCGAAGAACTCGACGACACGACTAAAGGACTCGAAAAGGTGGCGCGGGGCCGGTTTGTTGTATGATTGTTCTGTGTATTACAATCACCTGGGGTTCATATTTATACCCTGGTCTTGACACGATTCCTAATCGACTACGGTTACAAAACGTTTATTTCCAAAGAAATACGTCGAAGTCCCGTATTCATCTCATATTTTTTACCAAATCGGCTTCTTTCCTTGTATTCAATCCACGTCATCACGCGTCCCGAATGCTTTCTATAGAGTAAATCCCTTGCCGAATCGGTGACGAATTCCCGACCGCAGAATGCCTTTGCCGAATCGTTCTCGAAGATAAGCTTTCTTTGACTGAACGATGTTTATCTTTTCATCAATTCCGGCCCACATGTCAGCCTCTTCCTGCGTCATTTTTTGGTGTCAACAAGGCATTTGGAGTTCAGGCTGTTCAGATGATTACTCCCATGCATGTCAATCACCTCACCTGTGACATGTTGTCATGTTCACCTCTGACACATATCAAAGTTAATGATTGTTCATGAAAATGAATCGATATTTTGCTGCAGCAGGACAATCTGGGGAACTAGAACAAGTGGAACAACTGAATCATATTGTATCCATCTCGCTTATATAACAATAACATTTGTAATCTAACTTTGTAATGACTTGATTCTGTACAAACTGAAATTTTCCATTCAATGAACAGGTGAGAATTTGTAGATTCCGCAGGAGTATTATCCTGCAAGGCCTATGACACTCACTTACCTATCCACTGTTCATGCGTGCAAAGCTAGGACCTATCCTAACCGCTCGTCCTCTATCTAGTTCCGATTCCCGATGCTATTCCTCGGGGCATGAGCGTGATGATCCGGCCGTGGCGGCCTTCCGGCCGCGGCGACGCCATCTCGCACGGCGAGTAGCGCTGGATGCTCTGGTTCAGCGCCTGGATCGCCGGGTGGAACACCTCCAGCCCGCCGTCCACCGACCGGTGCTTGTGGAACGGCAGCACGATCAGCGCCGCGTGCCGGTCCTCCGCCGCCGACGTCACGTCGTCGTGCATCGTCGCGTACGGCGACACCGCCGCCACCGTCCGCGCCGACACGCCGGCCGCGTTCTCCTCGTACGCCATGAACGCGTGGGCGATGTGCTTGAACTGCAGCTCCACCTGGCTCCGCCCGCCGTGCGCCGAGTGCTCGTAGGACGACGACGGCGCCGAGGCGTTGATCAGGAGCATCGCCGACGACCGCCCGGCGAACTCGATCAGGTGCAGGGCCTGCACGGCGACCGGTGACCTGTCGGACGGCGACGCCACGTCGAGGAGGGTCAGCAGCGCCGGCACGTCGCGCGGCATGTGCACGCAGGCCAGGACGTGGAACTCGGCGTCGGGGTGCGGCCACGCGATGGTCCGGCGCTTGTAGAACACGAGGCGCCGCGCCGGCTTCACGACGACGGCCATCAGCGGCGTCACCAGCGCCGTGATCAGCGCCGACATGAACACCAGCACCGTGAACGACTGGTCGCTCATGATCCTCTTGTTCTTCCCGATGTTGAGGATGACGAGCTCGATGACGCCCTTGGTGTTGAGGAGCAGCCCGATGGAGGTGCCGTCGTGCAGCGGCATGCCGAACGCGCCGGCGACGCTGACGGCTGCGACGACCTTGAGGATCGCGGCGGCGAGCGCCGCCACCATGAGCAGCACCGCCGCCGGGACGCTGGTGATCTTGGCGGTGTCTGTGCGGAGGCCGCTCATGGCGAAGAAGAGCGGCAGCAGCGTGCCCACCACGAGGTCCTCCACCTTCTCGACGATGGCCACGCCGACGGGCCCGTTGGGCACGGCGAGGCCGAACACGAAGGCGCCGAAGATGGCGTGCGTGCCGCCGGCGTCGGCCACGAGCGCCGCCACCATGACGCCAACGAGCACCGAGCACTCCTGTAGCTCGGTGACCACCTCGCCCTCGGAGACCCGCCGCGCCAGCTGGAGGAGCATCGGCCGGACGATGAGGTAGCTGGCGCCGACGATGAGGAAGCCGGAGCCGATGGTCCAGAGGCACGGGACGACGCCGTAGCGCACGTGGGCGAGCGCGGTGGCGACGGTGAGGCCGGCCCAGGCGAAGGTGTCGTTGATGAGGGACGCCGAGATGGAGAGCTGCCCGACGTCGGTGCCGGCGAGCTTGAGCTGGGCGATGTTGCGGGCCAGCACGGAGAAGGCGGTGGCGCAGAAGGTGGCGCCGAGGAACACCGGGAACGACAGGTTGTTCACCGCGGCGAACTGGTCGCCCTTCTGCTTCCTGGCGGCGTCGGTGCTGACGGCGACGTAGCCGGTGGCGGCGCCGATGAGGAAGGGCGGGAGCGCGGAGGCGGCGGCGAACCAGAAGCTGCGGAAGCCGGCGCGGAGCACGGTGTGGAGCTCGATCTCGACGCCGATGGTGAAGGTGTAGTAGATGAGGCCGAGGAGGGACATGGACTCGAGGATGAAGAGGCTGCGGACGGGGAAGGCGACGTCGGAGAAGTGCCCTCATCTCTAAAACTGGATGTTTGTCATCCCTCAACTCTGAAAATCGGTTGTTTTTCATCCTCGGCGGTTTTGAGAGTGGTTTTGAAGGGGGTAAATTGAGCTCCGGTTGAAAGTTTGAAGGTGTAAAATGTTTTTTTTGAAAAAAGGCTATGCAGGTATTTTTTTCCAAGAATTATTATTAAGAAAATGCTAAAGTCTAGTTTAATCTTATAAATTTTAAAGAAAAAATGTTTTAGATCGGAAGAATATGAGACTAGTTTTATATCTTTCCTGAAATCATGTTTCAGACCACGATATACCAAGAAACTTGTATTTTCTTGGATGGCACCAAACTAAGCATAAAAAACATGATTTTAGGTAAAATTTAGAAGTACTTTCATATTTTTCTAGTCCAAAATAAAATTTCTATAATTTTTTAAAGATTAAACCATATTTTAAATTTTTTATATTTTTTTCAAAAGAATTTTGCATAACTTTTTTCAAAAAGACTATTTTACACCCTCGAACTCTCAATAAAAGTCCAATTTACCCCTCCAAAACCACTCTCAAAACCGCTGAGGATGAAAAACAACCGGTTTTTGGAGTTGAGGGACCACAAATATCCGGTTTTAAAGATGAGGGATGAAAGTCGGACTTAGGCAATAGTTGAGGATGGCAAAATGACTTTTTCCTTTTTTTAAAAGAAGATGCTGCAATGTAGTAGCAAGTGGCTCGTTGGGCCTGTGTACCAGCCGCCTATTGGCAGGCCAACTGGACATGAGAAAAAGAGGCCCATACGCTCTAAGCTCTCAAACCAGGTAAATGAGCTGGGTAGGCCTGGCCCATTTGGATGCGATATACTAGCTCGATTAGGGTTGCCGGTTGGGGTAGGGTATCTCTTCTCCTTCCGTGTCCGAAGCTGATACTGATAGCCGCCGCATAATAAATAAAAATCCACAGATCTAGAAGAGCTCGGTCTGTTTCGGGAGGGTGAGAGGTTGGGGCTCGATCGCGGGCGATGGCGAGCGGTGAGCTTGATGACCTCAGGAGGTCGCCGCGGCTGATCAGGATGAAGATGTGCGCGTCGGAGCAGGATCTGATCCTGATGCTCAAGAGAGAGGTGAAGGCTCTCATCAATCGCCGGATGGAGAGGTTAGCTAAGGATGGTTGTCTCGAGGAGTACATGGCAGGGAGGGAGGCCATGTTTGAGAGGGATCGCAAGGCCCGGGCGGCGGCGGAGGCCCTGGCGCCGGCGGTGGTCCAGCCACCAGCGGTCGCAAAGGCACGAAAGGCGGCGGCGGCGGTCCAGCCACCAGCGGCCGGGAAGGAGGATCGCAAGGCGGCGGCGGAGGTGGTCAAGCCGGCAGGGACTAATGGTAAGAAGAGGACGAAGAAGGTGCTCAAGAGCGAGGTGCCGGAGGATGTCATCTATTACATGATACTGAATCACCGCAAGCGCTGCCATGATCTCCCACCAGAGAAGCTGCGCACGCGTTCTAAGAGATTCCGCCAAGTACGTGAGGAACGTGCGGCTATCTCTAGCAAATTCTCCGAGTACTATCAGGCCATCATCAAGCAGTTCCGTGAAAAGGGCTATGCGGAGGACTACACGGAGGTCAGCGACAATGAGGACACGGACAACGACCAAGAGATCAACTAGAACCGGAAGCAAACGGGGTTAATTATTTGCAAGTAATCTGTACGCAGGATCCAGCTACCCAACGACAATGATTATTCTATACGAATGAATCTACCAATTTGTGTGTATTCAACGTGCATTTGTGTGTATTATAACGCAACAATTTTCTATGCAAACATTTTGCTATATTCCGAAATTACTAGACATGTTAACTCAACTTTTCGCAGAGGAAATAAGACAAGTGAACTGAACAATAATACTGAAACATATTTTCGTGTAGTAAGTAAGAAGTAACATAATAAAAATCTTTGTTTAAATTAGATGGCCAGCAAAGTGACATAGGTTGATGGGCCGTCCTTTTTCTCTTCTCCTTGCAATGCATCGGTAATGGCCCAAGCCCAATCTCCGTCCTTCCGAATCCGATCCGGTGCGCCATGATCTGTCGAGCTCGTCGTGTAATTGCCTATATAATTGAAAGCGTATCGACGTTCATCAACACCGAGCAAAACAGAATTGGATCCAATTAATCATCATCATCCTTGTTTTGGTTCTTCCATATATCCAGCCCGCTGTTTCGTTCGTTCGTACAGACAGGGAGAGCAGGACTGCAGGAGAGGTTAGGGAAGGGCCGGCCGGCTCGATCGCGCATGGAGGCCGAGGCCGGTGCCGGTGACCTCCAGATGAGGAAGGAGTCGGAAGGTGGTGGTGTGATCCTGAAGCTAAAGAAGGAGGCCTTGGAGGCGCTGGAGCTCATGCCGCATGATCATACGAAGAAGGCCCAGCCAGCCGTGGCGGAGAATACCAAGAGGAGGAAGACGAAGGTGGTGAAGGAGAGGCTGCCGCTGGGGCTCATCGAGCTCATGATAGCAAGCCCCTATAAGCCCGTGGATGAGATCCCTCAAGAGAGGCTGGCCGAGCTTCCCCAGGATTACGTCGAAGGCTATACCATAAGAAAGTTTATCGCTGACAAGCTCTTGGCCTACGAGCAGGCCCTCGTTCAGCAGTACTTAACCAAGGGCTACGCGGAGGACGAATCGGAGGTCACCGACGACGAGGATGAATGATATATGCTCCATGTAATTAATTGATTGATTAGGCCAGGAAGAACCGAAGTAAATTAAAGGGCGTTAAATAATTTACAGTGCAAATTATGTGGCATGTGTGAGCTCTGTCGTAATTTTGTTTGCGTGTGATGACATCGGGAGTTACATAACTGCTTTTGTACGTCGATGCATCTTGTGTTGCTGCTGAATGAAGTCGCCTACACATGATTGTTCCTTCATCCTGGTATTGTTTAATGCAATTGTTTCGATTGTTTATGCATGAGACTTTGGATGATCATGATATTTGCATCCGGATAATCTGTTGATTTTTTTTTATTAGATGGGCTGGTGGGCTACCATCGGACCGTTCTTCTTATTCGTTGCTTGTGCATCGGTAGTGGCCCAAACCCAATCTAAATGGCGGCCACGTTCTTCCGAAACTAACCGATCCGTATGTATCAAGCCCGATCTAGCATCCTCGCAATAATCCAGATCTAGAAGAGCTCGGTCGATCGGGGCTCAATCAATCGATCCTCGTCGGAGCAGCAGGAGGAGGTTGGGGCTGGACGACCCCTCACCGCCTTGAGGAGGTCCTCGCGGCTGATCAAGATGAAGAAGATGGGCGCGTCGGATCAGGATCGGATCCTGGCGCTCAAGAAGGAGAGGAAGGCTCTCATCCAGATCCAGAAGGAGAGGATTGTTCGCGAGGGTAATCTCGAGGAATACTTGGCGGGGGCGGCGACATATGATAGGGATAGGCAGCCGAGTCGTTGACTGCCTCACCGGCAACGAGACCCGCGTTGACCCACCCCCGGGGGTCGGCGGGGCGGTGGCCGTGTACCCACGAGCCTTGCTCGCCGTCGGCGGCAAGCTGGGCATGGTGCGCGTCCCGGGCATCGGCCTCGTCTACACCGACCTCACCTCCGGCATGCCCGCCAACTTCTCCCGCTTCGTCACCAACCTCCCGGCGTTCCACCGGGTGCTCGTCATCGTCTGTGAAAGCAAATGAGAGAATGATCGACAGTCGTATTGATCAGTTGTTCCGGTATTTGTACATCGTTCCCACCAGAGAAGCTGCGCACGCGTTCTAAGAGATTCCGCCAAGTACGTGAGGAACGTGCGGCTATCTCTAGCAAATTCTCCGAGTACTATCAGGCCATCATCAAGCAGTTCCGTGAAAAGGGCTATGCGGAGGACTACACGGAGGTCAGCGACAATGAGGACACGGACAACGACCAAGAGATCAACTAGAACCGGAAGCAAACGGGGTTAATTATTTGCAAGTAATCTGTACGCAGGATCCAGCTACCCAACGACAATGATTATTCTATACGAATGAATCTACCAATTTGTGTGTATTCAACGTGCATTTGTGTGTATTATAACGCAACAATTTTCTATGCAAACATTTTGCTATATTCCGAAATTACTAGACATGTTAACTCAACTTTTCGCAGAGGAAATAAGACAAGTGAACTGAACAATAATACTGAAACATATTTTCGTGTAGTAAGTAAGAAGTAACATAATAAAAATCTTTGTTTAAATTAGATGGCCAGCAAAGTGACATAGGTTGATGGGCCGTCCTTTTTCTCTTCTCCTTGCAATGCATCGGTAATGGCCCAAGCCCAATCTCGTCCTTCCGAATCCGATCCGGGGCGCCTCCGCCCGCCATGATCTGTCGAGCTCGTCGTGTAATTGCCTATATAATTGAAAGCGTATCGACGTTCATCAACACCGAGCAAAACAGAATTGGATCCAATTAATCATCATCATCCTTGTTTTGGTTCTTCCATATATCCAGCCCGCTGTTTCGTTCGTTCGTACAGACAGGGAGAGCAGGACTGCAGGAGAGGTTAGGGAAGGGCCGGCCGGCTCGATCGCGCATGGAGGCCGAGGCCGGTGCCGGTGACCTCCAGATGAGGAAGGAGTCGGAAGGTGGTGGTGTGATCCTGAAGCTAAAGAAGGAGGCCTTGGAGGCGCTGGAGCTCATGCCGCATGATCATACGAAGAAGGCCCAGCCAGCCGTGGCGGAGAATACCAAGAGGAGGAAGACGAAGGTGGTGAAGGAGAGGCTGCCGCTGGGGCTCATCGAGCTCATGATAGCAAGCCCCTATAAGCCCGTGGATGAGATCCCTCAAGAGAGGCTGGCCGAGCTTCCCCAGGATTACGTCGAAGGCTATACCATAAGAAAGTTTATCGCTGACAAGCTCTTGGCCTACGAGCAGGCCCTCGTTCAGCAGTACTTAACCAAGGGCTACGCGGAGGACGAATCGGAGGTCACCGACGACGAGGATGAATGATATATGCTCCATGTAATTAATTGATTGATTAGGCCAGGAAGAACCGAAGTAAATTAAAGGGCGTTAAATAATTTACAGTGCAAATTATGTGGCATGTGTGAGCTCTGTCGTAATTTTGTTTGCGTGTGATGACATCGGGAGTTACATAACTGCTTTTGTACGTCGATGCATCTTGTGTTGCTGCTGAATGAAGTCGCCTACACATGATTGTTCCTTCATCCTGGTATTGTTTAATGCAATTGTTTCGATTGTTTATGCATGAGACTTTGGATGATCATGATATTTGCATCCGGATAATCTGTTGATTTTTTTTTATTAGATGGGCTGGTGGGCTACCATCGGACCGTTCTTCTTATTCGTTGCTTGTGCATCGGTAGTGGCCCAAACCCAATCTAAATGGCGGCCACGTTCTTCCGAAACTAACCGATCCGTATGTATCAAGCCCGATCTAGCATCCTCGCAATAATCCAGATCTAGAAGAGCTCGGTCGATCGGGGCTCAATCAATCGATCCTCGTCGGAGCAGCAGGAGGAGGTTGGGGCTGGACGACCCCTCACCGCCTTGAGGAGGTCCTCGCGGCTGATCAAGATGAAGAAGATGGGCGCGTCGGATCAGGATCGGATCCTGGCGCTCAAGAAGGAGAGGAAGGCTCTCATCCAGATCCAGAAGGAGAGGATTGTTCGCGAGGGTAATCTCGAGGAATACTTGGCGGGGGCGGCGACATATGATAGGGATAGGCAGCAAGGGACCACCGGATCAAACCCGCCGCAGGATTGCAAGGCGACCGCGGCGGAGGGGTCCGGAAACAAGAGGAAGAAGAAGGTGATCAATAATGAAAACAAGAAGAAGAAGGTGGTCAAGGAAAGGGTGCCTCAGAAGGCTATCGATT